>MU158930.1:317638-360421 GCA_015888305.1 Antheraea pernyi
TGGAAGGACGACCTACAACGTTCCTCAGCTGAGCTCGTCTATGGTGAACCACTTCGTCTTCCCGGTCAATTTTTATCACCCAAAGATGACTACACTGTAGAAGACATAACACAGTACGCAACTCGTCTCTGCGCGTACATGGCAAGACTCACTCCAAGACCAACGTCATGGCATACTAACTCGCCATTCTACATACCACGTGATCTCAACTCCTGCACGCACGTATTTTTGCGACTAGATCACGTCAGAAGCTCGCTAGAACAACCTTATCTTGGTCCCTTCAAAGTTCTGAAAAGGCAACCAAAATATTTCACACTGGAAGTAAAAGGGAAGACCACCAATGTTACTGTGGATAGGCTAAAACCCGCCTACACTATGAAGGAAGTCCATGTTCCAGTTACCACTTCGTCTGCCACAACAACTGCTCCTGTAAAAAGAACCCGCAGTGGACGCAGAATTATTCCACCAAATTTTTATCGCCCGTAGTTACGGTCTGAGCGGGGGAATAATGTGGAGTCTAATCCGCTCCACTGGAAAACGCTCCACTTATGATAATTACGCCAAGGGCTAACCGTGACGTATTACCACCACCACGCTACGATAATCCGCGCGCCGCCCGCGCACCACCCGCGCGGCGGCCGCGGCCGGTCACACGACTTCGCGGAGCGCATCGTGCATGGCAGACGTACAGTTATTTATTTATTATCTCTGTAATTTATCTTTATATTACAATTATTTTATTAAGTTCAGTGTAGTTTTTATATATCATACACATTACATGTGGAGGTGTGAACAAACATCCCCCACAGCCAAAAAAAAAGAAACTTCATTCCTTTAGTCTAGTTCTTTTGTTAGATGCGCGCGCAAACTGATTAATTTTCCCGCCATAGTGAAAAAAAATTCACAACTCGTTTCCACTGTTGAAATTATAGTTATTTATTAATTAAAATGGCTACAAGTACTAGTTATGAAGAAAATGATTTATGTTGTACACCGCCCGATATAAGATGTGAAGCCCTTAACGTTATGGAAAGTTTACGACCTGAAAACTCCAAGGAAAAATATCTATTAGCGTACCAAAATTTCATACAATGGCAAAATAACAAGAATACGCAGCCTTTTTCAGAAAATGTGTTCATGGCGTACTTTAAAGAATTATCTTCTAAGTACAAACCTAGCTCTCTGTGGTGTATATACTCAATGTTAAAAAGTACAGTCCGAACAAAGAATGGAGTGGACTTAAAAACATATTCTAGTTTGTCAGCTTATCTAAATGGATTTAGAACTAAGAAATCAAAGGTTTTATCGTCTGACGACGTTGAAAAATTTATAAAAGATTCCAGATAACCAATATCTGGCTACTAAGGTTAGTTAAATTAATTTTAAATATCTACGCGACTTTAGCCTGTGTTGTGTGTTGAACTTAATTATTGTTTCTTTTTTTCAGGTTGCTTTAATATTTGGTGTAACTGGTGCATGTAGGATACAAGAATTAACAAATATAACTGTAAAAGACATAGAGCACTATGGCCAGATGCTTTTAGTGAAGATACCTATCACGAAAAATAAAATTACGAGGCCATTCATCATACACGGTCCATTCTATGATATTGTTAAGAAGTATGAAAGTTTGCGTTCACCAAAAACAAAAAATGACCGTTTCTTTTTAAATTACCAGAATGGTAAATGTACCTGTCAGGCAATAGGTACAAACAAATTTGGTTCTATGCCTAAAGAAATCGCTAAGTTTTTAGGTTTAGCAGATGCTGAGAGCTATACTGGACATAGTTTCAGAAGAACTTCAGCGATATTGCTGGCTAATTCAGGAGCTGATATAATGACTTTGAAGCGTCATGGTGGGCGGCGATCTAGCAATGTAGCAGAATCATACGTAGAAGATTCCATACAAAACAAGAAGGAAATTTGTGCAAAAATCACAAAAAGAATTAGTCTTGATTTTGAGGCACATCCTACTGGCGAAACGCCAAGTACATCCAATGATTGGATTTCACCTACCTACACGAATAATGAACCATCTCAAATAACAATAGAACATAAAAGTATTTCAATAAATAATCTATCTGATAAAACCGCCATGCCATCAAAAACAGTTAATTATAATTTTACTAACTGCACATTTACCAATTGTTTCTCTAAATAAACTTTTTATGTACTAAATAAAATGATTTTTTATTATTATTTCCTTCACAAGTGTGTTGAAAAACGTCGTATGATACACGTGTGTATTGGTGATTACCGTCCTCGGCTCTCTTAAGACCCTCACCTAACGGCTCGGGGCTCAATGGCGCCTCAGCTGTAATCACCAACACTACACACTTGTACCATAATGTACTATTGATAGTGTCAAGTTCAATTGATTTAAACACACGAGATGTCACAGTAAAGGTTTTCTAAATGTCACTGGTTCAATTTCCGTCGACAGGCAGTGACATGATTTCAAATAGAAATTACATTCCTTCTTTGCTACTCGAATAAAAATGTATGAACCTGTATATGTATATAATATATGCTTGTACTATTTATTATAGAAGAATAATTTTTACCCGCCTGTCTTGGCTTGGTTTCCATAAATCAAGAGTAAGATATTGTTTTTGTACTTTTAGGTTCTTTTTGATGACAGTAATTATACAGCAATGTTCACTTCTTAATATTAATAACCAGAATAATAATGATTGCGTTATTACTTTGTTATACTATTGATGGAGAAGCAAATTTTTATACATTTTCACATTTTTATACATGCACTAGCGGGCACGGCAGACGTTGTCCCGCCCTGATTATAAAAAAATCCTGGACAAATAATATACAAAACGTTCCTTGTCAATCACATTATCCATTGGTGAAAACTGCATAAAGATCCTTTTAGTAGTTTTTGAGTTTATCGCGAACAGACAGACAGACAGACGCGGTAGGGGACTTTGTTTTATACTATGTAATAATATGTAATGAAATACAAAGAGTTCTAAATTGTGCGATGATGATATCTTCTTATATATATACATATAATAAAAATGAAGTGTCTGTATGTAATAACAAAATAACATTGTTTTACTGATGGGTATGAAAGTATACACGAATATATAATAATAAAAATGCAATTTTTATAATTTTTGTCGGTCTGTCCATCCGTCTGTTTGTTCCGGGTAATCTCCGAAATGGCTGGACCGTTTTTGACGGGAATTTCACTGGGAACCAGTTAAAATTACAACGGGTTACTTAAGATACTCTAATTTAGACCAGCTGTTAACAGCAGCGGCATAGAACCAAATTTGTTTGTACCTATTGCCTGACAGGTACATTTACCATTCTGGTAATTTAAAAAGAAACGGTCATTTTTTGTTTTTGGTGAACGCAAACTTTCATACTTCTTAACAATATCATAGAATGGACCGTGTATGATGAATGGCCTCGTAATTTTATTTTTCGTGATAGGTATCTTCACTAAAAGCATCTGGCCATAGTGCTCTATGTCTTTTACAGTTATATTTGTTAATTCTTGTATCCTACATGCACCAGTTACACCAAATATTAAAGCAACCTGAAAAAAAGAAACAATAATTAAGTTCAACACACAACACAGGCTAAAGTCGCGTAGATATTTAAAATTAATTTAACTAACCTTAGTAGCCAGTATTCGTGTAGGTAGGTGAAATCCAATCATTGGATGTACTTGGCGTTTCGCCAGTAGGATGTGCCTCAAAATCAAGACTAATTCTTTTTGTGATTTTTGCACAAATTTCCTTCTTGTTTTGTATGGAATCTTCTACGTATGATTCTGCTACATTGCTAGATCGCCACCCACTATGACGCTTCAAAGTCATTATATCAGCTCCTGAATTAGCCAACAATGTCGCTGGTTTCTACAGTATATTCTAATATTGTTCATTTCTGTTATTAAAAGAACTAATAAAGACAGCAGCTGTTATTTTTACATCATAGAACCCTAAAGATATTATTTTTAAAATAAAATACAACGTTATAATGTGAAGAACCATCCTAAAATTTAAATTAGTACATGTTGCTTAGACTCTTTTGATGAGTGTATAAATATATATATATATATATTATATATAAATATAAATCAAGATATAAAAGATACAATATTCTTATATATTACTATGGTTATTGAGTTAGGTAGACGAAAACGCGGTAAATAAAGCAAAATGGCCACCAAAATGACCAAAAAGACAATTCAAAAGATAATTCTGAATACATACACACAGATATACGAATTTCAATTATATTTATTATTGGAATCCAGTACAACGCACATCTTACGCTAATATTTACAGTGAACGTTTTTCTTGCTAAATTTGCGTAGGTAACAGCTAAAATAGAATAACTTAAATTACTTATTATAGTGTCAGCTATCTGACACTGAAAGTTTCGTGAAGATTGGTTAAACCGCTTCGGAGTTAACACTGCGGGCAAAGCCACGGTTAACATCTAGTATGAACTAAAATTGTTTGAATTATTTTTTATAAGGTCAGCTATCTGTCAGTGAAAATTTCGTGAAGATCAGTCCAACCGTTTTGGAGATAGTTCTGCGGGCGAAGCCGCGGTTAACAGCTAGTATAAATTTATATACCTAAATTACTTTTTATAAGGTCAGCTATCTGACAGTGAAAGTTTTGTGAAGATCAGTCTAACCGCTTTGGAGATAATACTGCGGGCGAAGCCACAGTTAACAGCTAGTATAAATTAAAATTACCTAAATTACTTTTTATAAGGTCAGCTATCTGACAGTGAAAGTCCCTTGGAAATCAGTTGAACCGTTTTGGAGATAGCACTGCAGACGAAGCTGCTGTTAACAGCTGGTCTAAATTAGAGTATCTTAAGTAACCCGTTGTAATTTTAACTGGTTCCCAGTGAAATTCCCGTCAAAAACGGTCCAGCCATTTCGGAGATTACCCGGAACAAACAGACGGATGGACAGACCGACAAAAATTATAAAAATTGCATTTTTATTATTATATATTCGTGTATACTTTCATACCCATCAGTAAAACAATGTTATTTTGTTATTACATACAGACACTTCATTTTTATTATATGTATATATATAAGAAGAGTTTTACTGATGGGTATGAAAGTATACACGAATATATAATAATAAAAATGCAATTTTTATAATTTTTGTCGGTCTGTCCATCCGTCTGTTTGTTCCGGGTAATCTCCGAAATGGCTGGACCGTTTTTGACGGGAATTTCACTGGGAACCAGTTAAAATTACAACGGGTTACTTAAGATACTCTAATTTAGACCAGCTGTTAACAGCAGCTTCGTCTGCAGTGCTATCTCCAAAACGGTTCAACTGATTTCCAAGGGACTTTCACTGTCAGATAGCTGACCTTATAAAAAGTAATTTAGGTAATTTTAATTTATACTAGCTGTTAACTGTGGCTTCGCCCGCAGTATTATCTCCAAAGCGGTTAGACTGATCTTCACAAAACTTTCACTGTCAGATAGCTGACCTTATAAAAAGTAATTTAGGTATATAAATTTATACTAGCTGTTAACCGCGGCTTCGCCCGCAGAACTATCTCCAAAACGGTTGGACTGATCTTCACGAAATTTTCACTGACAGATAGCTGACCTTATAAAAAATAATTCAAACAATTTTAGTTCATACTAGATGTTAACCGTGGCTTTGCCCGCAGTGTTAACTCCGAAGCGGTTTAACCAATCTTCACGAAACTTTCAGTGTCAGATAGCTGACACTATAATAAGTAATTTAAGTTATTCTATTTTAGCTGTTACCTACGCAAATTTAGCAAGAAAAACGTTCACTGTAAATATTAGCGTAAGATGTGCGTTGTACTGGATTCCAATAATAAATATAATTGAAATTCGTATATCTGTGTGTATGTATTCAGAATTATCTTTTGAATTGTCTTTTTGGTCATTTTGGTGGCCATTTTGCTTTATTTACCGCGTTTTCGTCTACCTAACTCAATAACCATAGTAATATATAAGAATATTGTATCTTTTATATCTTGATTTATATTTATATATAATATATATATATATATATTTATACACTCATCAAAAGAGTCTAAGCAACATGTACTAATTTAAATTTTAGGATGGTTCTTCACATTATAACGTTGTATTTTATTTTAAAAATAATATCTTTAGGGTTCTATGATGTAAAAATAACAGCTGCTGTCTTTATTAGTTCTTTTAATAACAGAAATGAACAATATTAGAATATACTGTAGAAACTAAGATACATAAGAAACTAAACTTTTTTCTTACAAAATGAAATTTCTAAAGAAAATGTATTTATTGTGAAAGAATAGAACAATTTAATACAAAGTATGATCTCCTCTGCTATTCAGAACTTGTCGGCAACGATTATTCATTGAATTAATGAGACTGTTTATGTCATCTTGCGGTATTCGCTCCCAATGGAATTGTAGCAAATCCTTCAGCTGTTGGGTTGTTGTCGCTCCGTCCAAGTCCTTCAAAACACGTCTCTGGAGCATGTCCCATGCGTGCTCGATGGGGTTGAGATCTGGCGATTGTGCAGGCCAGGGCAATACCCGGATGTTCTCCGTTGCAAAGTATTCACTGGTTCGCCGAGCTGTATGTGAACGCGCATTGTCATGCATTAACCTAAAATCGGAGCCAAAGGTTTGTGCAAATGGGTAGACATAAGGTCTGAGAATATCCTCAATGTAATTTTCAGCATTCATGTTTCCATTTACAAAAACGAGCTCAGTTCGCCTGTTCTTCATAATACCCGCCCATAACATAACTGTTGAGCCGCTGTATGGATGAACTTCCTGAACGCACCTGAGCCTTTCAGTATTTCCGGGCCGACGATACACTCGCACCCTTCTTGTATCAGGCTTAAACCCGAATCGCGACTCATCGGAAAACATAATTTTATCCCATTGTTCCTGGGTCCATGTTATGCGTTCTCTACACCATTCATATCGACGAGCGCGATTCCCGTGACGTATCGGTGGGCACCTGATTGGGCGTCGAGCTCGTAGGCCGTACTCATGCAGTCGATTTCGCACAGTTTGAGGACTTACATCAACACCACTTGAAATTTGTAGCCTCAAACTTATCTCTCGAGCGGTTAACATCGGCTGGCGTCTTGCAGTCAGTTGTATGTACCGGTCTTGCCGAGTGGTTGTACTCCTTTTACGGCCTGGATGCTGTTCAGCGGGTTCTCCTGTATTATTGTAGCGCTGCCAAAGACGACAAATAACACTTCTATGAATGCCAAAATGTCGAGATACCTGAGATTGATTACTTCCCGCTTGCAACATCCCTACAGCTCTTTGCATTTCATCTGCCATCAAATGACGTCGCTTCATGACGTAAAGAATATCTAACAATTCAATTTTGTCGCTAACTTTATTTAAATGGTTGGTAAAATTATAAAATCAAGACTAAACGTAGCAATTAAAACGCACTTAAAGTCAAACAAATTCGCAGTCATTGTTGTCATTGTTGAATTTTGTGAAAAAACAAAACATAATCAAATTTTTTTTTTACAACCAGCCAGTATGTCATCAATAACAAAAAAGTTTAATTACCTACGCACTTTGTTTGAGTAAATACTTATAAATTAATTAATATAAATGGTAAAATTTGTAATATCACGCATGTTGCTTAGACTTTTTTGATGTGTTTACTTATTGACAATATGGGGATATTATATTATTATAGTAACATATTTAAGTCATTGTTTCATTAGTTCTTTATACAGTGTAATTGAGCACTGAGGTAGTTATATGGTGGCTTAAGGTTATAAATATGTTGCTGATGATAAACCTCATTCGACACACTGTTATTATTTATATATGTAATGTATACGTTATATGTTACTGTAGCTGTCGTGCGTGTCGTACTTATAATTGTTTTTAAAGAGCATTTCTGTAATTGTAGATGGTCGCACAATTTTATATTTCTTTAATACAATTTAAAAAAATCCGTGTGGTGTTGCGGGTACAGCTAGTCTGTAATAAATCCGTACCCGTAATTTTATTTTGATTTGTTGTTTTACCATATACCGAGCAATAACCTACATATGCTTACAATTATTATAAATGCAAAATGAGTTTGCTTATTACGCTCTACTTAAGCAATGATCATCATGAATCATGAATGAAATAAAATTTCAAACAATGAATCGTGAAATTTTGCATACTGCTGTTAGGGGTATAGATAAGGTTACCCTTTATCCAGAAAAAAAACTGTTGCTAATGGCTACGTTAAACCTATATTAACGCGAGCAAATTAATTAAGATTAAATATTATTATTAATTCGATACCGCCGGGAAAAATTTGACCTAAGTCTCCACTATTGTAGGAGTGGGTTAAAAGAGTGTCTATTAGGGAAATATGTAAAGAAAACACAACGTCAAACGCTATATCATATTTTTAATTAAATCTATAATCTTCCATTTTACTTTCTGATGCGAGGCAAATCTTCTCCACAGTATATGGTCCATCTGAAAATTAGAACGCGTTAAAAGTACTTTTTTAAGGTTTCAAGTATCTAAATTGTTTTGAAAACAACAATACGAATTTGTATAAACTACAACAACTAGCTCAAACTTGAACAGCTGGCGATTAACCTCAATATTGTTAGACTACGATCAATCGACTCTGGGTGTATGTATGATGCAGAATTGTTGTCTACGAAGCTGTAGGTAACTCCCGTCAAAAAAGATATAAAGAAGTGATGAGGTATTTATACTGGTCTAGTTGTGGATCAAAAAAATTTTACTTGTTTATTCATTATATTTTGTTCTAGTTACCTACCTACTAAAAGAAAATCTGTGAATAGTTCTACATACGTATTTTTTTCTGTAGATCGTCCATTTGAGACATTTATATTAGAAAATCAATCTTACCAATATTAAACCACTTAGTCGAGGGTATTCCAGATTCCTCTCTAGCTGCAACGATCGCTTCTCTTATAGCAAAAGCGATTACTATAGACAGACACATAGGTGGTTCTCCAGTACCTTAAATAAGAAGCAAATATTATTAATGATATTATATTTGACAAAAAACGTGGTCGTTGAGTGGTTTAACTAATCTAATATCAATTCGATGTCCGCATGTGTGAACGCCGATGCTGAGATGCACCAAAGAACTTTTCGGAATGCATATACATGCTTGATATCGCCAAAAAATTGTGGTCTGGCCTGATGATTATACCTTACCTTCCTTCAAGAAGAGGCATATGACTCTGCAGTAGGTCTCTTAAAGGCTGATGTGATGAGGCGATCTAGTTATTTTTATTTAAGTAATTAACTCTTAACTCATAAGAGGATAACTTCTAACAGTCTTTGCAATATTATACATTATACGATAAATATCAAATACTAGCTGTTACCCGCGGCTCCGCACGCGCTATTTAAAAAATGTATTAAAGAAATGTAAAATTGTGTGTGTGTACATTACAGAAACGCTTTTTCAAAAACATTTGTAACTACGATGCGAACGCCATCTACTGTAACATGTAACGTGTACATTAGATATATGAATACTAATAGTATATCGAATGGGATGGGATTTATCATCAGCGACATACCTGGAACTTCAACCTACTATATACCAAACTCAGTGCTCACTAACACTATATAAGATAGTAATGCAAATTATAAGCTATACATTATCGAACAATATATCTTAAATCTTTTATTATATAGATATAATATGCCCGTATTGTCGATATATTTAAGTTATTCTTATACGTTGCTTATTTTTTTAATTTTTATTTTTACTTATTTTTTTAATATATAAATCACTGAGTTATGTAGAAGCAAAAGCGGTAAATAAAACAATATAGCCGCCAAATTGACCAAAAAGATGATATAATTCATATTACATACATATATATGACTTTCAATTATGTATATTTATTTTTGGAGTCCAGTAAGGCATACGTCTCACGCAGTTGTAACATATTTTTGATCAATTTCACACGGACGAATGCACAGGTAGCAGTTAATCAATACATAGTGTACCAATTCAAATAAAAAAAGAACCATTAATCCGGCTTCAGAATACATGCATTCGCTTTATTTATGGACTTAAAAAATTTGATCATGTATCTGAATACCGCTCAAAGCTTAAATGGCTACCCATTCGGCACCGATGAAATAGCCACATCCTGTCCCTCCTGTATAACGTTCTTCATAATCCCAATTCCCCTCCCCACCTACAATATAAATTCGAGATGTTAGGTTGCAGAGATTCTTCATCACGCCGTCTATGCTCTCAACATATACTCAAATTCCCTATCTGTCACACTAAATTTTATAGTAAATCATTTGCGGTTCAAGCTGTACACTTATGGAAAGCAATCCCTTGTGATATTAGGCAAGCAAGATTCGTGACGTTATTTAAAAAATAACTCCACCGGCATTACCTCTCGCTGTTGTAATATAACTATTGTATTGCGTTATTCCTTTTTTTGTTTTTTATTTTTATTTTTTATCTATAGTTTTTCTATTTTTTATTTTTTGTCTATTTATATTGCCACCCGGTAGTTATGTTAATAAAATGTCTCCTTAGGTTTGCCTGGAAGAGATCGCTCTAAGCGATAAGGCCGCCTAACTGTACACATATTGTAAACTGATGACTAATCTTGTATATTTTCAACGTGTGTGCAATAAAGAGTTTTATTATTATTATTATTGTCACAAGATACTTGAAATATCATTCCCTACTTGACAATGGCAGTAACAATCTAGAAGATCGGTGACCAAAACTAAAGTAAAAAATAATTCAGTACTTAACATAAACGAGGTTATATCTAGCTCTAAAACTATCCGAAAGACCTATATACTATTAGAGAATATTGCATCATATACCACGAAGGCCTGTCCTCAAAAGGGAGGTTATGGGGAAACTGCAAGCAAGACGTAAAAACCAGTGTTATGTAAGAAAACGTTACGTTTGCGAACTACGTAGTAATAAAATGATTCATTCAGTTCTGAGTACAATGCAAAGGACAGTCATATGGTTCAAAGGTGACAGTAACCGTTTATCTTTGTAAATTGAAAGTCCCGTGAAAATCAGTTCAAGCATTACGGATATTCCACTGCAGCCGAAGGCGAATAAAAAACCTAAATTACTTTTTATGAGGTCTGCTATCTACCAGTGAATAGCCCGTGAAAATCGGTCCAACCATTTTGGAAATAGCCATGCGGACGAAACCGCGGACAAATAAAATAGAATATGTCAACCGCTATAACCGCTAATTTCGGCTATCTGGCAGTAAAAAGTAAAATTCCCGTAAAAATAGGTCCAGCCGTTTTGGCGATTACCCGCAACAAACAAACAAACAGAGAAAATATACTAATATAAAAATATAGACAAAGTATAAAGAAAAATTTTTTTTGCTCATTTGTAGCCATAGCCATTCATCAAAAAGTTGTTATTTTAATTGTACATACACAAACATTATTTTTATAATACGTAATAAAGAACAAATAAAAAATTAGAAATAAAAGTAGTACAAACTTTTTCTATAGGAAAACAAAATAAACTTCCAAAATGTTTGCGATAGAAACTTGCCACGTTACCATGGCAACGTATATAATACTAACGATAACGAAATTTTTATTTGAACAATTTTGTTTTATGATTATGGAGACTAAGAAGATTTTAATGATGGATAAAATAATGTACGACATATTATATAGAAGATTTGTTTATTGTAACTTGGACATGGAAGAAAATTGATTAAAGGATATATAACAAATACCTATATTCACAACTTCAGAATTGGCAGTATGGATTAATTCCTTCGCCTGTCGTATTGAACGGTTATTATTACTACTACTAACGAAATCTCTCAAAAGGAAAAAAGTGTCCGATTTTGAAACATTCTTCATTGGTGCTCTGCTTCTATTTGTCTTAGCGTGATGATATATATAGCAACAGATTGGTTTTCCCACTTGCAACTAATCTATACTATACTATTATATAAAGCTGAAGAGTTTGTTTGTTTGGTTGAACGTGATGATCTCAGGAACTACTAGTCCGATTTGAGAAAATATAGATTAGTTGCAAGTGGGAAAACCAATCTGTTGCTACCCGGATTATCAAAACAAATATACTATTCACTTATTCCAAAAATCACAGCAGAAGTAACTGAAGAGAATAGAAAATAGGCAACAACGGGAACTTTACTGCTTCATGGCTGCACCACGCAATCTTCTACAAGACCTACCAGTTTACTAAATGCTTCTCATAAATACCTCATACCTTTTGCTTGTGACTACACCCGCGATAATGTGGATTTGGTTCCCAACAACAGTTGTTTTTTTCCCCGAATGAAAGGTACCTATATCCTTTTGTACCACTTACGTTTATGCAAAATTGCATAATAATCGATTAAGTGATTGAGGTGTAAAAGCGTAATAAATAAAGACTCACTTTCGCATTTATAACATTAGTTAGGATAAATTACCTTTAGCTCCAAGAATCAATTCATTGCTATAAGAATTCTTTCTAAAATAAACTCTAAAGTCCTGCGGGATATCTCTTGCTAACGGCACGTTATAATTCCAAGTACGATCTGTAAGTAGTTCTCCTGTGTTCTTGTCATATTTTAACTCTTCACATGTCCAATAACCATGGCCCATTATAAAAGCACCTTCTACCTAAAAACTCTTTTGGTGGTCAGAATTCTAACAAAAATATTAATTAAGAATTTTAACCTAGTCCTAGATCTCTATTCCATATCTGTTACGATTTAGTACACTGTACATCACAAGACAGAAAAAATGGATTACAATTATTATCAATTTATTATAGTCTTACATCGATATAACTTAGATGTTATGTTGTTTTACAATACATACCTGTCCAATATCTATTTCTGGGTTAACGCTTTGTCCCACATCCTGTAATATGTCAACTCTTCGAATTTCTGATTCTCCAGTCAAAATATCAACTTCCGCTTCAGCCAGAGCGACCCCAAATATTTCGTATTCTTGAACATCTGCAAAGCTAGTAAACCCTTGTGTTTGTAAATTAATGTTAGAATCGTATGCCTGTTTCACCAGTTCTTTCCAAGTAGGATTATTCATTTGCTGCCTGATTGGAAGTAATCTTCTTAATAACTCTTCACAGCCTCTTCTCACACCAATTCCAATGTTTTGGGATGTTATACTACCGCCGGAAATAAAACAGTTTGCTGTAATTATTGTACTCGTCGCTTTTATTTGAATGGTGTCAATAGGTATTTTTAAAAGATAAGCACAAATTTGTATAGCTTTGGTGTTTACACCTTGACCCATTTCAATACCGCCGTGAGTAATAATAACAGTGCCATCTTCGTGGTGAACTGACAAGTTAACTATTAGGTACTGAGCTCCAACCGGAGTCCATCTAAGGAATGCAAATCTTAAACCACGCTTCTTCCATCTATTTTCAGCGTTATATTTTTTAGTTGCTGCTCTTCTTTTGATATACTCAGCATTTATTTTCAGTGTTTCACACATTTCTTTTAAATCATTAAAACGTATTGTATCTAGATTAGCTAATCTTACTTCAACAGGGTCTAAAGCTAGTTCATAAGATATTTGTTCTAAAATATATTCAGCCATGGCGATATTTTCTAGTGTACCTGCAAATACTCTTTTTTTAGTAAATATCTGTTTTTAAATTTAAGACTACTAACGAGCACTACTAGATGATAATAATGATAATATAACAAGGGAACTGGACGTTATCAAACTACAATATGCAAGAGAAATGCAACACAAAAAGGTATTATATACAAAGTAAAAATTAAAAACGACACAAAAAGACCACAAATTATTTTACACTTATTTATACAATTCTCTCAGAACAGAATCTTTTCTATCGGAAGATAGTAGCAATATTTATAAAATAGAATATTTTTATAGTTATATATTAGTATCAAAACTGTTTTCTTATTGAATCTAGATTCAATATACTATATAACTTATTTATAACTATCTTTTGCTCTTGGCTTCTCTCGCATGTATGTAGATTTGACATAGATCAAAAGGATAGCCTTGGTGTGAAAGGTACACTATGTTATTTTCTGTATTCTTCACAACATGTATGATTGATTTCACTATGATCAATTAACTATTTAGGATATAAAAGCTTAAGAAATAAACAAATTCACATTCGCAATATTAATTAGGATCTATACAATTTGAAGAATAGTAAAATGTGTAAACGAATATGTAAAATATACCTGGTGATCTACACCATGTGTTCTTGGCGTTGTCTGTTATTGAGTCATAGCACGTGTAATTCCACCTGGAGTTATTGTAACAATTGTTAAATAAATCGGCTCCCAGGAAAGTTAGAGTTTCGTTTACTTTGTAACCATTATCTTCGTATAGTTTGTAATTCATGTACTGGATTACTCCGGAGCTATTTACGCCCACCTAGAAAAAACAATCTCGTTCAGGAATATTACTTTGATTATCATCCAGGTAAAATATAATTTGATTCGATTGTGATGCTTAGATGTATATTTTTGTGAGGTATACCGCCATATTTACCGCTAAAAACCGTTGTCTTTAATTTTACGCTCTACTGGCGTTGCGATTCGAATTGATGAAAACATGTATATTAGGCCGTTATAATCCTGCTAGGTACCAACCAGTATTTAACTCATATCAATTGAAGAATATGCAAGAATAATTTATGTTACTAAGGATCTTAATTTTGAAAATACGAGACGCATGTAATCGATTTTTCGCGGAAACAACACATATAAATCTACCAAATAAATTTGTAACTTGTATTTTAAATATTATATATTTTACATATTATTTTAATTTTTTTTATCGTTGACAACAATCTCACATGACGTTAAAGGTATGGTCCTGGATGGTAGAGACGCTAAATCCAAAGGGACAGTATCTCAAATCAAACTGTCGAAACACGCTCTTAGGTGTTTAACAATTCAAATTGAGGGTGGTAGAAATTAATGGCGGGATTAAGGCGGGATTAAAAAGTTCTACCGCCATATCATGGCTTCTTCCCGATGTTTGACTTCACCGAAAGCTCCAAATAATTCGTAATGATTCGATTCCTCGCTTCACTACCTCAAAGTCTGTAGAACAAGGCATTCTCTTCCCCATAGCCCTAGTAACAGTTCTCAGTTGTGTTATAGAACGACAGGGACGATTCAACTTCTGTACAGCGAGACTACAAGCTACTGCAACTTGGATGCTCCGTGATATTTTTAAACCGTAAGCGCCTCCCAGCCTCCGAACGTGGACGTCAATCCTAAAAAAAATTAATCATATAGATGTAGTGTATAAAAGTATGATTTTGCCAATAATACATAAACAATTTTTATGGCATATTCTTTATATAAAGTCAATGATGATGTATAAGGTATGACGTTTGGGACTAGTCAAGAGTATGAGTCAACAAAATAATCAGAAGGAGGATATAAAACCGCAAGCGCGATGATGTGAAATTTTGGACGACGATACTAGAGTGTTTAAGACCTGATCTGAACCTTTTAGGTTTGTGAAAAAACTATTAGCAGTATTAGTGGAATAAACTAGTATAATGTGTGAAACATATTTTAATTCGCACATGATACCACATGCAATATCATTGAATCTTATCAAGTGTCATAACAAAAATAATACTACTCACTGATTACATTTCATATTTAGGGCTTTCGAAATCACTACTTGTGTGCCATCCATCCATTGTCCTGCAGTGTGCACTTCTATACCTTCCTCAGTGGGCTTTGTTACGCATACTAGGGTCTCCATTACAAAATGATATTGTCCATAAATCGTATTTCCTCCTTTAATTATTTTAAAAACGTCATCACCTCTATCCTGTGCAGTTACTGATTTAAACAGGGTATTTCTACTGAGATCATGCTTAGCCTCTTTGATATCTAGTACGGGTTTCTTTATATTCTTATATTTCACTTGAACTAATTTTGCAGCTCTATCAGCTATGTGTTGAGTTACAGCTACTATCATACCGATCGGTTGATTGAAGTAATTTATTTTGCCGCTACTAAAGACTTCTTCGTTTGTGATATAAAACAATGTTCCAGCAGGTGTGAATGAATTTTCTCCTGGAATATCCTTAGCGGAATAAAATGTTATAACACCATGTATTTTCTGAAATTTTAAGAATGTTGGTAATAAAACTAGTTATAAAAACTGCAGAAACAGATCATTGGCAGTGAATAATAAATAGACAAACTATAATTATTAAAGATCGCGCAATACATATAGGCGTTGTGCCGTAGCTTATTTGAACAAATCTAACCACAAAACTTATTACTCTTTTAGCAATCTACATTTCTACTTTATATTTGTAAATTATGATTACATTCTAATTCAATTTATATTTATTACATTATTATATAATAGTACTTGACAAGAATGAGGAAATTTGTTTTCTTAATTCTACTAGTAATATGTTTCTAAACGAACATATATGTGTAAGTAATTCACATACCAAAGCCTCATAGGGGTCAATATCAACAATGTCTCCTACAGCAACAGCGGAAAGTACTAGCGAAGCAAACACTTCATCAGGTAATTTTGGCATATCCTCTGTAAATTTAGCTTCACCGGCACACTGTATCTGTAAATTGATAAAATTTCACTTAAAACGAACTTTCACAGTTAGGTAATAATAAAGCCATAAGTAAATAAACCAAAAAGGACAACACTCTAACATCAAAGGTTTAAGTCAATCAGAAAAGAAATTTTGAAAAACCATCAATGATTTTTTGTATTTCTACTTTGTGATGTAATATTAAAACTTAAATAAATAGAACCAAATATATTCGTTTTCGTGTATTATTCATGTATGATGATGATGGTTTTATCTATTCGTATAAAATCGACATAAAACAATATATATTTTTCATTGCACATTTCAGTAAGGTCTTTAGGAATTAATTTATTCTAAGATTATTCATATATGTTACTCAAAGAACTTCCAGAATATTTAACTATTTTCTTACCAAGGCCTCGACTTTCGGTATAGGTTGATTTAAAGGCCATAACGTAGGATTTGTATCGAATATCTGACGTGCTTCCGAAACTGGCCGGCTCTCGTGGATCTTTATACCTTCTGATGTATAACGAGAGTTCAGGATATTAGAAGGACATAGGGTAAGAAGACCCTGAAAAAAAAAGTATCCAAAAACTATTCGTTTCTCCGACTTGTGATATTCACGAATATCTTCAAAAATATCACTCACTTTATAGAAAAGATTTAAAGCTAACTTTCTTCTGTATTCCGCAGAAGGTTCTGGTGGATTCTCAGTAACCACTAGTTCTTTGTTTAAGATACTCAAAGCAGCCTGTAGCGTCTGATTCCTAAACAATGTTTTCCCAACTAAATACTTCTCAGTAGCGAACGCCCTCACAAAAGTCGGCGAGAGACCTCCATAGACAATTCTACATTCACCAACCACACCATTTGTATTTACTTTGTAGATAAAACCAGCGTTTACAATCGCATGAGCGCTTTGAGATCTCGGCATTACCTGTAATAGTTTTATAAAAAAATACAAATATTTTAAACACACTAAAATATTCAACATTGAATTAAGTTGGTAATATATATTCTAGCTTTCTTATTACAGATGGAAAATAGCGTTTAAACAAAACTATAACTTAACAAATTATGCAAAATGATGATCTTGTTGAAGACGTATTATAAGCCTGATGTCGAGATTGACTTGACTCTCATACACAGCTACTGGAAAAAAAATTGCTGATGAATTTGTTAACTAACCTTATATCGTATTGTTTTAAATGATGATTTATAAACAAATGTTAAAGTTAATTATACAAATCCAACTCAAGCAGACGCAACGGTTTTTTTTCGAACTGATTACGCTATTGACCTAGCAAGGTCTTAACAGCTTCACCGGACTACGCGCGCGACGTAGAGTGTGAAGACACTATAATTATCTAATAGTAATTCATTCTGTCGTAAGCATGTTATACTTATCTTAACTAGAACATAATTATATCGGAACAAAAAGTATATAGAACATGTAGGAGTAAGAATAGGCGTTTTTACTTAAACTGTAACACTACATCCTAGTTTTTTTACCACAAACAAAAAAATAATCTAACAAACCTTGAAAGTCACCACGTGATGCTCTTCATTGAGAGGTGGCAATAAAACATACAGTATAACCGAACCTCTCATATCTGTCTTAAGGAATTGTTGCATATCCAATAAATTTACATAACCATGCAAATTCTCTAGAAAAAAGTTTAAAATTAAAAGAAACCTCTTATGAATGTCCGAAACTAAACGAATACGATATCGTTTAGTAGTAGTAGTAAAGTAGTTAGAGGAAAACATGAAAGGTCTTTATATTTAAATTTGAAACTATCTTCATATACACAGTAGTAATCATATATTCTAAACTAATGACGTAAAACTAATAAAAATACCTAAAACTCAAAATTATGAAAGATCCGGAATAGAATCTGTAGCGTATATTATATATGCATTAAATGATCTATCTATATGCTCATTTATGTTTAAAGACTAATAATAGAAAACTTACTTATAGCCACAACAGCACCAACAGTCAAAAACATTAAATACAAATCTGAAGGAAAATCATTATGCTGATGTTTGATCATAAGATTCCCGGCCAAAGACCCCAACTAGTACAAAAAAATAATTAAAAATCATATTAACTCTAAACATAAAACTTCAGCTAGGCGAGTAATTTTGATGTATATAAATTTACTATCTACACTGCAAATTAAATCAATTTACCGTACATTTCGCACTGGTATATGAGCAACTAGTTTCAAGTGGTCATAGAATTTCTTCAGATAGTTGAAATATTCACGTTCTGAATTAGTTTTAAATATATCCAGAAGCTCGGTTAACGTTACACCAGCTCCGATCTTCAGGTTCTGATCGATTTCGCATCGTTTCAGGTCTTCGATTCCACTGATATCTATGAGGATTTTAGGGTATTCAAATATTGGGTAAGCTCCTGAAAATAAAAACATAACTTTTTTTTTTAAATGTAAATTGAGTTCAGTCGGACAATTTTTTAAACAAATGCAAATATGACTTTTCTACACTTCTACTATTGCAAGAGGTAAGCAATTAACAATCGTATCAAAACATGCTGTGCTGTTCAATTTTTGTCGAAACAAAATATTACAAATGTAAACGAACTTTCCAAGGAAGCAAGCGCATTCTTAGCATTGATATTCTACGAATACTGTAATGTCTAAATCACGCAAACGTAATTATTTTAACCTCTAATTAACTATATTGACAAGAGAAAGTTACAAGCCATAATAGAAAGTATTGCGACATAACTACCGCCACTTTCTTGGTAACTATCTCCATCATATTCTCTATCACCTCGTAGCTATTTCATATAATTTTAAAGCAACAAACGTTCTTATTTTTATAGCTGTGCCCGTGACTCCGTCTGCGTGGAACATAATTTATGAAAACAGTGACTAATAAAATTATCTCAACGTATACGTCCATTTACTTATCTACTGTTCTCACGTACTTAAGTCACGTCATCATTAAAATTACAATAACTTTTGATAGAGTGAACCGATTTTAATGAAACCTAGACTAAATGTTACTCTGGAATATGTTTTTTGATTTTCTTGGTTTTGAGGTTTTATCGAGAACGCAATACTTTAGCAGTGACGGTGTTCAAACAAACAGACAGATAGATAGAAAGATAGACAAACAGACATTTGCAACAATTTTTTTCACAAAAATCTAAAAAACACAGACACGTTACATTTACATTTGTATGTGTATAGATATAAATTCAATACAATCTTATCAGAAAACACTATAAACATTAAAACAACATTATAAACACAATGCTATTTTTTTAATATATATTATTCTGAACTGAATAGTAAATATTGTTATTAATATATTTTTCCAAGCAATTTTGCCCATAAGAATATTTTAAGTATAACTAGGGATATATTTAAAAAACCTGCAGTTTTTTTTTTGTTTCATACCATTCTATAATTTAATTTCAATTTATTCCAGCAAATAATACCAATAATAATATACCATAAAATAGACATAATTTATTTGTTTACCTTTTGCGGTGTTACCATGAATCAGCATATAAGATTCTGTCCCTTTTTCATTCAAAATTGTTAATATCTCATGAACTTCTGAAACCCTATACCAAAATTTGCCATCTTTAAGTTGTATCTCGATTATTCCAGATACTTGTAAATCATTATTTGTTATAATACACCAGTCTTCGTCCTCACAGCTTTGTTTGTTACAATTTAAACCAGTTTTCTTACAGACATATAAATCTTCGATGTCCAAAATTCTATCAGGTGCGTCTTTGGCGAATTTCTTAAATGCTTCTAAAATTGGCCTGTATCCAGTACATCTGCAAACATTGCTTCCAAAGGATTGCTCAATTTCAAGCATAGTAAGGCCTTCTTTATCTTTAAGTAAGCTGGAATTGAAAAGTTGTTTTATAAAACTATATTACTAAGTAAAGTTTTGATGAAATGGCATTCATCATCATCATCAGTCTGTAAGAGACCCACTGCAGGACCATAAGCCTCTTCGAAACAAGGTGTGGGCATAATCACCATGCCAGCCCATAACGTATTCGAGATTTGAAACTCCGAGAAATCTACAGTTCTATACTTTTCCCACAGACGGTGGTACTACAAGAACATTTCTCAAGTTCAGGATCCAGGTTCTCAGGTTCAGGTGTTACCAATTTAAATTAGTAAATGTACGCGAATTCCGTAAAATTCGTTGGTACATGCCGAGGGTCGAACGTCCGGGTTGATATTACAGCGGTCAAATCACTACCAATGACAAATGGCGTTGGTTTGCACATATTTTTAAGTAAACTTAGTTTATCCGTTCTTACCTATACATAGACATTACCCAACCCGGAGTACAGTGGCCGCATTGTGTACCATTGTACTCTGCGAGAGTCTTTTGGACAACATGATAGCCTTTCTTCCTATTTCCCACACCCTCAATGGTTGTAATCTCCCAGCCATGGCAAGATGTTACAGACACCATGCACTAAAAAATATTATATAAACATTTAAAATCTTTTCTAAATCAGTTTCTAACCAATGTATGTAATAAAGTAGCTGGTGCTCGAGGCATCGTCCTTACCTACGAAATTAGTTTTGCTGTTTCATAAAGACTACATATTCTGGTTTAATTAAGTATATTTAATTTTTTATTATAATATGTGGTATTATTACTCAACTTTTTTCTTTCTTTTTTATGTCACAGGTGGCAAACGAACAGATGAGTCACGTGATGTTAAGTGATCACCACCGTCCATGGACACTAACAACACCAGAGGAGTTGCAAGTGCGTCGCCACCCTTTGGGGGGAGGGGTTAGGGGAGGGAGAGGGGAGGGGAGGTGGGCCTCTGGCGCTCTCACTGACCGAACGAAACACAACAATGCAAGTACTGTTACTTCACGTCGGTGTTCTGTGAGAGGGTGGTACTACCTCGGGCGAGCCGACCCATTCATGCTGAAACTAGTAATAGCTACAGCGTGGCTCTACCACCTTCTAAATACTTTGAACTTAACCATATATAGACCAGTAAAAGTATTGAATGTAAATACTTTCATTTCACCATCACTCGTATGCCTCGCATCACATATGTATGTCTGTTTACTACTTTACACCATAAAAAAGCAAACAATGAATCCCATTCCGTATATATCATACCTTCCATATTTAATGTTAGGTACATAATTTAATTTTTCAACACTATTAATAGCGTAAGTTGTATCGATGTGATAAAGCGTTGTAGGTTTTCAGTCTAAGTAGTCCGGTGAAGCTGTAAAGACCTGTCCAGGTCAACATGGTAGTCAGTTCGCAAAAAAAAAATTGTCTAGTATGCTCCTTCTTATTATTGCTATTACATTATTCATCGGACTGTTGGCTGTTGCATTATCCACAATCTATACATATAATAAGAAAGTAAATCTAACGGGACTGTACTTATAGAATTTGTGAAAAAAAAAATGTTGCAGGTGTGTTAGAAAAAGTAATAATATATATTACTATAATTTTTAGAAATATCTGTCAGTCTGTCTGTTTGTTTGAACCTCACCTAGAAAATAATACAGCATATCCTTTATACTTTATCAAAAATTATTGTAATTTTAATAACGACGCGACATAAGTACGAGAGTTACGTAGATAAGTAAATGGACTTAATTTACTTAATACATTCAGATGATTTTATTAGTCACTGTATTTTTTTACATTAGCATCCATGCGGACGGAGTCGTGGGCATAGCTAGTTGTCAATAAAAAAATATATTTTTGTATGTATATACTGGATTTCTTTAAGCACTCCATTGCACGATGCATAGTTTTCTCATGAGTTATTCGAGTTACGCTTGATCTTCGGTACCATCAAATGCAGCAGTAATTTTATTTCACTTCTCTCATAACATTGAGCATTACACATTATTTTAATTTCCATATCACACTCCCAAATTATTAAACCCATTCAACCATAATGAATCCATGCCTATTAGTGAAATTTCCCAAACATATTACAAATTATGTTGGCATGCAATTTTAAGATAGATAACTTACAGAGTTGACAGCCTGTAGTGGACTTCCAGGTGATTTGGTAACTGCAACGATGCAGGCGCCGCAGCCAGCCTCGCGACACATGTACTTGGTGCCACGCAGCTCTAATGTATTGCGCAGATAGTCCACCAGCGTAACATCCGAAGTCACCTCGCGACCCACTAAGAATATCTTTATTTGTTACATTTACTCGCAGGGTTGTAAAACATCGTTTATATCCCAATTTTTCGTACTTCAATTTTGAACTTTGGACTGGTATAGGAGTAAAGGAAGACCGAAAAAGGTATGGATGGATTATGTGAAAAATTATATATGTATATATAACTGTGTTAGAACTGAGATGACATCTTACAGGGGAGAGTGGAAAAGGAAAACATGTATAGCCGACCCTACTCAGGTGGGATAAGGGTATGAAGATGAAGAAGAACTTTAAGCTTTATAATTGAATTGAAGATCTATGTTTAATTTTAATACAGAACAGCAATAGGGATTTTGAAATTTTATTGACAACGGACATGAAGTTTTTTCATTGGTAATATAAATAGATGAAAATATAGTGGAATAAATAAATAATTTATTTCATTATATCTTCATTAAGATAATCTATTAATTAAAATTATATATACGGCGTCAGTAAACTCAAATATGTGTATATCATTTTATAAAATCAGCCAAGGTATAGAAATTTACAATTGTAAATAATTTTTACCTCTATTTTAGTTATTGCTATATTCGGCAAGAATAGTTAATATTCGTTTACAAAGTACCATGATAGAATTATATTATCTCTTAGAAGCTAAAATACCTGTATGACCTGTATGACATGCTAAAATTTATGACCGGTACTTGTAGTTTTTTTTATCCTCCCGCAAGGAAAATATCGATTGTCTACGTATATCCTATTAGCACTTCATTACTTAGAGAATCGATAAACAAATTCTATAACATATATAATTTGATAATACTTTCACTTGCAATATTTATAATACTCGCCTGAGCACACAACACCGTTAACAGTGAAGCTAATAAGATCCATGTCTGCGTTCTGAGCCGGTTACTGTAATACTGTATATCATAATATAAAAATTTGTAACGTAACCAGTTAACTTCAATTACCACGTATAAAACAAGATAACTTACTCGCAAGTAATAAGACTTCGCTAGTGAATTCGTAATAATTTTACATACGAAATTCATCAGTCCGAAGCTCGGGAGCCATTGAAGTGTTATGTAAGCATCGATGGGGATGGGGGTACTTGATTTGCTTATTTTTGATGACATAAGGGTTGGGAGGTCTGGATGGTGATTACGTCAGCAGTATATATTTATTTAATCAGAACAGATTTAAAAGTAATTATACAAGTGTATACGTGGGTATGGGAGGAGGGGTAAGAGCATTGCCTACTTTTATTGGGAGGGGGGGGGTCCTACTTACAAAAAATCTGATTTCGTAATTGGACGACTCCACGGATGGTACAATGAACTGAATTGTAGACTAAAAATTACCTCATTCGGATAAATAAATTGTATTTTAATTCATTACTTAATATTTGTGTGACTTATTACTAAGCTTAAATCTCAGCAATATTAAACCAGATCAGTAAGTCCGAATTCTAATTTTAACAAATGACTGTGTTCACAACAAATGCAAAAGATAAATATGACAAGTATTGGATAAAACTGGATTATTTTTTTGACTCTAGCTTCAGCGTAATATTATCCAATTGAATTAACTATACATTTTTTTTGGGTAACTGCAACAACCCATGATTTTACAGAAATCGAATCGAATTTTTGCAATTTTTAATAAAATTTTAAGTTATCCACGATTTTGAATTACATACTACTCGTCTACGAAATTTCATTAAAGTTTAGTTACCAATAAATTTAAAAAAAAAACATTTTTAGAACTTTATTTATTTTTACCTGTGGCCCAGTGGTCGACATTCGACCATAGTTCATTGATTTTTTTAAAGTTTTAACTTTATTGGGGTTATTTTGTCAGTAATCTATAATCAAAGGTTTTCATCATGGCTACTCAGTTATTTGCCACTTTTTTTAAATTATATAAATATTTAAAAATAACTATGTCTGAATGAAAAATGAAATTAATTATAAATTTGAAACAAAAAACAGGCGTTTACATAAGGTGGTAAGACTTTACAATTCTACGTAAACATAACTTTACGAAAATAGAGAATTTTATCGCAACTTACGACACAGTTTTCAATTAATTTTACACGACACCATGGGTGGGTGGGTGGTATTTCTGGATGATATTGAATGAAATGTAGTCTGTGCATTATGAGGAATAGTGATATGCCCAGTATCATCGTTTGGAAAAGTAATGGATATACAATAGAATCAGATGATGAATCCAAAACAAAGATGTTTTGATACCTACCATTAACTTTTGAAAGTGAATTCATTTTTGTTCAGATTTCATTATCAACTGTACTAAATATAATTGCTACATCAGGTTGAACTCGCCGGCATAGGGACCCGGAGGCGGAGGCCCAGCTGTATGGCAGCTACAGGGAGTGCAGGAAGACCCTGCAGGCTGCCATCAGCCGGGCGAAGGAAGCAGCATGGGAGGAGCTGCTCCAAACGCTGGAGGGGGATCCTTGGGGGCGCCCATACAGGGTCGTACGAAAGAAGTTACGGTCCTGGGCGCCCCCGGCGACGGAGACCCTCCGGCCGGAGGTGGTGGCGAGGGTCGTGGGAGAACTTTTCCCCGACCCTCCGATGCTACCAGCTCCTCCCATGCCTCCGCCTCGGGAGGTAGTCGAGGAGGTGCTCGACGGGCCTCCCCCTCCGATAACGGAGGAGGAGATGGGGAGGGCCGTGGAACGCCTCCTCAACCGGCGAAGAGCGCCCGGCCCTGATGGGGTCCCGGGTCGGGTGCTCGGCCTTGCCTTGGGCCACCTAGGGGGGTGGCGACCTCCCTACCTTCGAGGTACGCCTCCAGCACCCGCCGCAGGTATGGGGACACTCCGAAATATCGGAGCGCCTCCCGTATGACCCCATGCGGCAGGGTGTTGAAGGCGTTGGCGATGTCAAGTGACACCGCCAAAACCCTCTCCCCCTGGGAGGTCGCCTCTGCAGATAGCGAATTCTGGAGGCACAGGGCGTCCACAGTGGAACGCCCTGTCCGGAAGCCATACTGTGCGTCCGCTAGATTCGGCCACACTCCCTCTAGGTGCTGAACGACCCGGTAGGAGATAACCCTCTCCAACACCTTCCCGGCGTCGTCCAGCAGGACGAGGGGTCGATACGCGGACGCGCAGTCCAGAGGGCGGCCCGCCTTTTCAATGAGGCAAAGCCGCCCAAGCTTCCAGGGCTTCGGGAACTGTCCGACCGTAAGACACCGGCCGAATAGCTCCCGAAGCCACCCCCCTAATTGGCCCAAGAGGAGGCCGAGCACCCGACCCGGGACCCCATCAGGGCCGGGCGCTCTACGCCGGTTAAGGAGGCGCTCGACTGCCCTCTCCATCTCCTCCTCCGTTATCGGAGGGGGAGGCCCACCGAGCACCTCCTCGACTACCTCCCGAGGCGGAGGCATGGAAGGAGCCGGTAGCATCGGAGGGTCGGGGAATAATTCTCCCACGACCCTCGCTACCACCTCCGGCCGGAGGGTGGGGTCATACGGGAGGCACTCCTATATTTCGGAGTGCCCCCGTACCTGCGGCGGGTGCTGGAGGCGTACCTCAATGGTAGAGAGGTCGCCTATGTGGACGGCGACGGGCGGATGGTCCGACGGACCACAGGGCGGGGCGTTCCACAGGGGTCGGCCCCGGGGCCGCTCCTGTGGAACATGGGCTACGACTGGGTGCTCCGCGGCGTGCTTCCATATGGAGCACGCCTCATCTGTTACGCGGACGACACCCTAGTCGTAGCCCGGGGAGGAAACTGGAGGGAGGTGGAGCGCCTGACCACGATGGCGCAATCCTCGTGGTCAGGCGCATAAGGTGGTTGGGCGTCAGGGTGGCTCTTGAGAAGACCGAGGCCATACTCTTTCATATGCCTCAGCGAGGGCCACCACCTGGGGCCCACATAGTGGTGGAGGGCGCCCGAATCAGGGTGGGGACCCGGATGAAATATCTGGGCCTCACCCTGGACGGGCGCTGGCGGTTCGGGGCCCATTTTGCGGGGCTCGGACCGCGAATTGCTGGGGCGGCTGCGGCACTCGGCCGGTTGCTCCCCAACGTAGAGGGACCGGGTGCCGGGTGCCGCAGACTCAATATGGGAGTCGTGCGAGCGATGGCCGCCTACGTCTATATTTTTATATTATTATATTTTGTCTGTTTGTTTGTTTGTTTGTTTGTTCCGGGTAATCTCCAAAGCGGCTGGACCTATTTTAACGAGAATTTTACTGGCTGTTAGCCGAAATTATAGCGGTTGACATATTCTATTTTATTTGTCCGAGGCTTCATCCTCATTGCTATTGCTATTGCAAAATGGTTGGACCGATTTAAACGGGATATTCACTGGTAGATTGCAGACCTCATAAAAAGGAATTTAGGTTTTTATTCGCCTTCAGCCGCAGTGGAATATCCGTAATGCTTGAACTGACTTTCATAGAACTTTCACTGGCAGATAACTCGCCCTATAAGAAGTAACTTAGACTATTTTATTTTGTTACTCAAGACTTCGTCCGCAATATCCTACTATCTCCTAATCGGTTGGATCGACTTTCACGGGCAGATAACTAGCGGGCTCGGAAGACGTTATCCCGCCCCGATAACAAAAAGGAAACCTTGACAAATTATACCTAAACCTTCCCCTATGAATCATTCTACTGGTGAAAACGGCTAGAAAATCCGATCTGTAGTTTTTAACTTTATCACGAACAGATAAATAGACATACCAGAGGACTTTGTTTTTAACCGACTTCGAAAAAGGAGGAGCTTACTATGTTCGGTTGTATGTATTTTTTTAATGTATGTTAATCGATATTTTCGTCAATTGTGAACCGATTTTAATGATTCTTTTTTTATTTGAAATGGTACACTATGTAGTGATGAACTGCTACCTGTGCATTCGTCCGTGTGAAATTGATAAAAAATATGTTACATCCGCGTGAGACGTGTGCTTTACTGAACTCCAAGAATAAATATACATAATTGAAAGTCATATATTTGTATGTAATATGAATTATATCATCCTTTTGGTCAATTTGGCGGCCATATTGTTTAATTTAACGCGTTAGCGTCTACATAACTCAGTAATTATATTATAGCAACGTGTAAGAATAACACAATTATATCGACAATATGGGTATGTTATGTCTACATAATAAATAATTTAACACATATTGTTCGATAATGTATAGTTTAAAATTTTCATTACTTTCTTATATAGTGTTAGTGACCACTGAGTGTAGTATATAGTAGGTTGATGTTCCAGGTATGCTGCTGATGATAAATCCCAGACCATTCGATATACTATTAGTATTCATATATCTAATGTACACGTTACATGTTTCAGTAGATGGCGTGTGTGTCGTAGTTACAAATGTTTTTGAAAAAGCATTTCTGTAATTTACATAACCACTCACAACTTTTCATTTCTTAAATACATTTTAAAAAAGCGCGTGCGAAGCCGCGGGTAACAGCTAGTATTATTATAAAAGTAACCTAAAGTTTGAACAGTTGATTTCAAAGGGCATGTAAGTCATGTTAAAAGTATTCAAAAGGTAATTGGAACGTATAACTAAAATGACGGATGTCTATATGTCTTTCGTTTACATGTGTGTATATGTTGTGTAAAATTCAAGCAGTAGTGTTAGTAATACATATTTGAATTAATTTAATATATTTCTAATTCAGTTTATATAAAAAAATTGCTTTCTTCACTTCTCCTCCATATGTTATATATTAATAGAGGAAGCCAAAACCTTGTACCCTTATTAAGCGAATTGCGCAAACGGATGAACGTGAAATTTGGCATAGTTAAAGTTTATATGGAGGAGAAGTGCAGAAAGCTATTTTTTTTAAATAAAAATGCATTACAAGTACAATAAATTAATTAAAATATATTAGATACAATCACAATTCCGACCAGTTTTCTTGCAAATATCTTCAATGTCTAAAACTCTATTACGTTTTGGAGCATCTTTGCCGAATGTCTTGAAAGCTTCCAAAATAGGTTTATATCCAGTACATCTGCAGACGTTACTTCCGAAAGATTGCTCAATTTCAAGCAAAGTAAGATCTTTTTTATTTTTAAGTAGACTGAAATTGAGTAGTTATTCTGATAAAGATATAATGGAAAACAAAATTCACGGAATTATTTAGAATAAAACACTATTAGATAGAAGAAACAAAATTATTACTTTCTACCTGTACATAATCATTACACAAGCCGGACTGCAATGTCCACACTGCGTACCGTTATACTTTGCAAAAGTTTTTTGAATAACATGATAGCCTTTATTCATATTCCCTACATTCTTGATCGTTGTAATCCCCCAGCCATCACATAATGTGATAGACACCATAGACTAAAATATTATTAATTATTAAAACACTTCCTAAAGTTATTTTTCAGAATCCTGATCTCAGTTTTTTTTATATAATTTATATATCAAATTACGAGCAAAGTACTGGAAATAGTTGATCAGTTGTACACCCTACTTAATTTATTCAGAGTGTTGCTTGATTCTGAGTTAGACTCAAGAAAAAGATGAAACAGCCATCTCGCAATAGCATCTCACCACTTGCTTCACTGTTTTGATGATAAGTCTCTTGGGAAATAAGCGACTTTAACAAACAGCTTATATATATTATTAGTTACGCAGTTGCGCATTAAAAAGTGGTCACGAAGTAATAAAGAAGAGACAAAAGATTGAGATGCCTTTCAAATATATAGTTACGCAGACCGGCATGACAGCGGCGACCGGCGATGGATAGTATGTCTTTCGGTGGTCGCCATTGTTTTTGGATTGTACTGTGCTTACCATTAGGCATAGTACAGTTATTTTGCCGAGCTACAATAAAAAAATCTAAGCTATTTATACGTATATTCGTTTGTGAGTCATACTATCGAGATTGCATGATTCACAAAAGCATACGTGTATATCCAAAATGAAACGAACTAAACTACTCGATTCAGTTCGATAAGGGAAAAAACAAATCCCTTCCATCATGTGTTTATATGTGCACCTGTGTGAGAGGTGATCTCATGTGTACTTACAAGTGATGTAGGTGAGTCACTGTATCGTGATAGTAACATCTCGGGGGCTCCATCCGGGGACGACCTCGGCTCGAGATATTACTAGAAGAACAGCGATGTGTGCAGGGACGAAAGAGGGCCCTTACTTCGCGACGGCGCGAGGGAGGGTAATGCGAGCGTGGGCTCAAACACGCATGTTAATAAGATCGAATTTAAAAGTTAATTGAACAGCGTCGGCGCAGCAATCTAAAAATAAAAATTATTATTCGGTCATTTTAGGGGAAGATAGAAATAAATGCGCGGATTTATTCTATACTAGCTAATCCGCGCGACTTCGTCTGCGTAAAATCAGTTACTACCGGTTTCTATTGTATTTCTAAACTCGAAAAATCTTAAAAACCTAGAACCCGACTGCAGCGACACCAACCGTTTTAAATTGTGTAACCAAACAGTTCAGCGACCCACTCAAACACATAATGTATTTCCAGTACCCCATGGATAGCTTCTGTGCCACTCACGAGCGTGCCCCACTTACCATTCTCATAGGCCCAGCGGCAGCGACAACGCAATAATTTTACCAACTTGTAATTTTTACTTCGCATTATCTTCTGACCAAATTTATCAATTAACATGCCGTACAAAGTAAACTTTATCTCCATGAAATCTCCATTTTATTTAGCTATTTGTTTTTGTAAGTGGACTTTTGTGTAAACCTAAAGGTAATGAATATTTTTGCTACAAATATTATTCCTTTTTTTTAAATCATTTAAGCGGCGCACGTCATATTATTGCATTGTTTTTCATTACATTACATTGCATTACATTTATGTGATTAATACAAATATTTGCCAAAATAATAAGTAATCTTTAGCACTGAGAGATAATACACCTTTCTACTTTTATCTACTTCTACTTTTTAGACATAATTCTCAAAATCAGATCATTAGGATCAATGATTATTACCCCGAACATCCAAACTTTACCTGTCTTTACAATATTAGTATAGATATAGTATTGAATGGCAACTGCAAACGACTAAACTAATTATTCTAATCGTAAATTTACAACCCTGCATCCAATAATTCCAATACTCATCAGTATTTGGAAAACAAATTTTATCAAATATCGAAACAACACATGTCGTGGCAAAACTCTATTAGATACTTTTGAGACTTATTTTCTATATCGCAATATAATATTGTGTAGGTTTATGTTTTCTAAAAAAATCTTCTGAACTTGATTCTGAAATCACTCATTGTTTAGCAACGCCGTAATAGGTAATTTTTTGAAAACAAACATAAGTCGACTTAATTTTTGTCATTGTGCTTCATATTTTGTTACTACTGGGTGTTAGGTTAGACGCCGGCAATATTTTTACAGAACAATCATCAGTAATTTTTGGTTCTAAATCAATTTAAAAAATACATGCATAATATTTGACTTATGTAATTATCTCGAGAAAAGCATAACTCAACATCAATTCATTTACACAAAAAGTGCGATGAATCATCGGTTTCAGCAGCAGCAAAGTCCATGTTTTTAAAATAAAAATTGAAATTAGAATTTTTAACCAAACAAAAATTAATATGATTTGAAATGACCAGTACTGCAGAACGGCAATTTCATAGATAAAAACCTATTATAATATAATATAATGGCATAATATATGTAAATACGTAGTTTGTATTCTAGAAGTAAAAGGTAACGCAAAACGAAAAAAAGTAGGACTATCTACAAAAAGAAATGAGATGCTATCGAAAACAAAACTTGTAAAAAAATCCAAGTCTCGCAACTCAGTTCTTGGACCGTAAAAAGTTGTGAGAACCATGTAATACCAAGTCGGTCCCTACTTTAGGGACCTTCTGTCTTATACGTAGTTAGCTAAATCTAAGAACATCTTATAGTGACCATATCAATATTAAAAATCTTTTATCTCTTAAATAAAATAATTTAACTTGGCAATTTAACAATGTATGTCACAAGTAATACATGTTATATTAAACAAGATTGCTTAGTGCGATTGCCAAGTGAAAGTAACCGACTCGGTATCAGGATCTCACAACTTTTTACGGTAAAAGAAGTGAGTTGCAAGACTTGTTTTTGTACGTTTTGTTTTTGATAGCATGTTATATACGATCAAAAAATATAATTAAATTCAATAAAAATATTCTCATCCTGCTGCTTAGACACATTCCGTATTATTACAAAAAAAGTTAAATATGCATTGAACACTTACTTTAAAAAAGTTTGATCACAAAAGAGTGTCTTAGCCTTGTTTCCAGATGGACATTATTTAAATATAAATATTCTCTAACACTTGTCTAAGTTGCCAGTTCTTTTGTTATGATTTATATTATATTTATTGTTTTTCTATTTGCCCGTAAAAGACATTTCGTAATAAATTATGAATTTCATGCGTATAATTAATTTCGAAGAAATAAATAAAGTAAACAATTTTAGAGATTCACAAGTAAATCATAACTACTTCTATACGACACTATTGATATTTTAGAATGTATTTAATCTTTCATTATACTGTTCTTTCACCTTACGCACTTTGGCCTAATATATAAATTTGCTTATTTTAACAATTACATCATTTTCTTTTAACTAAAATATCACAATAATGATAACCAATTTAACTTATAATAAGTAAATTTTCTTAATGAAGATCTGAACAAAAATATTATTCACAAATTGAAATTATTTGCAAAACATGTGTTTTTATGGAACGTGTTTTAATTGTTGAGATCGAATTGAACGAACGCTATTCAGAGTTGCTTGCATAAAAAACTTAAACCAGATGTTTAGCTAGAGACCGCTTGGACACGGTTTTCTAATAAAGTATTCTAAACATGTGTTTAACTAGATCTAAAATTTTAGGCACTGCTTAGTAAAACCAGTGTTAAAGCCGTTTTCATTTTTGTTTTTGTAATAAGTCCGAATATATCCCTGTGACTGAATTTTCCACTAATTATTTGATTAAAGAAGGCGTTACTTTGCGGAAATCCATCATTAAATATTACGACCTCGCTATGCTCTTGGCCTGACAGGTGTTTACAGCTTCGTTGGACTACTAAGGCGAGCACTAACGGCACTCAGCCGATTATTGGCAACAAGTTCACGGGTGTATGGTACATCTCGGCTTGGGCTGTTGCCTTGGTGACGTTTGTGCTAAGATAATGTATATATATATATGGGATAAAAATAATGGAAGTGAATCGGCTTCTCCTTTATATATACCCGGAGATAAACATTCTGCATAAAAACTACCTTTTGTAATCACTTTATTTTGTGCGTCCGTAGTTGACGCTTACGAAAAAACATTCTAGACTTTCGTCTTTGAAGACATAAAGTGTATTTCCACAATGTTTATGGAAATAATGAATAGTGCGTGCATTTTCTTTATATTTAATAGCTCAAAATGGAAAGCCTTTCTCAGACATTGTAAAATTTTAACAATTTATTCAATAAAATTCCAAGACCTTTTTACGATGAAGAAATTCCTTCTTGTCTAATTTAATTAACTCTTTGAACTGATACAGATAACTGTTTTCTTCGACTATTTCATAATTTGATATCCTTTTTCAACTATTTGTAATGCAGCAGATTTATTTGTAAATATTAGAGTATTCACCTGAATACACGACACCGTTTACACTGAAGCTAATTCGATCCATATCTGCGGCACAAGATTCTTTCACTGCGTATCTTGTTTTAAAAACACTTAATGTAATGTTTGTTGTTTTGCGTTTCATGTTTTAGATATTAAAATTAATTACATGAGATATTTATGGTAAACCATGCCATTTCAAATTTTTATATCGCAAAAGCCTTAGGGTTTGAACCATAGTTAATCGATACCAGAAAACTTTTGGAAGTACTAATATTCTATACATATAATAAGAATATAAATCTAACGTGTCTGTACTTTTACATTTTTGTATGTGTCTTGGAATAAGTATTAAAATACATTTCAGTCATTTTTAGAAACGTCTGTTTGTTTGTTTGGACACGCTTCGCTGCTAAAGTGCGGCGTATACGATAAAGCCTCACCAAGAAAATCATAAAGCATATCCTCGAGTAACATTTACTCTTAGTTTCAGTTAAATAGGTTTATTCTGTCAAAAGTTATTGTAATTTTAATCATGACGCGACTTGAGTATGAGAGAAAATTAGATAATTCAGATGATTTTATTAGTCATTGTTTTTTTTAATACATTCGGTTCCACGCGGTCGGAAACCCGGACACAGCTAGTAAATTACTAAAATTCTGAGAATCTCAGATCTAAAGTTAGAACTCTACTAGTTGACAAGAAACAAATTATTTCAATAATATTATTTTTGTATAAGTTCATTACTCGAACAATAGTTTTCAATTCTTTCTATAATGAGGTGCCTTTCAAAGACTTCTCAAAAAAATAATTAATTACGCAATTAAGAATGAAGACAAATGTGTACAAATTAAGTAATTTCTAATATAGAAATTTTAGAATTTGCTTAACAGCGAATACTATTTTTTTTTAAAATACACTTGAGTGGCGAGCCCTACGCACTGCTTTAGGTACCTCACCTTGCAACACCATGAAGTCAGTTTCAAATCAAATCAACAATACTTTATTCAGTTTAGATCCTAATAAGACACTTATGAACGTCAAAACTACCACCGGTTCGGAAAACAACCCAATCATCGAGATGAATGGGCAACAAACTCGATCGGGTACATATTTTTAACACATGTATTTCTAATATATCATACAATCGTTTATAGTGAATGCACAGAGAGAAGTCAATTCCAGACATCACCATCATTAAGATATTGATCCACTCTATTTTCACACCAAAACCCGCTTGACGTGGCTTTTAAACTTACAGGCCGGCAAATTGGTAATATGCTTTGAGACTTTGTTGTAAAACTTAACACTATTACCTAAAAAACGATTACTGCTTTTACTAAGTCTAAAACAAGGGACGACAATCTAAATACATCGACATTTACAAGAGTGTGTGCAAAGGAAATTATCAGTGTAAGTAAAAAGCGTGTTGATTTTACCAGTGTCAGATCACACAATAGCTCAGTTGTTACCCTGTTTAACTCTACGTAGATTTGAATCCTTGCCAATGAGCCAGAGTTTTCCTTGAAGGAAAACATCGTGATGAAACTATAACATGATTGTAGCGCTTCTTGCGAGCCCGTCTCGTTAGTTCTCATTTTCTAGTCCCAAGTCTATCTCCAGACACTTATAAATGTGTTCAGGCAGCTGCAGTTGGGATGCACTTCCTTTCTTGGTTTAGCGTGTTCACCATCTTAGACAATATAGTAATTTAATGTCAAATGAGATTTAGCCATGTGGTGAAATATAAAAAAGCACAGGTACGATAATTTATCAAGGCCAAAATAACTCAATTGTATTTATTCTAACAAACTTATTAAAATATATAGTTTAAATATAACACTAAAACAGGTATACCCATAATTATTATGTGTTGCAACGCGCATCTCGCATACTAATGATTTTTTTTTGTCATGTTGTTGTTTGAATACCCTGTATAGTTTAATTTATTCTTAAATTCATGTACGTGTTAGTATATAATTAGTGTATAATTAATACAGTGTTATCATAATTTTAAAATATGTTCAAGATTACACAAAAAGAAAGACGCATACATATATATACTTGGTAAACTATATTTGTATTATCAGATTAGTTTAAGCAAGATCATAATTAAAAATAATCAATTTTACGCTCTAAGAAGACGCTTATAAGCGTTAAAACGATTACCGGTTCGCAAATCAACCCAACCATCGAGAAGAACTGGCAAAAAACTTGATCGGGTTTATATTTTTATCATACATCTTAAATATATAAAAATCCAGTGTCATGATGTTTGTCCACAACTTGGAACTTGAAAACTACTCAACCGAGCTCTTCATGAAAGTTGACATTTATGTATAATTTGGTCCAACTTGAGAGATAGGATAATTTATATTTCAATTATTGGCCTCAATATTTTTAATTATAAATAAAATTATTGTCAATGTTGATTCTTGTTATTCATTTTACGTTTCATCAGTATCGGACAGATGGTGCTTAAGATTAGCTTATTAACAGAAAGCTGTAGAACCGATTGTTATAGATATCTCATAGATGGCGCCACGTTTTAATTTTTAATTATTTGTTTAATAACTGAGCCACAGCAACGTTTGGCTGGATAAGCTAATATTTTATAAAATTCACTTGCTTCAATATATATTTCTCCTTTCGTTCCAGAATAGAGTACCTTTTCTTTGGATAAAAGGTGTCCTAAGTTTTTAACCCTCACAACGTGTAGATTGTTTGAGTAGTTAAAGAGATCGTAACAAACAAACAAACTTACAATCGCATTTATAACGTTAGTAAGGATATGAATACAGTTGGACGCTACAAAAATGGCAGCTAAGCACATCTTTTTTGTACGGCAGTACCTATCCCACCAATAGTATAAGCATATAAGGAAAGAGACACATCTAACTATGCCATTATAGCAGATTTAACAAGTATATGGTAGCCGCAATCGACAGCACACAGGAGACGAATTATTAACCTAATTATTACTTAAATACATATGATAAAAAACTAAATTTAACGTGTTTGAACTTATTAGATTATTGGGAAAAAATATTGCAGGTGTCTTGGAATAAGTCATAAAATACATTTCAATCATTTTGCGAAATGTCTGTCTGCCTGTCTGTCTGTTTGTATGAACACACGTCACTGCTAAAGTAATGCGTTCAAGATAAATCCGCACCAGAAAAACCATAAAGCATATCCTCGAGTCTTAGTTTAATTAAAATCATTTAAATTTATTGTAATTTTAATGACGACGCGACTTAAGTACGAGAAAGTTATAATAAATATATTTATTATACTGTTTAATTTCAGAATGTATCCTTAAAAGAAGTAATAAAAGAAAAATAATATCTCTAAACGTGTCTACACTTCACGATCAAGTATTATATTACGAGTAAGCGTGTACTGTATGCAAGGTAATTACTATATTAAGTGTCCTACATACTCCTAGTCTCATACCCGCATGACGAAACTACGACTACTTGTCGCGCTAAAAACTTACCTAAAATGAATTCTGATAAAGGTGCAGAATAACGTATGCACACTTATGTCATGTCAGTAATAACTCAAAATTAGCGTTTCCAAATTCCTATGAGGTGTGTAAAAACCACGGGCCCAGTCATCGTGCTACATTTGTCATCACGCAGTTTAATAACTCGTAACGCATAACGATAATGTCTTCCAACACCAAAATTTATTGAAACCATAGACAAAACTCTGTGGTTATACACGCAGGTATGGGAGTAACATAACAGAGAAACTGTTTTTTTTTTATTGTAGCACGGCAAAACGACTGCATTATGCCTGCTGATAAGCACAGTACAATCCAAAAACAATAGCGTCCACCGAGTGACATACTATCCATCGCCGCTCGCCGCTGTCATGCTGCCCTGCGAAAAGATGGATATGCACACGCTGATCCCGAAACGCGATCCGCAGAAGCGAATTATTATGACGGTTTTTTCGCCATATACATGGTGGTTGCGACCCAGCCAGGCTGTAAAACCCTACCACCCTGCTTTCCCCATTGCCTCGTTCATTATTCAGCAGGGTGCACCACGTGCAGGTGAGGTTGGCTTGGGTGTTTCAAGTCTTATGATGTTATTCGACACCCCTTACACCCCGTAAGTGTTTATAGTAAGCGTTTTAAGTGTTGTGTGTGTTAAGTGTTCATAATATTTATTATCCCACGTTATCATTAACGACACACACAACTCGTTCAGTTACCGATATAATATCACTCGACTACCATTATTTAAAAGGATGTAGAGTTATCGTGAACAATTATTTATGTTAATTTTTATGATCAAGTATTCTATGTCACATCTAAATTAATTAATTTATCGATGTAGGACATTTGTTTAAATGTGAATGTGAATTAATTTGACACTAATCGGAATAAGAGAACAGACGTTATATAGAGGTAGCTAGCTAGCTACCTAGCTTTGCCATAAATACTGAAACAAAGAAAAGAAAATTTTTCGATTGCAATTTTTTTTAAATTTCATAACTTGCATACGAACTTGTGGGTCACCTGATATTAAGTGATCACCACCGTCCATAGACACTAAAAACACCAGAGGAGTCGAAAGTGCGTTGCCAGCCTATGTTTGGGGGAATGGGAGCGAGGGGGGAGAGGAGAGGGGAAAGGAGGTGGTCCTCCGGCACTCTCACCTACCGAACGAAACGCAACAATACAAGCACTGTTACTTTATGTCGTTTTTCTGTGAGAGGGTGGTACTAAACCGAAATACAGAAATATATAACAATTTCAAATATAAAAACCTTAATCGAAGTGATCTCCATTGGCTGCAATACAGTTTTTTTCGAACTGTCTATGCTATTGAGCTAGTAAGGTCTTAAAAGCTTCACCGGACTACCTGCAATACAGTCCTTTAAACGCTGAGCCCAGTTATCAATAGAAGCACGCACTCTTTCCAGGGGAAAATTCTTCACTGTCAATCGTACGGATTGTTTTAGGGACTCCAAATTATCATGGCGTTAAGAGCAAGCCGTACTCTCTAAAACTGACCATAAATCATAATCCAGCGGATTAAGATCGGGACTAGACGAGGGCTAGTCTTCAATAGTCTTTTGATAAAGTCCGAAACGTTCGTGTCCAACCAAGACTGCGGAAACCGAGCTTTATGACCCGGCACCGAATCTTGCTGAAAGGACCATTCTTGATTATTGAACATTTTAGGTCGATTTTGAAGAACACTCCGAATTCATTCTCTATCATACATGGGCGGCAAATTCGAGAAACGGAGTTGGATTTAAGGTAAAAAAGCACTTGAAAGATAAAATAATTAGTTTCAAAGCATTCTCAGATAGAGTAGCAACTATAGAAATACAAGCACCAGACAACTCGATCTGGTCATTAGTTTAGGTATACGCCCCCACGGAAGCATACACAATTGAGGCCACTGAACTATTTTATGAAACCATTGAGTCAGCCCTAGAATTCGTAAATGCAAAGAAAATTGTAATACTCGGTGATTTCAACGCAAGAGTGGGAAAGATACAAAGAGGTGAAGAAAAATTTTTTGGAGGCTACTTATATGGGCAAAGAAGCACACACGGACAGAAATTGATCGAATTCTCACTAGAAAAAAAACTTTTAAATTGTTATGTTTAAAAGGAAATCACACAAGAAATGGACTTGGAGGCATCCAAACGGAAAAACCTTCAATGAGATCGACTACATGCTTACCAATCAAGCCAAACAAATTCAAAATTTCGATATTATAGGTAGCCTAAATTTCAATACAGACCACAGAATGATCAGGTGTAAAATACTCACCCAATCACAACGAAATAGAAAACACATCAAATCTACAAGCAATGCGAGACTTATACCAATATTATCTGAAGACAGTGTAAAATACCTGGAAGGTAAATTTATGGAAGCGATCAGCAAATCAATTGACGTCCAAGATCAATACGACAAGCTGGAGAAAGAGCTTAAGCTTGTGTTAGAACAATTACCACAAACTAAAAAGGAAGGAAGAAAATATATAACCAAAGACACAAGAAAACTTTTGGAAGAACGCAAACTGCTATACAAGACGGAAAGAACAAAGGAATCTCAGGCAAACATAACAAAACTGAGTAAAGAAATAAACAAAACAAAAACATGTGAAAAGAAAACAATAAGGCGACATACCTTCGAAAAACTTATTAATAGAACTGGAGCAATACAAAAAGCCTATAAAATGTTAAGCGACAAACTGGAGTGGACAGCTAATCTAAAAAATAAAAAAGGAAGAGTGCTTACTAGACGCCCAGATATATTAAAGGAGGCAACTATGTTTTACAAAGAACTTTACTCATCTAATGCCGAGCCAGACCAACGTGATTCAGGTATAACTAAAACCCCTGCCACTATACAAATAGAGTCAGAAAAAATACTCAAGTCTGAAGTTGAATATGCCATAAAGACACAGAAGAGCGACAAAGCACCCGGCAGTGACAAAATCACAAATGAATTATTAAAATCTCTTTGTGATCCACTACAGAAACCTCTTCAAACACTTTTCAATAATATTCTAGAGAAAGCAGAAACACCAGAACAGTGGTCGAAGTCCATAATCACACTCATTTTTAAAAAAGGCGATCGAAGTGATCTAAGTAACTATAGACCGATAATCTTAATGACAAACATGTATAAAATATTCTCGAAAATTATATTGCATCGACTTATAAAAGTCCTAGAGGAGAACGAACCGCGAGAACAAGCAGGCTTTCGCAAAAAATACTGCACACTTGACCATATACAAGTAGTAGTACAAATAAGTAAGTAAGTAAGTAGTAAGTAGTACAAATGATTGAGAAGACCAACGAATATGGTATAATTCTATACATTATTTATTATACATTAGATTATAAAAAGACATTCGATTCCTTGGATCATGAAGCAATATGGACAGCATTGACAGAGCACAGTATAAGTACAAACTATATTCATCTAATCCAAAGTATCTACTCCAAATGTTATGCAAAAGTGCGGCTAGAAAGAGAGGGCAAAGAGTTTCCTGTCAAAAAAGGGGTAAGGCAGGGAGATCCTTTATCCCCAAAAATTTTCTCAGCAGTACTAGAAACTGTTTTTAGGAAACTTAAATGGGAGGCAAGAGGAGTTAAGATAGAAGGAGAACTTCTCAGTCACCTCCGTTTTGCTGATGATATAGTCCTGTTTGCTGAAAATGCAGCTGACTTAGAAGCAATGACAAATGAACTAACAAGCGAAAGTAAGAAGGTGGGCCTGTCACTTAACATATCAAAAACAAAAGTACTAACAAATGGAAGGGAAAGAAAAGATAGAATATGTAGAAGATTACGTGTATCTGGGATAGCTAGTATCCTTTGAAAATTGCACCAAAAAAGATATACAAAGAAGAATTGCATTAGCATGGAAAAGGTACTGGGGGCTGAAAGAAATCATGAAGAATAAAGACATTCAGTTACACATAAAGAAAAAAGTTCATGACATAGCAATTTTACCTTGCCTAACATATGGATGTCAGACATGATCTCTAAGGAAAGAAGATGAGGAAAAACTTGCAGTGTGCCAAAGAAAAATGTAGAGAAGCATCCTAAACACAAAGATTTCTGATAGAATAGAATGTGGAAAAACTAGGGGAGGCCTACGCCGAGGAGGCGACTTCAATTTAGATAAGGAAGTGGAAATTTTGTACGAAAAAAAAGAATAGAATAAAGGCTTTTATATTTTTTATTTATTTATAACCTTGAAGGTTTTAATAAAGTAGTACGCAGTTACTTTGCTTTAAGTTTCATCTATCCGATTAATTTTCGTATTAAATTATTAGCTGTAAATGTTTGTTATTCTTCATGTTACCATGAAAATTGTTTTTAACGCCATCTATAATAGCACCCGCAGATATCAAACGTTAACAATGTCGACAATAGGCTAAGTCAATAAGAAAATTATGACATAAAAAAATAGTTTAGTACAATTTTGTAGGTGGTAGAGCCACACTGAAGCTATTATTGGTTTCAGCATGAATGGGTCAGCTCGCCCGGGGTACTACCACCTTACCCACAGAAATACCACGTAAAGTAACACTGCTTACATTGTTGCGTTTCGTTCGGTCAGTGAGGGCGCCGGAGGCACACCTCCCCTCTCCCCTCTTCCCTCTCCAATCCTTCCCCTCCCCTAAAAACTTAGGCGGAAACGCACTTGCGAGTCCCTTGGTGTTACTAGTGTATATGGACGGCGGTGATCACTTAACATTAGCCGCCTGTTCTATTGCCACCTATGATATAAAAAAAAAAACAAAAACTAAAATAATTATTAGAATGGTAGTAAAACAAACTATAAATTAAACTATGACCATAATAGCTACCCTATTTCTAGGAATTCTAAAGTGAGTGACATAGTTTAAAGTTAGAGGGAGTTACGAAGTAAATAAGGCTTCAAAAAACTTGCCTTAGAAATAACATGTACATTTTGATTCTCTGAAAACTAAAGAAGTATTTGCATAAATCCTGGACATATTTTATACTATGATTTTTGCGTCTTGCATAATTACAAAACCAATCATCTAACTCCCATTATTAGGGAAAACAATGCTTTTTTTCGAACTGACTTCGCTATTGACTTAGCAAGATCTTAACAGCTTCACCGGACTACGGAAAAAAAAATTCAAACTCTATATATATAACAGTTATATATAGCGTTTGACCACAATGTCATGTGTTGTTAAAAGACGACGTGGTTTAATATGGCGAACGCGATAAACCTAGAGGGGACTGGCTCCCATGTCCCACTGACGGAACACACCAATAGGTGCTTGGCGACAGATTTTCAACTTGAAAGTGGTAGCTAGGGAGCGGCGGACTTAGAAAAAACCATACCACCATGTTTGATAACGATGGTTTCCTTCACCGCGCGCTCCGACTCTACGTCCATCGACGCTGTGTCAAAATACGCTATCAACTATGCCATCATCGCTTTAATATTATTAGTAATGTTCACAACAAACTCATTCTACAACCAGTTTTGGGCATCGGGAATATATTTTACGTCTCAGTAATGCTAACAGAAACGTACAAAAAAAAAAAAAGTATCTATTTAACAAAATGATGTTACATGGCATACAAATAACTGTAGATTCCCGCACTAGGAACTGAATCCTGTGTCGCGGGTAATCATTCAAAACTACGTTACAAAATGTATAAGCTGTTAGTGCCGTTAGTGGCTATTGGATGAAAGAGATTAATAGAATGTAAAACTTATGTATATATATAAAAAAACCGTTAAATTTGCGCAGTATTGATAACTAAACACAAACACAACAGAACGTGAACCTTGAAAAACTTGATAACTACTCTTATATATATATATATATATA
>MU158930.1:362255-388144 GCA_015888305.1 Antheraea pernyi
TGTATTTTGGATTTGTAGAGATATAATTAACCGCGTTTCTTTTGAAATTATTATAGCAATCCTTAATCATTGAGTCACAACGTTTGCGCAATAAGTTAAAAGTTAACTTATCCCTAGGATTATTATATTTTTTGAAATTAGAATGATATTTGGCTTTCTCTTTTATTGTTTTAATTAACGGCTTACTAAACCAAACAGGATATTTGTCGCTCTTAGTTGTATATTGAGGTGTATGTGTTTGTATTACAGCCATAAGAGAATCGTAAAAAGCAAGTAGCATCGCATTAACAGACATTGTTTCCGTCAAGACTACATTCCAATTGATTTTATTGAGTTCTTCATTTATTGCATCATAATTGCATTTACGGAAATTTAGTAATTTAATATTTTTTTGTTTTATTATTCGGGATGTAAAGAACTTAACTGTGAGTAATAAGGCTGGATGATGTGTATCTATATCGACTAATGGACTCCTCATTTACACTATAGATAATTTTTCGGGCATATTTGAACAAACTAAATCTAGTATGCGATTATTCATATTCATAATTGAATTACATTGATGTATTCCCGTAAATGCGAATGAATCTACTAAAGCACTTTCAAGTATATTTGTTGTTGGAGATGACGTCATGGCTTGTGTGTGAGAATCATAAGTCCAAACAATGTTGCCTAAGTTGAAGTCACCGACGATCACAATGTGCGAGTCGAGTGACAGTTTGGTTACCACAACATTATTGAGGTTTTGTAGAAAATCATCTAAACATTGTTGTGATACTGGAGGAGGTATATAAACCGCACAGATGTGTAGGGTAAAGTTTTGAATTTTTATAGTAATCCACAAGTCTTCAGCAGATGACTCCCATGATACCTTTCTTAGCGCGTCATATTTTTTAATCGAACCTATAAGTACCCCCCCTCCGTCTTTTTTGTACTGACTTGTAGAGGTAGAAGCCCTATCGCGTCGAAAAATATTATACCGCTCATCAAGAATCTCGTGATCAAATACAGTATCATTAAGCCAAGTCTCGGTAGCTATTATTAAATCATAATCCTCCCGAAGTGCCGATGTATAGATACCTTCAGTTTTTGTTCTTAAGCCTCTTACATTCTGGTAATAAATTTTTAAAAGTGTATTAGCCATTAGTACTACAATTTTTTTTTTACAGAAACATGTATAAACAAATCATACAATTTTCATAGAAAAAAAAAGTTGATATATATATGTCACTGTAAATTATTTCAAATATTATTGTTTTTAATCAATTTTGCTGGAGATTTGGTGTCCTTGCGTACTTATATACGTCCGTTTCTCACCCACACAAATTCATAGGATTCGTAAACAGTGGACAATAAATTGCATATGGAGAGATATTGGATATGTAGAGAGACAAGCGATCTTCGTTACTGAGCATCTGTCACCCGCTAACAAAAAATTGCATGCGGCTACTAACATATCCAATATCTCTCCATATGCAATTTATTGTCCACTGTTTACGAATCCAGTCACATTACAGCTCAGACACAAACAATACAAGCTATATACGTCGATGTGGATTGCCTTATGAATATAAACATGCAATCTTTTACACTCCACATTGGACAATATCTTATACGATATGTGATTTAAAGTTTAATGAGTATACTACCTTTTTTTGTCGTTAATATTAAGTAAATATTTGGCTGAATGTTGTAAAATAGTAAAATGAGAAAGGTTGGCTCTCAAGTGCATCTGCCGGAACCTACTTGAATACAGATTAGCAATTTGTGGTCTGTAGCTAACGAGATAGATTATGCTAACCATATTATAGTTTAGGCACGGTATCTTCCTTAACTAAAAATTATTTTTGTAAATTGTAACTTTTGTATAAAGTTTCTTATTATTCCATTATCATAACATGGTTCATGATTTAATTTAAAATGTATCTGGTAATTCTAAATATTATTATTCTACACGCATGACAGGCTAGCATTGCAAAATAAGCAAAATCACGTTAATTTTCTTTTTGGAATATGTAGTTCTAATTTAGCGTAAACATAATTCCAAAATAGAAGAAATGTAAAGCTTTATTTAGAATCGAGACAATTAATGCAATTTTAGCCTTGTGTTGATTTAACACTATATATAAGTATTAAAAATAAACAAAATTGTGAGTGTCGGTGCGAATAAAGGCTTGAAACTGCAAACTAAGTGTTGTTCAACCAGTATAAAAACTATATATTGTAGCGTATGGTATACGATGTCGTGGCCTACGTGACCTGAGCAACGTATCGTGCGTACGTGTGTATCGCGGGTACGGGAGCAAGTGACGCGTGCGTTCGTGACAGTGGTTACGGACGACTGAACGGCGGCGTGGCTCGCGGGCGCCGTGCGCTAGCGCGGCGACGCGGTCGCACCCCGCGCCACATGCGTTCCCCGACGCTCCATGTCTCGCGTCGGATCGCGCGCCACAATACTTCCCCGCTGAGACCGTTGCTTGCTACGGTCGATAGTGATCAGGAAATCGTACCACTCGACCACTCCGTATTCTTCTGCTCGGCGCAGGTTCAGGTTCTTGTACTCGTTGTACTGGTTCTGGTGCCTTATCTGTTTTCGTTACAGATCGTTTGATATCATCTTCCTGAGCTATGTCTGCAGGTTTCAGTCTGTCTATCGACACTGTTTTTGTAGAGGGGGAAGTGGGCCTCCGACACTCACAGGCTGAACGAAACGCAACAATGAAAGCACTGTTACTTCACGTCAGTTTTCTGTGTCTCGGGTGGTATAGTACCCCGAGCGAGCCGACCAATTCATGCTGAAACCAGTAATAGCTTCAGGGTGGCTCTACCAGCTCTCAAAAAGCAGTGTTTCTGCATTCATTGCATAAACCTCTGTGGTTACATGATGATGATAATCTATGGTGTTATAAAGATAAAAAAGCAGATAAAATGCAAATGAATTTATCAGCATATGTTATAAAACAAGGTCCTCTGTCACTTATGTCTTTCTGTTTGTTTTCTATAAACTCAAAAACTACTCAACGAGTTTTCTTAGAGTTTTCACCAGTCGATAAAGTGATACATGAGGTATATGTAGCTATGGTATCAGGGTGGGATAACATCCGCAGAGCCCGCTAGTTGTCAATAAAATGAAATCCGAAATACTCATGAATGTAGAAAATGTATTTAATTAAGTAAACTGGAATAATTTAACGTAATAACAAAAGAACTGTCTGAAAAATCACAAATACTTATTCTGTGTCACATTTATAGACACTATAAGCTTAATAATAGCATTAGAACAACGTAAACCTTACTTACAAATGGATTACAAATGGAATCGGGAGAGATCAAGCACATAAAGGACATTAAGCCAATTAATGTTTAATAGTAATTGTTAGAATGAATGAATAAGTATTGTTTTTTCTTGGTCTTTTTAGGATTACATAGGTTTCAATAAAAATAAAACAATGTACATAATTTTTTGCTCCTTTTAGCATGTCTCGAACTGACTACGCTATTGACCTAGCAATGTCTTAACAGCTTCACCGGACTACTTTTTTTTTTCTGACTATGCTATGTATGTATATATGCTATGATCCTTTTATCATGTGTTTGCCGTTTCCAATAAGCCAATGTATACTGTAGAGGATTGCAGGCCGGTTGTCATCAGCAACCGATGATGAATTGTAGTCCTAAGGTGGTTTTTTTAATTATTATATCATAGGAGGCAAACGAACATGTGGGTTATCTAATTTTAAGTGATCACTACCGTCCATAGATACTTGCAACACCAGAAAAGTTGTGTGTTGCCACCCTGTGTGTGGGGGCGGGAGAGTAGGGGAGGTGGGGTTATCCGGCGCTCTCACTGACCAAACGAAACTCAACAATGCATGCACTGTTACTTCACGTCGGCTTTCTATGAGAGGGTGGTACTACCCCGGGCGAGCCGACACATCCATGCTGAAACCAGTAATAGCTTCAGCGTGGCTCTACCACCTCTGTCTCTCCATAGTTCTTTGATTGTATTGTGGGTATGGACAGGCATAGTGCATTTTTTTTACTCTACTATAAAAACATACTGCGCAGATACTAATTCATTCAACATCAGTTCTAATCCTACAAACATTATGATCAAATCATAGTTTAACGATAAAAGTTGGAAATCTTTTAGTAATCATGTTTAGGTGTGATCCGGAAAGCACAGCAGTACTGGGCTAATTAGGGCTCACTTGGTTACCATCTTTGGTCACATCATAAATGTACATTGAGCAATATTCTAGAAGAAGACGATAATAAAAAAACACTTCATTATATAGTATAAAACAAAGTCCTCTGCAGTGTCTATCTGTCCGCGATAAACTCAGAAACTAATTAACAGATTTTCATGAGCTTTTCACCAGTAGATAGAGTGATTCATGAGAAAGGTTTAGGTATGTAATTTGTCAATGTTTTTTATTAGCAGGACGGGACAATGTCTGCCGGACCTGCTAGTTAACTATAAAACCTATATATTTGTTTCTTTTTAACCTACATATCAATACCCTGTGGCATAAAATATTTTATAAATAGAATGACACAACATAATAGCGATAAAACAATTTATGAAACATTTTCCTTTTACCATGAAATACAGTAGTGTATAGTGTTATTTGTTTGTACAATACAGTTGTCAATATATTAGGGACTGTTCACAAAATATGTTACAAGAATTTATGATTGTCTTAGCCTTTTTTTTAAATATATATGTATGACTAATCCGCTCTAAGGATGACATCATCACATGTCATGCAATTTTAAACTTAAAACATTGTTTTTGAGTAAAGCTGTATTTTCGATATGTTTTTTTTTTGTTTTTTTATCGAATACACTATTGCCCTAACAAGGTCTTAACAGTTTCACCGGACTACTAAGGCGAGCGCTTAAGGCAGCCGATTTTATTTGACAACTAGCTCAAGCGTGCATCGCACACCTCGGCTTGGGCTGTAGCTTGACTTATGCAATTCGCGACCTATCTGAGCTAAGCTAAGCTACATATTCATACTTATATATTTTTTTTTTTTATGTCATAGGTGGCAAACGAACATGTAGGTCAAGCATTTTTAAGTGCTGATAATGCAGGCTTTCAGTTTCCGAAAATATTAAAATATCATCGACATAACCGTAACAGAAATCCAGATCGCGTAAAACTTCATCTATGAACCGTTGGAATGTCTGTGCAGCATTTCGAAGTCCAAAAGTCATGTGATTGAATTCGAACATTCCAAACGGTGTTGTGATGGCAGTTTTCGGAATGTCATCTTCGTATACGCGAATCTGATTGTACGCCTTTATTAAATCGACAGTACTAAAAAACTTCTTACCTGCCAGTTGGTATGTGAAGTCATGGATGTGTCTTACTGGATATCTGTCCGGTACTGTTCGCGCATTCAGAGCTCGATAATCCCCACACGGTCATTGCGAAACGTGTGTTCAACGAAATGCTGAAGAACGGGACTGCACGAAGATCCGAAAGCGCTTGGTCGGCGTCGCTCCACTTGGCCCGCAAAAAAGACGATGGGTGGCGACCGTGTGGGAATTATCGAGCGCTGACTTTCGGATCTTCGTGCAGTCCCGTTCTTCAGCATTTCGTTGAACTCACGTTTCGCAATGAGTAGCCGCTCTGGATCCAAGCGCCGAGGACGGCTCGAAACTGGAGGACCCGGTGTTGTGCGAATATGATGCACGATGCTGTGTTTGAGCTCTGTGGGTTTACCAGCTGGTCGAGTTATATCTGGAAATTCACGCAATAATTAATCGTAAATTGTTTCGTTGGCCGTTGTACGTACTGATGAAACGTCAAATGTTTTATTTGGTTGTGGTGTGGTAATTCCCAACTTAGTGATCCCGTCTACGAGACGCTGTTCTCTACAGTCCACTAGTAGATTATAAAAACTCAAAAAATCGACTCCTATAATAGGTTTAATGACCTCTGCTACTGTAAAACGCCAGCTAAATGCTCGCCGTAATCCTAAATCCAGATTTAATTGGATGTGACCGTATGTTGAGATGATGGAACCATTTGCAGCAAATAATTGATATTTTGTTTTGTTTCTGGTTTCTCGTATAGCTGACCTGGGAAATACACACAAGTCTGAACCGGTATCTATCAAAAATTGTACCTTTGATTTTCGATCAGTTATGAACAGGCGGCCTGAAGATTGCGGGCAGTCATCTACCGCCACTAGTGACTGCCGTTGGTGTTTCCCGCCGTTTTAAAAGTGCAAGGTTGTTTACAATTTAGTGCTTTTACTTAGTAATAATTATTACTTCATTAATTATGAAGTCTGCTATCTACCAATGAACATCCGTGAAAATCGGTCCAAACATTTTGGAAAGAGCAATGTGGACGAAGCCGCGAACAAATAAAATAGAATATGTAAACCGCTATAATTTCAGCTATCTGCCAGTAAACAGTTACAAACAAACAAACTCTTAAGCTTTATATATTAGTATAGTTTTCCAATATCTGATAATAGAGACTTAGTAGTTAGCAGGCATTGTACTACTGGATAGTTAAAATTAGTATACAGAAGTACTTATTTATAAATAGTCAACTAGTAGTCTACTACAACAACTACTAGTAGTAGTCAACTAGTAAAATAGAAGAATTTATTTATAAATAGTCTGTGCCTAATAGTATAACAGGAAATCTGTAGATGCATATTATCATGCACAGTGCGAAGGTTTTAATAATATGGCTGCGAGATAACAATCCGCGTATGCTATTAATTTTAAATATTATCATAATTAAATCTTTAATTAGGGTTACATGCTCTTTTTGTAAAGAAAACTTGGAACTTAGTAAGTACTTACTTACTACCAATGCCTCTAATTCCCTTCATATGAAAAAAAATCCCATTTAATTTTAAACTACGATTTAGTCAAAGGAATAATTTCATCACTAATACCAGTAGAGGTATTGGTTTTCAAATGCATCTTAACGCATCAATACAGGCTTGAAGATATATTTTCTACTTGGGAGTCTCAGTTAGCTAAGCAAATATAATATTTAAAAAAATTACAAGAGCTGTACGATGAATATCTACTAATATTTTATACTTTCATTATCCAGACAGAGTCACCGATCAAGTCTATATTATCATAGGTATAAATTGTGACTTTAAAGTTGAACTGCAATCTCTAGGGATGCCGCAGGAATGCACGTCTGAGAAGATTGAAATATGTTAGAGGGATTCAATTCTATACGTGTAGGATGTATTGAAAAGGTGACTTGACTTTACTTGATCCTGAAGGCTCAGGAACATGAATATAAGTGAAAAATGATAAATAGACATAAAATAGCAAAACTAGTGAATTGAAATAGTGAGTTATATTCATACCAAAAACTTTGAGAGTAATGAGAATTTCTAGCGATTTTAGAAGATTGGCATATGCTGAGATAATATTTCTGATTTTTGTATGGATAAGTGATAATCCTAAAATTATCGCAATTACCCCACAGAGTGTCCGTATTTACCCGATTATAAATAATACAAAAAATATTTTATTATTTGTAATATTACATAATCCTTTTGTGATTAATGAATTATACTTTTATCATCAGCCTGTAAGAGATCCACTGTAGGGCCATAATCCTCTTTCTGAAGGAAGATATAGGCATATTCGCCACGCCAGCCCACGATGTATTGGCAATTTCAAACTCTGAGAAATCCATAGTTTTCCCAAGTACAGTTGTACTACAAGAACATTTCTCAGGTTCAGGTTTCCTCATACCAATTTAGATTAGTATATGTACGTAAATTCCGAAAAATTCGCTGGTACATGCCGAGGTTCGGACCTGCGGACATCGGAATGATATTTCATCGGCCAAACCACTACACCACCACGATTTTTTATTATAATTAACTATATTCAATTTTAATTATACTTTAATATACACAAATAATATTTTTTGTGGACGGTCTTCGCTCGGTTTAATGCATACTTGACGTATCCTTTGTATTTAGTATTTTTTTTTAATATAAGTAGCCTATACCCATTTCTGTACTCCAGAGAATGTGTATCCAAAAATCCATTATAATCGGCTCAATAGTTGAGACGCAAAAGCGTAACGAATATACAACCTGACATTCGTATCTAAGGCTTGAAAACGCGTAAAATTAAAAAAAAACTATTTTTATATTTTGTAGTCTACCTAGCTGACCCAGCCTAGCGTTGCTATGGATCAATTATTAGATGTTGAATTAAAATTATGACAAGCTATTCTGAGAATGAAAAGGTGGCGCCATTTATGAGATATCTATAACAATTGGTCCTACAGTTTACTGTAAACAAAGTAGTTTAAAGCGCCATCTTTTCGAGACTGATATAACTTACAATTAATAACAATAATCAACGTTGATAATCATTTAAATTGTAATTAAAAATATTGAGGCCATTAATCGAAATATAAGTTATCCTATCTCTCGAGGTGGAAACTGAGGATGAAGTGAGGAACTACGTACTGGGAGCCGAGAGGGAAAGATTAGGCGCGAATAAAACAACAGGGTATAGAGAAATGAATAAAGATAGAGTAATTAAATGTAATAGTTTTGGTTTCATTACTGGCATTCCGTAAGTATTCGTAATTACTTCACTACCTAACAGTAAAACGATACGAGTTAATTTATTCTGTCATCATTTAAAACATGCTTTAAGCAACTATCACATACATACATATCACATACATACATACATTTATACATTTAAAATTTGAACTAGATAATTATTATAATGGCACTAATTTAAATAATTTATTACTTTCGTAACAAGACTAAGAAGAAAACAACAAAATTATACGAAACGTTAAGTTGTCTTAAAATATATACTGTTTTTTTTAATGATTTTATTTTAATTTAATCTAGGTCTTTTGGGATATAATGGAGTATATCTGTACCTATATTATAAAGCTGGAGAGTTTGTTTGCTTGAACGCACTAATCTCAGGAACTACTACTAAACTAGTCCTTTTAAAAAAAAAATCAGTGTTAGATAGTTCATTTGTCGAGAAAGGCTATACGCTATATATCATCTCGCGAAGACCAAGAGGAGCGGAGCACCAATGAAGAATGTTTCAAAATCAGGGTTGACGTACGTATTATTTAAAAATATGTTCACCTTCTACGTAAACGAAGTCGTGAGCTAAAGTTAGCGTACGCACAAATTAACTATTCCACGCGGTCGAATTCCCGGACAGAAGCTAGTTTAATATAAAATTATTAAAATTTTAGAGACTACGATTTACACTACTACGTGTTTAGCGATATATATTCTTGCTGTGGAAAAGTGGGGCAAGCGGTGTGATGCTTGTATTTTTTCCACTGTAAAATATATTCTTATAATAATAAACAACACAGACGAAATTGTGGGGTGGGTATCAGTGATTAAGAAATACAATTATTTTTACTTCTTTCATTTTTTAAATTTTTTTTCAACTTCCCAATATCCTTAATAGAATTAAGACGAACGAGCAAAAATGGTAAACTCATACATTTTTTATTTATTCAAAATGTTGCGGTTTTCCACCGCGTTTTATGGATATGAAATCGCAGAGTGTAAGTTCGGGTTAACTGGCGGTATGTTTCCACGTATCGACATACGATATTTGTTTGTTCTAGGCAGTGAATAAAAGTTTTATTGTATAAGTAGTTTTGTTGTGACAAGTAGACATCACAGACATGGATCGAATTTGTTTCACTGTTAACGATATCGAGTGTTCAGGTAATTTCAGCAATTATATCTAATAAGCAAAAACAAAAATGCTTTATTCAATTTAGGCCCTGAGAAGGCACTTATGAACGTCAAAGTTATTACCGGTTCCGAAAATAAAATAGTCATCGAGAAGAACTGGCAAGAAACTCGATCTGGTTTATCTTTTGATGATATATTTTTACAAACATAGATAGTTACATTAGTTTTTGATGGATGCACAGAGATGGGCGTAATTTCTAGATGTCACCATCGTTCATATATTGATCCACCCTATAATAAATAGCCTTTAGATATTAAAACCCGCTTGACATGGTGCTTGGTAAATCCGGTCCGGTAAATCGGTAATGTACTTTGTTACAAAACCTAACACTATTACCTAAAAACTGTTTTTGGTCTTTAGTGAGTCTGAAACATGGAAACATCCTGATTATCTAACTTTGGCGGACATACATTAGATTATAAAGAATATATTGGGAGGGCAGAGTTAAGATACAGACTTCCTAAAATTTAGTCTTTAATGAGCTTTGAAATGAGTCTAAGTTACCAGAGTTAGCCTTATTGGTATTTCGATCTGGTTAAATAAACAACAGCCCAGCGTAACGACGTTTGAACTCCACAATAGGATTAAAAACGTGCCATCCTTTAGGCACACATACAACATACAAAACCTTATATTTTTAATATTCATTTTATTTATTTAATTGTATGGCTAAATAGAGTACCAGCCTTTGATTATCATCGATTAATTGATTACTCTATTGTACTCAGTAATAGTATTTGAAAAAAAAGTATATGTGATCAACAAACAAACAACAGAAGGTAAATATTGCTCTGCCGTATGAGGGGAGGATGACAATATATTTTTTAATTGAATATTGCTTCAAAAATATGTAAAAAATAATCAAAATCTGTCAAACCATCTAGAAAGAGAACACAAGTACGCCCGCATTTTATGTATAAAGATCTGCTTAACAAATAAACTTGTTATTTTATACCAGTGGGTTGTGAGGTGAGTTCGGACTTGACGTTGGTGGACTACCTGCGTAATACTTTGGAGCTGAGAGGAACAAAATATATGTGTCGTGAGGCAGGCTGCGGCGCTTGCATCGTTGCGGCTGTCAAGTGTCCTGGAGCTCCCATACAGGCTGTCAACTCCGTAAGTCATCTAAATAGAACAATATTTGCATAACAAGAAAACCAGTGGTGGACTCCTACCTACCTATGAACCTGCGTACGATTTAAGCTTAAAAATATGAAATTAAAGCTTTTTGTTAGTGTTTTTATTCATAGGTGGCAAAAGAACAGGTGGGTCACCTGATGTTAAATGATCACCACCGTCCATGGACACTAATAACACCAGAGGAGTCGCAAGTGCGTTGCCACCCTTTGAGGGAAGGGTTAGGGGAGGGAGAGGGAGCGAAGAGAAGAGGGGAGGGGAGGTGGGCCTCCGGCGCTCTCACTGACCGAACGAAACGCAACAATGCAAGCACTGTTACTTCACGTCGGTTTTCTATGAGAGGGTGGTACTACCCCGGACGAGCCGACCCATTCATGCTGAAACCAGTAATAATTTCAGCGTGGCTCTACCACCACCATCCTAATATACCTATAATATAGTACATAAGTTACTAAATTAAACTGTAAAATATAAGGTATTAGCGGTTTCTGCTATAAATCTTAGTGTATCTGATATGGGAACTCTCTTTGTAAAGATTATATTATTGACTACCGTCGTTAATCTATTTGGCAAGGAAGCCAATATACCAATTGGGTACTTAGAAAATAAATAATTTAAATTAATTAATTTATTTTATTTTAAAAACATGGAATTCTTTTCCAAATGTAGTCATTTATTTATAGATTAGCGTTACATTTTCATCGCATTTCAATCTTTTTTGTCATCATGGATACGTTAAAAATTCGAGTAATTATGGAATACGAATACCGTCGTGGCAGCAACGCGGCACAAGCGGCACGCAACATCAACGACGTTTACGGAGCTAACACTACAAATCACGCACCACCTGTTATTGGTTTGCTCGCTTCCGTTCTGGGAATTTCGACCTGAAAAATGAACCTCGCGGTCGTCCGAAGACTTTGGTCGACAATGACGAATTAAAGGCGATTGTGGAAGCTGATGATACACAATCTACGGCTGAATTAGCAGCAGCTTTCGACGTTAGCGTCAAAACAATATTGGTCCATTTGCGTCAAATTGGCAAGGTAAAAAAGCTTGACAAATGGGTGCCCCACGAACTCAATGATCGCCAGCGCGAAGTACGCGTAGAGACGTGCCTTGCACTGATCAACAGACACACAAATGAAGGAATTTTGAACCGCATTGTTACCTGTGATAAAAAATGGATTCTGTTTGATAACCGCAAGCGCTCAGCAAGTTGGTTGGATCCTGGTTCAACACCTAAACAATGTCCTAAACAAAAACTTACTCCTAGAAAAGTGATGGTCACTGTTTGGTGGTCTAGCGCCGGTGTGATGCGTCTTAGCTTCTTACCAAACGGGGTGAACATTACTGCAGGTGTGTACTGTGAAGAACTGAACACAATGATGGAGAAGCTGGCACATCTCCAACCAGCATTGGTCAATCGCTCGTCTCCGCTGCTCCAGCACGACAACGCGCGACCTCATACTGCACAGCAGACGGTCTCCAAGTTGCAAGAACTGGGGTTGGAAGTTCTCCGTCATCCGCCCTACTCACCAGACCTTGCGCCTACAGACTACTACTTTTTCCAGAATTTGGATAACTCCTTGGCGGGAAAAAAATTCAATACCCGAGAGGCAGTACCAAATGCCTTTGAAGAATTTGTTGCCTCCCGTCAAGCTGATTTCTTTAAGAAGGGCATCAATAAACTGCCACTGCGTTGGCAAAGATGCATTTATTGCATGGGTGATTACACGATTAATACAAATAAAAAATACATGAAAAAAATTAGTTTTTATTTTTTCATACAAAACGGTAATTTCATAGAGGTAAAGACCTAATATATATTCCTTGTTATAATTTTAATTCCATTCATATTTTATTTTAAAACGATACATAATAAAATTAGAAATTTCTGTTTACAACGCCGACGCGTGAGAATTACTGTGAAGCCCATAAAATACCGTAGGCGCGTAACTTTCAACTATTGTTTGTACAATTACCATAAAATAAAATATATTATTTTATTGGGATCGTTCGGACAACTCGTTCGCCAACACATACTAAGATTGCGCTGTTTAACTCAATCGTCCGTAGCGGCTTGGAATATTGCAGTATGGCATGGAATCCTCATTACGAAATGTATGCAAATAACATAGAAAGGGTGTAAAAACGATTCTTGTAGCATTTGACATACATCTTTATCTTACGGAAAAAACTTCTCACATACCAAGTCAGACTTCAATATTTTAATTTAAACGCTTTAAAAGATCCCAGAGGGTTACTTGATCTCACTTTTCTGTACAAATTAATGAATGGAATCGTGGACGCACCTGAACTACTAAAGCAGAGTTGATGTAACTGTTCCTGCGAAGTATTTTCAAACGAATTTAGGCCTTTACTCTCCACTAAGTAGAATGATATCACTTTATAATTCTAAATCTAAAAGCTCTAATCTAGATATATTCACAAATAGTCTCAGCCAGTATAAACACATTTATTTAAGTAACTTAAAATAAAAAGAAAATTAGAATGTATGGTTAGTGTTTCTTCTTTTTGTTGTTGTTTTTGTTATAGCTTTCTAATTTACTTAAGTTATTTGCTGTAGAATATAAAAATTACGTCATAAACACCTATAATTAAGATTGTATTTATATAGAGTCTTTAAAAATGCATGTTATGTACTATTCTAGTGTAAATCTTGTTGGTATTTCTAAATAAATAAATAAATGATATTAAGGTAACCGGCATGTAACAAAATTCAATATTAAACTAATATAAACTGTGCTGTAAAAGGGAAGTTGATTTGCACATCATCTTGACGACACGACAAGAAAACAAACGTTGCTAAACGCCAAGTCCGTCTAAAAATAATAGTACAAATATTATATAAAAGAAAAACGAATATATTTCGATGATTTTTAATGAGGCAAGATCCCATAATCAACTGTAAAACGTAAAAAAAAACGTAAAGAGTGTTCTAAAGGGAAAGGACTTCATAGTTTTAAAAGCTGGATCTACAAATTTTTTATCTCTTAATATTCCCCTACTTATTATTCCTTAGTGTATGGTGTCTATAACTTCATGTCACGGCTGGAAGATCACAACAATCGAGAACGTGGGAAATAGGAAGAAAGGTTATCATCTTATCCAGAAAACTCTTGCAGCGTGCAACGGTACGCAATGTGGGCATTGCACTCCGGCGTGGGTCATGTCCATGTATTGGTATAAACAATTTATCTAATATTTTTATAGATTGTAAGAAACTATACTGCATGCATATATGTTTTAAGTAATAATATTAATAACTGAATTAAAATTGAATGCCGAATACAACAGAAACTATTCGTTACTTATTTATCCGCAAGATTTAAAGGTTTCTGGTTATTTAAAACCTTCAAATCAACTAAAAGTACCAATGAAACAGGTTATTTACGTCTTTTATCCGGTTTTTGCCAAAGAATATATTTATTTTGAATATTAGAGAGACGTATTTCTATCAGTATAATATTATAGTTCAATTATGGATATAAAAAAGGGTATAATATAATTAAATAATTATATTATTAATTATAGCCTTCTTAAAAATAAGATTAAACCTACCACGCTTGATGTTGAACAATCTTTTGGAGGCAACGTCTGTAGATGTACTGGTTATAGACCTATTTTGGAAGCTTTCAAGAAATTCGCAAAAGACAGTCCGAAAAATGAAAGAATTTTGGATATTGAAGATTTATGCCAGTATAAACACATTTATTTAAGTAACTTAAAATAAAAAGAAAATTAGAATGTATGGTTAGTGTTTCTTCTTTTTGTTGTTGTTTTTGTTATAGCTTTCTAATTTACTTAAGTTATTTGCTGTAGAATATAAAAATTACGTCATAAACACCTATAATTAAGATTGTATTTATATAGAGTCTTTAAAAATGCATGTTATGTACTATTCTAGTGTAAATCTTGTTGGTATTTCTAAATAAATAAATAAATGATATTAAGGTAACCGGCATGTAACAAAATTCAATATTAAACTAATATAAACTGTGCTGTAAAAGGGAAGTTGATTTGCACATCATCTTGACGACACGACAAGAAAACAAACGTTGCTAAACGCCAAGTCCGTCTAAAAATAATAGTACAAATATTATATAAAAGAAAAACGAATATATTTCGATGATTTTTAATGAGGCAAGATCCCATAATCAACTGTAAAACGTAAAAAAAAACGTAAAGAGTGTTCTAAAGGGAAAGGACTTCATAGTTTTAAAAGCTGGATCTACAAATTTTTTATCTCTTAATATTCCCCTACTTATTATTCCTTAGTGTATGGTGTCTATAACTTCATGTCACGGCTGGAAGATCACAACAATCGAGAACGTGGGAAATAGGAAGAAAGGTTATCATCTTATCCAGAAAACTCTTGCAGCGTGCAACGGTACGCAATGTGGGCATTGCACTCCGGCGTGGGTCATGTCCATGTATTGGTATAAACAATTTATCTAATATTTTTATAGATTGTAAGAAACTATACTGCATGCATATATGTTTTAAGTAATAATATTAATAACTGAATTAAAATTGAATGCCGAATACAACAGAAACTATTCGTTACTTATTTATCCGCAAGATTTAAAGGTTTCTGGTTATTTAAAACCTTCAAATCAACTAAAAGTACCAATGAAACAGGTTATTTACGTCTTTTATCCGGTTTTTGCCAAAGAATATATTTATTTTGAATATTAGAGAGACGTATTTCTATCAGTATAATATTATAGTTCAATTATGGATATAAAAAAGGGTATAATATAATTAAATAATTATATTATTAATTATAGCCTTCTTAAAAATAAGATTAAACCTACCACGCTTGATGTTGAACAATCTTTTGGAGGCAACGTCTGTAGATGTACTGGTTATAGACCTATTTTGGAAGCTTTCAAGAAATTCGCAAAAGACAGTCCGAAAAATGAAAGAATTTTGGATATTGAAGATTTATACATTTGCAAGAAAACTGGTCAGAATTGTAATAATCAAAATTGCGAGGACGATGATTGGTGTTTTATAGAAAATGAAGATATAGAAGGATCGAGTATAATAGATATAAAACTTAAAGATGGGAAACATTGGTACAAAGTTTGCAAAGTTAGTGATATATTTACAATATTGAAAGAGAAAGGCATTGAATCGTATATGCTGGTCTATGGAAATACTGCTAAAGGTAAAAATATATAATACTTGTAAGTAATTATACACATTTTGTCATAATAGTTTATAGAAGTTGCCTTATATTTCAGTTTTTCATTGATTAATTCTATCCTATAAAGCTGGAGTTAGCATTAACCCACTAAGCATTATAAATAGTCGCTTATCAAACAACACCGAGCAATTCAATTAAACTAATTTTCCACAAGAGTGAAAAACCCGTTTATTTCTGTGGCATTTTGTTGCATTTATCTTCATGCTTTAGTGATTTGAAGATTGGTCTTTCATTGGTTGAAACGTTCAGAATGTGAGATGTAGTTTGGCATGGCCAGAGAATATTTATCCACTGAAATTTATACGTAAACACCGCGAATGTCCGATTTGAGCGGTGTTGTTTACTAAACGACAAAATCTGTATTTAAAAGCACGCAATTTACTAGAATTATTGAAACTATAAATAGTGTAATACTTATAATGAGACATTATAAATGTCAAGGTTGATTATAATTTTACGTAAACCACGAAAAAGCGTTGAAGAACACCCATAGTGTTTATCAGTTCCCATGACAAACGTTCTGTTTTTTAATTGGCAAATAACCATGGAATTCTCCTTATATGCAACCTATAGTTATTTATAATTAACGTCCATAAAACTACATTCTTGATGCCAGTAGTAACAGATTAGTACTTCTGAGGAGCGAGTTGCAACCCTTCAAGCCAAAACGCAATAGCAACAGTATTGCCGCTTTGCGATAAACTACCTCTAATGTAGTTACAATATTTATACAGTTTCCTTAGAATAAATTATTAGTTCGGTATTTTTTTTTTACTTCAATATTGTTTTCAAAATTAGGATCTGATATAATAAGTGTACATTACAGTATATTATTATTCAAAGCCATGAGAAAAAGCAGTTCAAGCGTTTCTTTGAGATCCTTTGAATTTGATACTAGTTTGTTGTTACTATCAGATACTTACCTAAATAATGTCTGTTTAAACATCCAATGTGCACCCTGAATAATATATAGAAACGACGGGGCAAATAGTTTTAATTTGCCAGTTTTCCTTACAGGAGCATACCCGATATTTGAATACCCTAAAATCCTCATAGACATTACCGGAATTCAAGAATTGAAAGAACACGAAGTTGACCAGAATCTAAAGATAGGGGCTGGTTTAACACTAACTGAGCTTTTAGATATATTCAAAACGTATTCAGAACGTGAATACTTTTATTATTTGAAGACTTTTTATGACCATTTGAAGCTGGTCGCTCACATACCAGTAAGAAATGTATGATAATCAGTTTTCTATGTTAAAATTATTGATATGCATATAGATTTCCAGCTGTATACATTTTATTTCTTGTTTTAGTTGGGTTCTTTGGCCGGGAACCTTATGATCAAACATGAACACAATGATTTCCCCTCAGATTTGTTTTTAATGTTTGTGACCGTTGGTGCTGTAGTGGCTATAAGTAAGTTTCAAGTTAATAATTGTACCCATCCTTATACCTCAAATTTATAGAGACTAGTTCCCAACAGACTTATCGGTGCGAACACTAACTTTCACATAGAAATTCATGGTAGTATTTCGAAGTTATACAGTTATTTATATAATACATTTTTTAATTATTTTTAGTTATTAGATCTTCTTTCCTACTTATCTAAGATTACCATGGTTTTTTTTTTATTTCATAGGTGGCAAACGAACAGGTGGGTCACCTGATTTTAAGTGATCACCACCGTCCATGGACACTAATAACTTCAGAGGAGTCGCAAGTGCGTTGCCACCTTTTGGGGGGAAGGGTTAGGGGAGGGAGAGGGACAGGAGAGAGGAGAGGGGAGGGGATATGGGCCGCCGGCGCTCTCACTGACCGAACGAAACGCAACAATGCAAGCACTGTTACTTCACGTCGGTTTTCTATGAGAGGGTGGTACTACCACGGGCGAGCCGACCCATTCGTGCAGCAACCAATAATAGCTTCGGCGTGGCTCTATCACCATTAATGGCTTCACTTAATCCAATGTTATTAAAGTTTTAAGAAATTACAATTTTTATAAACGCTACGCCTCCGGCGATGTTTGTTTTCTTTGCCGTGGAGAAGTGGAGTCAGCGATGTGGAGCTTATTATGCCTTTATAAATCAAATATATTATAACGAATATGTTAATAATATGAAGTGTTGCGGCCGCGTAATTAGTCAATTAGGAAAAATAGTGTCAGCGAGGGTGGGAGCATTTTGTTTGTTGATCCCCCCGGCGATTGTGACGCCACCCTAGTTCGCTCGCACACATAGAAGGCGAAGCTCGTCGCGCCTTAAAGGAATCGCGCGCTCCTCGTATCGCCATAACCTATATGCACCATCGCAAATCGACGGCGCCGACCACCGGAATCGAACCTCGAACCAGCCAGTGAGTGATCACAACATTCGCTACTAGCACTCGCTGACCTCGCATTTGATTCGAATCACAGGTGGTTTCCAATCGAAGGAAGCACCACCATGAAGAATATAATATGTTAATAAATGAAGCAGAGTCATGTGTATAAATAGAAAGATTATCTTAGTTTTCGTCAATTAAGTATTTTAACCAGTTTATTTTTATATATTATGTACATAATAACGTAAATATTATTTTTTCAAAACGGTAAAACTCCGAAAGATATTCATACGTACTTTTAAAATATTGATGCAATATTACGTTCGATAACGCGCATATTTTAATACATTTTATTATACAGCGCCATCTGTTCGACATAACTAAAACATAATTAAGCTAAGTTACGCATAATAAATGTAATGATAATAAAATTGATTTTAAATGTAAACATATACCTTTTTAATTTATCTTTTGTAGAAAACATTTCTGGAGTGATAAAGTTATTGGATATGCAGCAATTCCTTAAGATAAATATGAAAGGTTCAGTTATCCTATATGTTTTATTGCCACCTCTCAGCCAGGAGTATCATGTGATAACTTTCAAGGTACGTTAAATTCTCTTCATGTATATAGAATATCAAGTAGCATGTGTTGAATAACATGTCTCGCAAGTAAACGACTTTTAACCACTTTGTTTGCTTTGTTACACACCAAACGAGGAAATAGCAACATCATACTTAGTGAGGAAAATGGTTATCCTGCTTGTAACCAAGACGCTTGGCAAAAAACATAAAAACATGTTTTATTTAGTAGGTTTTTAGTAACATTTAAAATTATATTAAGAATGTTTTACTCGACTCCCAACCGTGTTTCGAAACCTATAATTTGGAAGTGTCGGTAATATAATGCCATTACTTTTTTTATTCTTTAATTCATATAATTTAACTATTTAATACTTATTTATTACTGTGTTTATTATATATCTACTCACACACATATACATCTATATACTTAGTCTGGCCATAAATACTGTTACAATTAAAAATAAACAAAATATTACATTTGAATTTGGAATCTGACATTTTTATATGATTATTTATTGAGTTTTCTCATTTTGGCGCCAATACATTGTACAATACTTTGCGATATTAAAATGGAGTGGGGTGATAAAGAGAACCGAATCGCTGCGATTGCATTACACAAGGTAGGTATGGAACCAAATGCAATATTTAAAACTCTCCATACGCTTGGTATTAATAAAATGTTTGTGTACCGGGCTATTAATCGGTACAACGAGACCTCCTCTGTTTGTGACAGAGAAAGATCTGGCCGTCCACGTAGTGTTCATACGAAAAAGGTGGTCAAAGCAGTAAGGGAAAGAATTCAAAGAAATCCTGTCCGAAGGCAAAAGATTTTATCTCGGGTGATGAAGATAACACCTAGAACCATATCGCGTATTTTAAAAGATGACTTAGATCTTGCAGCCTATAAAAGACTTACTGGTCATTTCTTAACTGATAATTTAAAAAAGAATAGGGTGGTAAAATCGAAACAACTACTGGAGCGGTACGCAAAGGGAAGCTACAGGTTTTTTTTACGGATGAGAAAATTTTTACTATTGACCAACGTTTTAACAAACAAAATGACCGTATTTATGCTCAAAAGTCTAAGGAAGCTTTCCAATTAGTCGACAGAGTGCAACGTAGGTACTATCCGACAGTGACGGTTTGCTTTAGCTATGAACGTGTGATTGACCCATACTTTTGTGAGAAAGGTATCAAAACATCGGCACAAGTGTATCAAGATACCATTCTTGAGAAGGTAGTGAAGCCCCTTAACAACACCATGTTCAATAATCAAGAATGGTCATAAAGCTCGGTTTACACAGTCTTGGTTGGAAACAACCGTTTCAGACTTCATCAGAGCTGAAGAATGGTCGTCTTCTAGTCCCGATCTTAATCCGCTGGATTATGATTTATGGTCAATTTTAGAGAGTACGGCTTGCTCTAAACGCCATGATTATTTGGAGTCCCTAAAACAATCCGTTCGATTGGCAGTGAAGTATTTTCTTCTACTGATAACTGGCCTCAATGTTTAAAGGACTGTATTGTAGCTAATTGGAGACCACTTCGAATAAGCTTTTTATATATTTATTTTTTTAAACCCATTTGGCCACAATTTTGTAATGTTTAATTTCTTTTATGTTATTGATATCTTTGTTTTTTCACACATGGCATTGCCCGTGTATTTGTCACAATAGATATATTTCTTTTTTTCTTCTTTCTTTGAAGTGTTTATTTTGAAAGGTACTCCTCAAGAATTTTATTGTGGTAATTGCAAGTCAACTTGAAAGAGAATATAACATATTTTATCCCATATTCATGTTTCAGATTATGCCGAGATCTCAAAGCGCACATGCGATAGTAAACGCTGGATTTATGTATAAACTAAACAGTAAAAATCTCGTCATTGAATGTAGCATAGTTTATGGAGGTTTGTCGCCTTCTTTTATCAGAGCGTCAGCTACCGAGAAATATCTAATTGGGAAAACTTTATTTACAAATGAAACGTTGCAAGCGGCTATAAGAATCTTAGATACCGAAATAGTAGTGACGGAGAACCCACCAGAACCTTCCATAGCATACAGGAGAAAGCTTGCTTTAAACCTGTTTTATAAAGTAAGATATCAACTTTACAGTATTTTGTAAATTCCACCACTAAAGACGACCGCAATTATTTGAACTTATTGAAATTTAAGTTCAAATATCATAACTAATATTAAAAAAACGAAAGTTAGTTTATCTGTTACGTTATCAAATTCTCCAATTGATTATCAACAATTTTTACATACACATTATTAAGGGTAGAACAAGGTCATTTGGTACATTTTGTTCCAAAAAATGTACTGTTTAGGCTGCGACCAAAAGCTAGTATGATATAAATGGTGAAGAAGGAAATTATCGTAGATAAATGTAAATACAATATTACATCCATACGATACTATTATATACATATGATGGATGTATGACCATATAATACAGATATTACATCGATACATTGTCCTTAAAATTGTCATTAATTCCACCAAGACAATGTTATTTTTACTACTCATTATCTATTATTGGCGTTATGAGGATACACTAAGATTGTAGCATAAGCACCGCCGAAATATCTTATGGTAGCTTTGACCTGGCGGACGCGCGCTTCGGGACGTACACCGTTGACGCCGTCCGCCCGGTCCTGCGAAACTAGATCGGGAGGGAGTTTGGCTCCCTGGCGTTCCGACTGGTGCAGGTGCTCACCGGACACGGTTGTTTCGGGTGGTACCTGCACCGGATCGCACGCAGGGAGCCGACCGCTGCTTGCCACGAGTGCGGCGCTGACGAAGATACCGCGCAGCACACTCTATCTGAGTGTGCTGCGTGGCGGGTACAGCGCCGCATTCTGGCGGCGGTGGTAGGAGTAGATTTGTCGCTGCCGAGTGTAGTTTCGGCCATGCTCGGCAGCGAACAGGCGTGGCGAGCAATGGCCTCCTTCTGCGAGATGACCTGCGGACGACGGCGCATGATGGCGGAGAGGGCCCGTGAAGCAGACCCGCTGAGTGGCCGTCTCCGCCAACAGAGGACCGGCAGGAGGAGGCGGCGCTTTGCCCAACTCCTCCTGCCACCGTAGCCGGACCTGAGGGGATGGGCCGGGGGGGGCCATTTCCTCATTGCACAGGTCCGGCGGACGAGGGGGGGCAGCCGGTGTGTGCCCGGTCAGCTCCTCTATAGGTAGGAGGTGACCGCCAGGCGGACCGTGGGGGCGGCTCTACAAGGTTGATTAGCTTGTTCGATCCCTTGCCGCCCCCACAAAACGGTCTGTCGGTACACCGTGGGGTTTTAGTCTGTGCGAGTCAGACATAACCCACCCTCTCCCCCGGGAGGATGGCGTATTCATAAGGGATTTCCCCACGATAAAAAAAAAAAAGCTTTCTGCTACTCTGGGGGATCCCGAAGGGTCTTCGAGAACCTTTAAAGTTTTCGTTCAGATCCAGCTAACAACAGTAAAGATACAATGCACGTACCTCGTGATCTCCTTTATGTTGCAGCTGGCCGCTGAGCTTCCACGAATGTCGAATTATAGATTTATTTGATGATTCAGCTGCTGATTATAACATGATCGCCTTGATCGTTCGATGAAAAACAGAAGAATGCGATGTAAACTTTTTTCTTTTTTGTTGACGTTCACGTGCATGACTAGCAAAAAGTTGGCGTCTCGATACTAGTAATTAACTGAGATCTGAACGTCAACAATCGATTTATATAAAAAGGTTCTATTGTATAATGATACAAAGATGTACCAAAAAAGTTAGACATATTACAATGCAAGTGTTGCTGTTATGGCAAGAAAATGCTGATCATAAAACTTCTGTTCTTGTTTTGTTCATAAAAGCTAATCTCTAATAAAAGATATTTATTATTTGTCATTCTTCTTAGAGTTTACTAACGCTATGCCCTTTGGATATCCTGAACCCTCGATATAAATCAGGAAGCGTAAAGATTCACGAAACCAGACCAGTTTCAAAGGCGCGTCAAATATTTGACACCAACCCTGCGCTGTGGCCTTTAAATCAGCCGATACCAAAAGTTGAGGCCTTGGTGAGAGTATTTCTATAACCTTAAACATTATAATTTGTTCAAAATTACACTTCATGATGATGTAGCGAAAGACAGTGTTTCTGAATCGATGGTGGCTTATTTACATACAATGTTACAGTATTTTTTATATTTTCAATGAGTATAATATTATAACCAAAAAGCAGAAAACGAAAAAAAAAGAATGTAATAAGTATAACAATTTCGTTTACAAATGCTATACATTCACAACATCATAAACGCTATTGGCTTGACTTTCTTTAACATATTTTAAATAAAGCAAGAAGGCAACAGTTTTCGTAATAAAATATTACTAACAATAACCAAAAATTATTAATTTATAGATACAGTGTGCTGGAGAAGCCAAATACACTGAAGATTTACCTAAATTGCCAGATGAAGTATTCGCTTCACTTGTACTATCAACTGTAGCTGTTGGAGATATTGTTAATATGGACCCTTGTGTTGCTTTGGTAAGTTTGTTATTCATCACTTATAGCATGTGATATAGCTGTTTGTTATTAACTATAGTTTTCATTTCCGTATTATTTTACTTCTATATGTTTTCATTTATTTGTATTTCTAACGATGACGTCTAGAAATGACGCCAGTCTCTGTGCATACGCCAAAAATGAACTTATTATTTATTTATTTATACATTATGCCTTAAATACGCAATGGCGGACTTAATGCCGAAGGCATTCTCTACCAGTCAACCATTAGGTGATGCAGAGATAAATGTTGGTAGGTTTAAAAGGAGAAGTTTTTATAAATTTAAATTTTATTAAATTATAAATTACTATCATGTTTGTAAAAATATGTATTATGAAAAGATAAAACAGATCGAGTTTCTCTCCAGTTCTTCTCAATGATTGGGTTGTCTTCCGAGTCGATGGTAACTTTGAAGTTCATAAACGCCTACTCGGGACCTACATTTAATAAAGTATTTTTGTTTTGATTTCATTCATTTTTAATATTACGTATTGCCCCTCCCTCGTATATATATTTTTTTGTTTTATACCATTGTATGCACACAGTCATAATAAAGTAATATGTATTCATAGAAGTATCCAAGGTACAACCTGAAAGACTACTTTCCGACGGAAGGTATTATCGCCACGCCAGCCCATGATATTTTGTAGAATTGGAATGCCCAAAAATTCCACAGTTCTATAAAATTACCAGATATGGAATACCACAAGAAGATTTAACAGATTAAATTTTCCCTCACAATTTTTTGTTCAGTAAGACAAATCCTAGCCTAGCATTAATTAGTAAATGTATGCGACTTCCAAAAAAATATTTCCTACACGCCGGGACTCAAACCAACACGCCAAACCACTCAACCAAGGAGTTAATCCTATCAATTATAATTATTATAAATAAGAAAGTTTATGAGAACAAACGTATTCGTTACTCTTTCAAGCAAAAACTAAGTAGTAGATGGTGACATTTTAAATGAATGTACCTTATGACTAATAACTCATGGGTCATAATTTATAAAGATATTGTTTAAATTAGCCAAAATTATTCATAACATTAAAAATCCTTCCCTCTAGAAGCTATCTTCGCGTCCTCTACATATATCACTGTAGTTATAGAACGATAATATAGCCTGTACAGAAACACACTATCTACTATACCGACGTGATTGACGATGCAATTAGTAGGTTCATCTATAAAAGATGAGAATGAAGCCTCCATAAAAGCAATAATCTCAATTTAAAATCCGATTTATAATAGTTAAGTGCAATAACAACAATAATTGCTCACATGTAAAACGATTTTTAACAAGATTAATAAAATAAACAAAAGCAAAACAAAAGGTGTCGACCAAGTGTCTGCAGAAATAAAGAAGAAGAAACAAAATAGGCTTTCAACATTTATAAAGTTACAGACGCAGATTAAGTCACATGTGACCGCTAGTAATAATTATAATTTCAGAAAATACCAGGAGTTATAAAATTTTATTCGGCCAAGGATATTCCAGGAGAAAATTCATTCACACCTTCAAAAGCACCACTATATTCCGCAAACGAAGAAATCTTTTGCAGCGGTAAAGTCTCTTACTTCAACCAACCCATCGGTATGATAGTAGCTGTAACCCAACACATAGCCGACAGAGCTGCGAAATTAGTTCAAGTTAAATATAAAAATGTAAGAAAACCCTTATTAGATATCAAAGATGCTAAGAATTACCCTGAAAGAAACACCGTTGTAACTTCCAAAACTGCAACAGAGAGAGGTGACGATGTATTTAAAGTGATTAGAGGTGGAAATACAATTTATGGACAATATCATTTTGTGATGGAGACCTTAGTATGTGTGACAAAGCCTACTGAGGAAGGCTTAGAAGTACACACTGCAGGACAGTGGATGGACGGAACACAGCTTATGATCTCCAGGGCTTTGAAAATGAGTTGTAACAAGTCAGTAACAATTATATTTATATAATTAAATAAATGAAAAAATATGTTAATAGTAACTGATCTCCTTATAATAATAATTAATTTAATACCAGTTAACTTTCATATCTATATTCTATATATATATATATATATATGGAATATATTTACCTTTATATTCCAGCTACATTTTTTCATTGCCTGAAAACTCAGATTAAAAAGTTTTCTATGAATGAAATCTAGCTAGATCGATTTATCGTCCCTGAAACCACCTATATACTAAGAGTTTCACGGGAATCGCTGCCGCGGTTCCGAGATCCTGAATATATAATAATATAAAAATATACAAGAATTGCTAGTTTAAAGGTATTATAATAT
>MU158930.1:388235-424493 GCA_015888305.1 Antheraea pernyi
TATATATATATTAATTAACAGTAATATTGGTATCTGCACTGGTTACAAACCGTATCGTAGATATCACAATTTCATATAATGAGAACTAAAAGATGTACCTACTTGCTTTTTCTAGTTGAGTTTTTTCATATTGAATTTTTACTTTTTAAATAAATTTCCACAAAAGTTCCTGTATCTCAAGTATGTTAATTTCAAAATATCATTATACGGATGTTTTTTTAACTTTTAAGTGCATTTTATCCCTATTTTTAGAACACACCTAAGCAGCCCAGGTTTTAAGATACGATTTCGACACGAAATGCGTTGTACAGATGTATTGCGTTTTATAATTTCGGATAATGCTGTTACTAGAAAATCTGCCGCTTCTTTAGGGCAAGTTGGAGTGTAAAATGTGCTCAAATCAAGGTTCTGCATATTCTTGAATGTTCCTACATTGTCAGCCTTTGATATGATTTATATACTTTACCGATATGACAACCGAGTTGTGATATGTGATGCTACTGTGCCATGCCACAAGTGTATTACGAGTCAAACTACTTGTAATCAAGATATGATCTAAACAATTATCTAATCTTGTAGGAAGAGTATGACCTGGGTATAAACCAAACAACGAAATCAAATCTAAACAATCACTGGCCCTCGGATCATTCGTATCATTTTTGATATCAATGTTAATATCACCCGTGATAATTATAGTTTTTTCGTCTTTTAAAGACTCTAATAAGCTTTCTAGAGATTTAAAAAAATATCTAAGTTACGAAAGGACTATAATATAATGTGGTTAATTTATACGCGGTAGAAGTAGGAGCGAGAGGTATACCAGCAAAATCTGTCTATAACCTTCTGAAGGACCTTGGCCTGTCGAGAACTGCAGTAAGTTCTAACAGGTTCCTACCAAATTTGACTAGGCAGGGCGGGAAACTCGAGCAGTGAAGGTGAGCGTTGATGCGCATCTCAAAGGGGGCCTCCTGAAACCTACACCTGGGTCGCAAGTCCTGGGAACTGCTCTGAGTTTCTCCCTCGGCCAGACGATGGACCCGGCACTCGCACGGTGAATCCATGGAATGCTAAGAAGTTCGTCTCTATTATTAATTAAATCAATAAGTCGATCTGGCTAGATTTCATTCATAGAAAACTTTTTTATCTGAGTTTTCGGGCAATGAAAAAATATAGCTGGAATATAAAGGTAAATTTCGCCTCCTCTGTCAACACAAAAATAACTCAAATGGAAATGCGCTGCTTCGAAAATCCGTCTAACCCCAGTTCGAACCTGGGTTAGACCAAAAGAGATATCTTTTTTAATATTTATTTTTATATAACATGCTAATTTTGTGATGCAAACCTAACAGTTAATTTTAATATAAAAATGTTTTTTAAAGAACCTAGATAGGTTCGGTCGTCCAGGTACTAAAATAGGAGCGTAAAACCTAAGAAAAAACATTTTTACACTACATTTTATAAAACTAGATTAATGTTTTGTATGCTTATATACGTATATTAAACACTAATGACCGGTCGCAAGGTCATTTTCGTATATAGGTATAAAACGCTTTATATGTGTTTGTGAAATCAAAATCAAAAAAATTATATTCAATTTAAGCCCTGAGAAGGCGCTTATAAACGTCATAGCTACCACCGGTTCGAAAAACAACCCAGTCATCTTGAAGAACCGGCAAGAAACCCGATCTATGTTATCTGCTCATGATATATATTTTTACAAATATGGATAATTACATTCGTTTTTGGTGGAAGCCCAGTGGGGCATCTTTTCCAGACGTCACCATCGTTCACATATTGATCCACCCTATAACAGCCTTGAGACATTAAAACACACTTGAAATGGTGCTTGAACTCACTCTCCGACAAATCGGTAATGTGCTTTGGGACTTTGTTATAAAACCTAACACTATTACCTAAAAAACTGTTACTTGTCTTAATTAGCCTGAAACATGGAATAACCAATTTATTACTGTTTCCAGTATTTAGATCAACATAGTGTTTAAGCTTATATTGTTAAAGCAAAGTTAGGTTTCAAATATTAGAATTTTAATTAAATAATGCTGGTATTTGAATTAAAAAATGATGACATTAGTTTAAACGCAACTTGTAGTTAATTTATTATATAAATTATCAGAATCATTTTAAATTCCACAGCATCGTTATATACTTTTCGAAATACAGTTACATTTTCTCAGATTTTGTTAATGGATTTAAAGTTGATGACCTCAGATCTTGGTTTGTAACTGGTCTTCCCGTTTTGTATTTTTTCATGTACAGTTTTTTGTAATTGAATCTCGAATAATCGGTATCAGATATGTTTGAGTGCGTTCATGTCTAGGTTTTTGAGGATTTTTTGAACTCTCTGCCCTCCTGGTGAGATGTCGTGAGATTTATCTCGACCCCCTCTTCTAATCTCACGTGAAATCTTTCAAAGTTTGTATTTTAAGTATATATGGGTTTTGGGTTGATTTAAAAAAAACACAATTGGGTAAAGATCACGTCAAGTGGCCCCCCATTTTCCACTTGGTGATGGAATTTAAATATATCCCATCCTATCCTTTCGAAAAATACTCAGTAAGGCAAATCATTTTTTTAAAGTAATATTGTTTCTACAATAGAGACCAAAACATAATACCGATTTGCTGTACAGTAAGGCCGAACACCTTCGATCAACAGTTATTGTTGTCATATGTCAAGTCATATGATGTTATTCGACACCACTTACACCCCAAAACGTACTATAAAAGACAGCGTAGTGAACAAAAAACTATAGAAAAAAAAGTCGAGGCAATTATAAGGGCTGCCAATAGAAGTGAAAACTCAAAACAATGGAATTTAAGCTGTATTCTCTTTTGAATTGTGAAATTAATTATAGTGTGAATTATTTAAATTTCATAATTTTTAATAATAATTTCTAAATTGAAATTATTATTATTATTAGTCTCTCTTTCACATGTATTGGTACTCCAAATAATAATTATATACTTTTTTTATACATTTTATTAATTCATTAAACATATACACAATCTGCTGCACAAGCTCAATACAAAATATCAATATTAGATGTACACATTACACAGGCCGCTGTACTACACGTCGCTAATCTGGCGCAAGTCACGTAAGCGCAATACGGTCGGTCACGCTTACTGGCATTTCATGACGCGAAATTACAAATGTATCTACTGCCAAAAAAATACCGCTCAACGCGCCTAAAGAAGATTTTACTTCAAAATAGCAAACTTGTCTATAAATGTTGCTCATAGTTTGCATAGCAGAATAACGTTAACAGTTAGACACGCGAACGATCATTAAATTTATTATAGGTATGAGAATCGTTAAGACACTATACCCACACAAAAAATTACCATCAGAGGCATATAAATATGCCTTTGAGAATTCAATTTTACAATAGCACCAAGTCAAAGGCAGTCTATACAATGATAGTGCAATTTAAAATACATGTGGCGCCATCTAGTTAATGTAGGAGTATTTAAACATTCATAAATGACTCGGGGCCTAAATTAAATATTGTGATTTTGATAAGAATTATAATAATGATAAGGCCTAAGTAAAATATATATTTTTAGTGTTTTGGGTACTTTAGCCTCATAGAACGGGTCATATTCTGTTGGACGAGCTAGTCAATGACTTGATTCTATGAAACCAAATCTTCCAGTACACTAATTTCGTATATATTTATAAATTATCGCAAGATTTTATAAAACGCAATACGTAAGTACATACATACATGGTTTATAAGACTATATCCAACCCTACAATATACTAATAATTAGATGATTATTATTAAATTAATAATAAAGTATGCAACAAATAATAAAATTATGGCTAAATATTTTTAAGCTTACTATTTCAAAATTTATATCACCTTGCTCTATACGTTTCTCATGAAGTAATGTGTTAGGGAGGACATTATAACATTACCGATTCATATTAATAATAGCGATATATAACGATATATCTTATGTTTCACTTCAGTGCCATTCTTTTAAGACGCTTACCAGCCTTGATTAAGACAACATGATATTTTAATTAGCCGCAGTGCTGACTTTCTTTAATTTTAGTTTAACTTACTTTCCGTATTATTATCTAATATTTTAATCTACGCATATAAGAAGAATGTGAATCTAAGGTGTCTGTACATTTGTTTTTTTGCGAAAAAAAAAGTTGCAGGTATAAAGTAATAAAATACATTTCAATCATTTTTAGAAATGTCTGTCTTTTTTTTGAACTCGTATCACTGTTACAGTATAGCGTTCACGATAAAACACCACCAAGAGAATCATAAATCATACCCTCGTGTAACATTTAGTCTTCGTTTCATTGAACCGACTATCAAAAGTCAAATCAAAAACTAGTTTTATTCAAGCTTTTAAAATCATATTCACCCAACGTACTTAATTAAATACAAATGTGACTTTATACGCGTTCACGTCTTACTTATTCAACCATCGTGTAATGTTGTAGATACGCCGCGCTATCGAGGGTACGGAAATGGACAGGTTACTTACTCTTCGTAAAGAAAAAAGTATTTCCCGGAATAGATAAAATCTACAATAACGCGCGTATACCCGCGGGCAGTAACTTGTGTTTATCAGACGCTGAAGCTGAATCTGGTGTTGCTAGTGTCTCTGGACGGCAGTGATCACTTAATATCAGGTGACCAGCAAGTGCGTTTGTCTACTATAATTTTAAAAAAAAATTCGTCATCAGCCTGTAAGAGACCTACTACAGGTCCATAGGTCCATATAGTAGTACTACAGGAACATGTTCACGATGTTTCCTTCACCATTATTCAGTGTAGTCCGATGAAGCTGCTAAGACCTTGCTAGGTCAAAAGTGTAGTCAGTACAAAAAACAAATCACCGTCCTTCAATAGTGTTAGTGATAAAAAATAACCGATTTCACTAAGTATCATTTGGGTCGATTTAAAAAATATATTTTTTTTTTTGATGTATTGCCATCCTAGATTAAACTTGATAATTTTCTTCAGGATTGATGTCCATGTTCGCCGTCTAGGAGGTGCTTATGGTTTAAAAATATCACGAAGTATTCAAGTTGCAATAGCTTGCAGTCTCGTCGTACAAAAGTTAAATCGACCCTGCCGGTCTATAACACAACTAAGAACTGTCACAAGAGCTATTGGAAAGAGATTGCCTTGTTCTACAGACTTCGAGGTAACTGTATTCAGGGTTTAATATACTAGTTAAGAAAAATAAACTCCCAGACAAAAGATTTCGATACGTCGCGGACTCCTAATGCATAACCGGCTAGTGCAGTGATCGGCAAATCACGGCTCGGCAAAGTATTTAGTGCAGACACAGAATATTGTCTATTAACTTGCCTTCTAAGAGACGAGTATATATTTTTGAAACGTTAATGGCACGGCTAGTTGTTCGCTAAAATGACATATTAACCAGTGACAAGCTCGAAAATATATTTTGAATCCTAATGATTTCTATAAAAATGTATCTCCTAAAGCAAAGTTTGAGTTAGGAAAGGCTGTTTGAATAAATATCAGTTCTGTATTATTTATATTTGGCTCTTTTGGATATTGAGTTTGCCGACTACTGGACTAATGTAAACTTAATTATTGAATTTATTTCAGCGCTGAAAACCGTATCCCTAAATGAAAATATTTGTTTTTAGTTGGGCGTAAACAGCTCCGGAGTAATACAGTACATGATTTACAAACTATACGAAGATAATGGTTACAAAGTGAACGAAACGCTAAGCTTACTGGGAATTGATTTATTTAACAACTGTTACAGTAACTCCAGGTGGAACTATACATGCTATGACTCAATAACAGATAATGCTAAGAATACGTGGTGCAGATCGCCAGGTAATAATATTGTGTAAGAAATAAACCAGTCTGTTGTATTTCGATCATATAAAACCGTTATATTTTACTGAAATGTGCTAAGGGAAACGTTTTATTTTTAAAATTACCATAATAATGTCCTTTAAAAACTTCTATACATTTTGATTTATGTATAAAATAGATCCAAAATGTTATTTAGTAACTTAAATGAAAACAATTATATTCATTATTACATATTTTGTATAGGTACTAGAATGTTTTAACTTTTAACAATCCTTATTGTACGACTTTCAAAAATCGTTATATCTTTAATATGTGTTTTTACAGGTTCATTAGAAAATATTGCAATGGCTGAATATGTTTTAGAACAAATATCTTACGAACTATCTCTAGATCCACTCGAAGTAAGATTAGCGAATTTAGACACGACACATTATAACGATATAAAAGAAATGTCTGAAACGTTGAAAGAAAATGCTAAATATACAGAAAGGAAAGCAGTTGTTGCTGAGTTTAATACTCATAATAGATGGAAGAAACGGGGCTTAAGAGTCGCTTTTATAAGGTGGACTACAAGTCTCTCCCAATATTTGGATATAAATATATCTATTTATCACGAAGATGGAACTGTTATTATAACACACAGTGGCATCGAAATGGGGCAAGGGGTCAATACAAAGGCCGTTCAGATATGTGCCTATTTGTTAAAGATACCTATTGAGTTAATTCAAATTAAAGGCATAAATACAATAGTGTCAGCAAATGCCTCCATTTCCGGTGGAAGTATAACATCTCAAGATGTTGGTATTGGTATAAAAAGATGCTGTCTGAAGCTGTTAAGGAGATTATCTCCTATAAGACAGAAAATGGGTAATCCAACATGGAAAGAATTAATCAATCAAGCCTACACTTCGAATATCGATTTACAATCACATTGTTTTGTCAGTCCTGCTGATATCCAAGAATATCAAATATATGGAGTTGCACTGGCCGAAGCAGAAATCGATATTTTGACTGGAGAAACAGAAATTATAAGGGTTGATCTATTGCAAGACGTGGGACAAAGCGTCAGTCCAATACTAGATGTGGGGCAGGTTTGTATATTCTTAAATTCGTTAAGGTTTGTAAATTCGTATGGCATTTGTAGAATTAATCAACGGAGCTAACCGTGTCCCTTGACCATGGAAGTTACTTTAAAAAAACATTAAATAAGTGTTCCGTCTTAATAACTATTTTTAGGTGGAAGGCGCTTTTATAATGGGTCATGGTTATTGGACGTGTGAGGAGTTAAAATACGACAAGAATACAGGAGAACTACTTACAGATCGTACTTGGAACTACAACGTGCCGTTAGCAAGAGACATACCACAGGATTTCAGAGTTTATTTTAGGAAGAATTCTTATAGCGCAGATCTGTATTTTGGAGCTAAAGGTAAATTACTGTTCTCCTTTTTTGTACTATTGCACTTCAAAATTGTCTGTTATAAAGCATAATATTTTGTAATATTACTTAATTACATTTAAAAGAAAGTTCCTTATATATTTTTCTGCTCTCTATTGCAGTTCAAATATTTGATATAACACTGTAAGTTCTAGCCTTATGATTTGAAAATTAATTCATGATTCATGAAGTTAAGACTAAAAATGTAATATTTATAATAACTCTGCGTTATTTTGTCTCTTTTATATAATTTGTATTTTAATTGCTGTACCTAACCTTCGGTACATTTTAAGCACATAATCAATAGGAGCAGTGAGTACATTCAAAGAATTGTTTTTGTAGTGTGTTATTATTAATTACTGTTTTACATTGGTTTTAAAACATATGTATATTGTATTAAAAACCTTCAGCAGAATGATGAATTTATTCTTTATTCTTGATATATGAAATCACAAATACGTCATAATGCCGCGTTGTATTGTACTACGCTAGTATGCTTTTACGCGCGTTAGGAACGTTTTCTGTGTGGCTATGCCTTTAAACATGCCTATGTCTTATAGCTACCGGAGAACCACCTATGTGCCTATCTATAGTAATTGCTTTTGCTATAAGAGAAGCGATAGCCGCAGCTAGGCAAGAATCTGGAATACCCACAACTAAGTGGTTCAATATTGGTAAGCTATTATCAAATAGTACCATTTTTTATTTTTTTATCACGTCCAAATGACGGTATTGCATATTAAAAGCCACAGTACAATTAAAAAATAATGGGAATATATAATCGATAGGTAGTCGACGCTATGACATAGGTGTTCAAGCTTCCGGCAAATGATTATTTACAGACTGATTCCAAAACTCGGTAAACCAAAGGAGAGTTACTGTGGCACACTGTTGTGTGCTTTGTTGTAACCATTTAGTTAAGTGCAGTCGTAACCGTGTCACATTGTTACAAAATATCTTTATTTTGATAGATTTTCTTTACTTTTGAAACATACTTCAATTAACTACATTAAAACTTTTGCTAACCATCATTTTGTGAAACTTGGAGTTACTTAGTTTGTGACACGTTCGGCCTCTCAAGTTTATTCCCTATTTCGATTTTTTTCGTATCTAAGATAATACAAAAAGTATTCTAATTTAGGTATCTTTATGTTTAGTCTAGTTTGATGACCTACTTTAATTTTTTAGATGGTCCATACACCGTAGAAAAGATTTGTCTCGCGTCTGAAACTAAAATAGAAGATTATAAATTTAATTAAGGGTACAGTTGTGAAGTTCGACATAATCTTATTAAAATCCTTTGTTTCCCGTACGATTAAACCATTAACTAGTTCACACTAGGCTATAAACAATATATTTCATTGTTTACAAACGGAACAATACGTTGTGTTCCGGCACGACATCACAATTAAGTTTTAGTGTCCCTTCATTAAGAGAACATTGGGTTAAACACAAGCTGGTATTATTATTATAAATGAAATAATATCTTTAATCATTCTTCAAAGGTAATAAGTGCTATCAGTGTACTATTATAATTAACTAGAGGGCCCGATGGAAGTTGTCTCTCCCTGATAATAAAAAAAACCTTGACAAATTATATACCTAATAAACCTTCCTCATTAATCAATTTATATAGTGTTGAAACCACATGAAAATCCGTTTATCGTGATGAGATAGACAGACAGACAAACGTAGCAGATAACTCCGTTTTATAATATGCAGTGATGAACGATACTTTAATTGTAGAATTTAAGACCTATTAAGACACGATAGCGCCTAACAATAATTTCTGAGCAATGTTGTATCTTAAAGTGTATTATTGTGTAAAATTTTATCGAAGCATAAGATATAACTTTTTATTTATATTTTACAGTATATACTAAAATTTATGTTGTTAAGTTGAAATTAAATATTTACCACTTATGATAAAGGTATGTTATACTATACCATTACTTTCTGCTAAATTCTTTAAAATTTGTTTGTGAATACATGTGAACGGTAAACATTAATCGTTAAAGAGATAATTGAGTCGTCACATTTCAAAATCAGCTAAATCCAATTATTTGGCGTTTCTAATATGTTACGTTATTTTTCAAGATTTTCAAATCTTGTAAGTATATGTAAAATATGAAGATCATAAAAAAGAACTAAAAACCTTGTGAACGGCAAAATTTTTAACTTCGTTCTTGGTGTATATAAACTGAAATATTTAAAAAAAATGTTATATGATCGATTAAAATAGGATTTAGATCATTTTGAAATGTAAAGACACAATTTTTACTAATTAATTTTTATATTCAACTACATTCCGCGCAAACTTGGACTTATTCCTATATTCAGAGGGGCCAAATAGATTGAAGAAAACTGTACATTCTATAATATATAAACGCTTTTAGTTGTATACAGACACTCAAAACAACATTTTAATAATTACAGTAGAGACGAAATAAATTTATTTTTGTTACTCTTTTATTGTAAGGAGCTATAAATTTGATTGAAGCTTGAATTTTCTACATTATTTCGTTTTATGATTTACATTGTATTAAAATGTTTATGCCTTCTCATTAAACTTTGTTTCAGAGCTTTAGTTTTCTTTTCTAAGCCTTGTCGTTTATTTTTATATTTATTTCTCACTTCTATCTGATATTAGGCAAACAAGATCTGTGCCAATATTTAAAAAATGTCTTCACCTGTGTTACCACTCATTGTCCTGATATAAACTGTTTCATTGTAATACCAAAACCAGGATAAAACATTATTTCCAAGATAATGAAAATAATATATTCTATTTTGTCTTTCACAACCGTTTTTAGAATGCAGTGTGAGTAGTATTTGTTTTTTTTATGTATTTGATTAATAATATATTTTTATGCGTATTTTTATATTGCAACCGGGTATTTTAAAAATAAAATGTCTCCTAAGGTTTGCCTGTAACAGATCGCTCTAAGCGATACGGCGGCCCAACTGCATACATATATATTAAATTACTGTTTAATTTTTTATATTTTTAAGGTGTGCAATAAAAAGTTTATTATTATTATTGTAATTTTTAAGATACCTAAAGAAATGCAGAGTATCATGAGATAGATGTAGCACTTTTTGTAAATATCTGCAGTCTCCCCAATATTTACAGTCAAGTTTTTTAGTTCGGAGTTTTAGTTAGGAGATTCATATGTGATCAGGATTTTACTATCTCCATTTAAAAAAAGGCTTTAGATACGAGACTTGGAGTTGATACTCTGCAAAGTTTCAAAAGAATCAAAGGGTAATCTTCTGGACAGATTCGCGATGTTGCATCCAAGTCAACAGCCCAAGTCGAGGTTCGGCAACTCTGGCATCCATGAGCTTCTTGCCAAGAAGTGAAGTGAAGTCAGGTCAATAGCGTAGTCAGTTCAAAAATCGGATTAAATAACGATACAAAAAGAGTGTTAGTGAAAGTTTCGTGCGGGGACACCTCCGTCGTAATATGAACTCTGTTAAGATATTTCCAAGGGATTATAATACGGGGTTCTACAAGAAGGGAGTGGCGAGCGTTCTGTTCTTGTTCAGTTATTTAGCCATATTATTATAAAACTACCTGTCACCCGCGACCTTATCTACGTTGTTTATTATCTAAACGGATAAAAACATTAAAAAATTGAAAACAAAAACATTGCTTACAACATTTCTTTGTTAACAATATAATCCGTTCATTTTGTAACTCCTGCGTATACCCACCGCTTGGCCACTTCACACATCATTGAATTGTAAAACTCATAGTTTGTTAAATCTTTAATATCTATATCAAATGAAGCTAATATGATATCTCTTTACTAAGGATTAAGTGGCTAAGAATTAAATCTGAAAGAAATAGATAATCGAGTCCATCTATAAAATATCATCATCATCAGCCTGTAGGAGACCCACTGCAGCGTCATAGGCCTCTTTCCGAAGGAAGGTATGGGCGTAATCACCACGACAACCCACGACGTATTGGTGATATCAAACTCTGAGAAGTCCACAGTTCTATGTTTTCCCACATACAGTAGTACTACATTCTACAATAGCACTATTCAGGTTCAGGTTTCCTTACAATGTTTCCCTTCACCGTCAGCCGATAGTGTTACCAATTTACATGTACGCGAATCCCGAAAAATTCGTTGGTGCATGCCGGGGTTCGAAGGAAAAAATATAACTTACTAGCCGACCCGTGCCCACTTCGTTGGTCGGTAATAGGCATTATAAAACTACAACATTTTTCTAGAACTCAATCATATATCTCTCATCGTTCGTAAGACCATTCGACCATTTTTTCTCCGACTCCCTAGATATTACCCCCTACAACGTCACAAACTTTACCTCTTTATAATATTAGTATAGATAATATAATTAGTTAATAGCTTCCGCCCGCGACTTCGTACGCGTGGAATAGTTATTTTGGGCTAAGACGCAGCGGAAGCTCTGAAAAGGAAAAAATACCCCGATTTTAAAACATTTTTCATTGTTGCTCCCAACAAACTCACAAACTTTACCTCTTTATAATATTAGTATAGATTATGTATTACTACAGTTCTTATCTCTTTTAATTTTAGTACATTCCTTCGTCATTTTTGTTTACCTCATTCCTGTTGACTTAAACTCTCCTTCTTCATTCTTATTACAAAGCACCACTAATGAAATTTTTATCAGGATCTGTAAATAAAGAACAACGTGGACATATCTGGTACCATATTCAGACAGTTTTAATAGAACTCCGTCTGTTTTAAATAAACATTTTTCTTCACCGACCATCGGATGTTGTTTTGCATTACGTCAATAATTCATTTATGCAAATAACGAACTGGCCCTGTACGATGAGATGTAGCATGTTTAGTATTAGCATTCTTGGCTTAACAGATGTATTTGATAAATTCTAAAATTGTTTATTTTTATGTGTAAACAATATTAAAGTCCAATTTGCCTCAATAATCACAATGCGTCTGCAATGTCGAGGAATTGAGGAACATCGCATGACTCATTCTCAGTATTTCTGGTTCTAATTTCGCGAAAATATTATGACGATATAAGAACTATAAGTTAGTTTTGGAAAAGAAGAAATTAATACAATGTAAGCTTAAACTCATACTCCAAACGTTTAGAACATTATAAAATGAAACCATTACAGTCTCGTAGAAAGGTAGGTAGCTGATGTAATGTTTATTTACAAATTGATACAGGGTTTCCTAAAATATTCAGATTTTCTTTAAAAAACACCCTTCAGTTGCCCACGTGTAGGCAGTCGTTTATTTAACAGGCAAACATTTCATCTACCATTAGCAAGAACTAACGCAGGCTAACATTGCCCTTCGTATCGCATGCTTTCTTTTTGTAATATGTAGCTTACGTTTCAAATCCTATATATTTTTTTGTGTTTCTTTGGCCTCAACTAGGAAAAAAATTATTTAAATGCTTAATTCAATTTTTATTTGTTTTAGTAATATGACTTTATCTTATTACTTATTTTATACATGCTGTGTTCACATATAAAAGGGTTCGTGTCCATTTTTGTTAATTGAACTCAGTTTTGTGGTCCTTAAATAAATTAATAAATGTCACTTTTAGATTCAGCTTGCATTATGAAGAAAAAAAAAACAAGAACTTGTATACCGTTGGTACCGATAAAGGTAAAAAAAGTGCTCTCCAAGGTTTATAACTTGATACTTGAATCCACTATGAAATCCTAGGTAATGTGATGCTGGGAATGGTAGTTCACAGAGTGGATTAAAGAAAAAGTGTTATATGTTTACACCTTGTAGCTGTAGTAGTTGTACTGTAAGTGTGGTAGTTGTGAAGTAGTTTATAATTTCATTGAAATCAAATGAATGAGTTTTTTTTTTTTCTAAATACCAAGTAATATTTTATTCATTAATGATACCTTCGGGCAAAATTTTGATGAACAGCTTAGCAAAAATATATTGCCCCGTTTACAATTATTCAACAAAATTAGATTTTGATTAAGCACTATATGATGTAGTCATTTTGCAGACGGATCTTAATACCATTGCTACCGTTGTTCCTTGAACTTATCGCGAAGTGTATTTATATCACAAAAATAAGCGAAAGAAGAGACATTGAGAATGTCAACAAAAATGTCAACAGCATAAATTTAGATAATTGTAAACTAAATTTATGTAAAAAAAAAACTAAATAACTTTATATACAGATTTTATTTATATTTACAATTTAAAAAAATAGAGAATCACAGCAAAGTCGATGTATAAAAATCAAAAATGGGCATGACAATTGGTACATTGGTGTTTCCAATAGTTACCGCTTAATGAGACGTTGGAATAAATATTTGATCAAACCAATCACGCATAACTATTCGAAACGATAATTGAGTATTTGATTGATAAAAAATATGAACACACTGATTATCGAGGTATTTTAGTGATGTCCATAGTAACCCGCGCCGCCAAGACCGTGTCCGCCGTATCCGCCATATCCGCCATATCCGCCGAGTCCGCCGTATCCTCCGTATGCGCCATATCCGCCATACCCTCCATGACCGACTTGGTTGGCGTAGCTAACAGCAGGAGCACCATATCCGTGACCATAGCCTAGAATAAGACTGAATTAATTTACAACTGGCCATACCTGATGAAGTCACTCGTATACGAGTATGTTTATCGTTTCGCTCCTATAGGTCGTAGCGTAATTTTAGGTCATTTATAATTTTTCTCAATAAATTAACTATGAAATACTATAATCCATTTTCATATTTAACTGGTAATTCTACAGATCAGCGCATATAAACACACATAACAACCAACTCTTGTGCTTTGTGTTATTAAATAGTAGATTTTAAACTAACTACACGAAGACCTTTTTGCGCCGAGTGAGAATAAAGAACCGTTAGATTTTTTAAGCATAGTAATTTATGTAAATTTAACTTAACTTAGATGGCCTTAAAACCTTTTTTAACTCAACTTTATTTATATTTTTACTAAACTACTAATTAATGTTTCAAACAAACGCTTGTTAACCTCGTTTCTTCGGTGGGAATTATTAAAAAAGTTATAAAACGTTGCTAAAATATTACAAAAGCAATATTAAGTAATAATATTCATGAGTTTTCTCGTGGTATTTTTCATAAATAGGGAAGGGAATGAAGAAAAAAGATCATGATATGATCAACGCACGTCCAAGAAGATTTTTCCCTTTTCAATTCTCAAAACTAAATTTACATTCAACCTTCGATTTCAAAGATAATTCATACCAGGTTCCAGTCAATGGTTCAAAGATACATAGTGAAATAAGCACGTGAATTCATACCATATATGAACATAAATTCATAATGACCTGATTTCATTATGTAGGATTTTTTTTTAAATCATAGGGGGCAAATGATCAGATGATTCACCTGATAGTAAGTGATCACCGCCGTCAACAGACACTAAGAACACAAATAAGGATACAAAAAGGAGAGTTGTAGTACAATTTATACTAAAAACTATAATTAGAATATCTTGACCACTACTAATCTATTCACAGTATCATCGAACCAAATATCTGTATACGTTTACTTAATTAACACAAATAGATAATTAGATTGAATTGGCAATATTGCACCCAAAGCGATAACGTTAGTCGAGATTCGGTCATTTCTGCACCCTTACACACTATAGAGGCAAAATTGTTGTCAAATAAAATTATAAATATATAAACACACTATAAAACAAAGTTATATATTACGTGTTTGTTATTCAGCTATTGCACAATACTAAAGTGTTATTTATTAGAGATAATTATCGCGTATTACCCACGATTGTTAGTCATAAGACTTGATAATTATTTCCCACGCATACTGAGCCAACTGACCGTAATAAAGACCTTATTCTTTCAGTTGAGTAATCTTGGTTCACTACTGTGTATAAAATGATTTATCTTTACAAGATGAAGAAGAGAGAACTATCAAATGTAAAATGAGTAGCAGTCTTTTTAAAAAAACCAATTTGGCTAAAAATATCACAAATAACTTAAATAAATTAGTATAATGGAAATTGTATTTTAGCATTTGCCTACAATCTCATCTGGAGTAAAATAATAGTTTCGAATAAATGTAAATATAAAAAAAAAAGTGTTCAAAAAACGAACACGGTAAGAGTTATAGTAAAGTGTTCTCACCGAGGCCGTATCCGCCAGCGCCGGAGTATCCGCCAAGGCCGCTGTATCCTCCGTGTCCGCCGTAACCGCCATAACCGCCGTAACCGCCATAACCGAGGCCGCCATGTGTGGTCGTGTACGCAACCTTGCTCACCGTAGCCGGTGCGTCTGAACAAAGATATTAATTGTCAACAAAGACTTCTAAAAGCAGTTGTATTTAACACATATAGATGAACTTTTGTATAACGAACATAGTTATCATTTCTCTCCCTGGAAATTAGATATATATAGAGTTATATATGTATATCAGCTGTTTGATTAGTATAGTACTAGATATTTTTATTTACGAATCTCAAATATTAATATACAAGCAGCCAGTTATTTACTAACTGAGTTTCTATCTACTGCGCTGAGTTCAAATCATAAACAAAACAAACATTTTTGTGATGTACAAACTTTGTGTCCATTAATTGTATATTTCTCATTTCCCCACGACAAAGATCTTCACAGTTCAGGAGCTATCCTTAAGAAGTAAATACTGGGACTATTTATGATGCTTTGAAATGTCCTCACCGAGACATAATTTGTTAAAATGTAATATGCAAGTGTTCTCACGATATTTTTCTTCAGGTTTAAAGGATTATGTCTATGGATGGGTTTTTGAAGTAATATTGGAATGTCCGAGTATATAAATCGTGGTGGTCAAGTGGTTTAACCGATGGAATATCAATTCGATGTCCAGGGGCATGTACCAACGAATTCGCGTACATTTACTAATTTAAATTGGTAACACTATCGACTGACGGTGAAGGAAAACATCGTGAGGAAACATGCACCTAAGAAATGTTCTTGTAGTACTACTGTATGTGGGAAAAATATAGAATTGTGAATTTCTCAGAGTGTGAAATCGCCAATACTTCATAGTATGACGTGGTGATTATGCCCATTCCTTGCTTCGGGAAGAGACATATGGCTCCGCAGTGGGTATCTCACAAACTCATGTGATAATTTAAGATATCAGTTATTAGACCTTATTAAAAAAATAACAAACGATCGATCTCGTTTAGCTATTCGAGTGAAACGACTTCGCTAGACAATACGTATTTACCTGTAGGTATCCAAAATAATGATAGTTAAATACTAGGTATTTCAATGATTCATTCGTCCGTCAAAGCGCAACGAATCGCCTATCCAGCCGCAAAGTAAAGGCCAGTGAATGAGTTAGGTAAAAAAACCAACGATACAAAATTGATTTATTTTACGCGTGACCGGTAATAGACCAACTATCTTATTATAAAAATCTGTTTACAATAAAAAATAACAAATAGATAATTTTCACGGCCAATACGAACAAAGCTGACCTTAACTTACCTCGAATTATTCAGCAATTCATTTCTTAACTTATTGTTAGTTATAATTATATAATATAATAATAAATTTTGAATATAATTGGTAATTATATAACACACAATTTTAATAACTTGTAGGTATAACTTTATAGGTAAGAATATAGGACAATACTACATCGAAACAATTGCTTGTAAACTTGTCAAATTAAATACGTTTCTCATCCCAAAAAAAATGGGTTGTAATTCATTTATAAATATGCCCGATCGTTGAATAAAAAAGCTGCATATATTTCTTTCATAGCTTTGTTTTTAGGACCGCTTGGGTAACTTTTAATGATATTATTTCATATTAGTAACCGTTCGAAATTTCGTCTACTTTGTGTTTAATACAAACTATGACACTATACATTATCCTCGAGTAAGTAACGGTTTACGCAGCGCGCGTCGAGCTAACTCGGAGATGTCAGATTTCATTTTCAATTTACTTTAAATTTATTGTTATATTTTGGCCGATATAAACTATATATTATAGCCTATGTATCATTATAGTATATATTACATTGATAATAACATTTCATCAAAATTTGTTCGGTAGTTCACTCAAAGTTAAATAAATATTTTTAAAAGTACCATATGTCCGTGTTCAGATTTCTAGAAGGTTTGAGGCCAATGTGTGGTGGTGACCCATATTCAATTGATTCTCATCTATCGCCAGTAATCACTCTTTGATCATAACATGGTTACAGTTACTTAATCGAATCACAGCAGGCAAGATGGATAATGAATAGATAAATAATTTTTGAATCAGGCGACACATATGAGATTTAAAACGAATTCCAAATCTTACTTAAAACATCTGAATAAGTACCTAATTAACCTTTCAAAATTATTATCGGCTTTATGCCTTTAATATAAAGTATAAAATTGAATAAACTTTCGAAAGAATATCGGTTACTGCACAAAGGTGCAGTAGAAGATAATGAGCGTTAAGAAGCATTATATTGTGAAGTAGAACAGTATGTAAAGACAATATTGTTTTATATTTTTATAAGACATAAAAAATATCAAAAGGAAGGATAATATACATCTTACTAATTCATTTCAACGTAAAAAAATATAGGTAATGTAAGCACAAATGGTTGAACAATTTATTTCATGGAGCGAATAGCTGCTAAGAAAGACAACAGTGACGATAGTAAATTCTCTCTAGTTGCTGAGTTCATAATAAAAGAAAAAACATATTAAGCTAATAATGAAGATGAACAGTTTGGAAGATGTTTCAAAATTTCGCAATAAAAAGATGAAATTAAATTTAGCTTCGGGTGCACCTTACTAACATTGTATACAGAAAACATCGCTCTATTTTACTCTCGTATTAATCTCTCAGAACGATTTCCTCTGGTCCCGGTGCATTTAACTGCTATTTTATTGCAATTCTAACAGTAGTTTATCGTATCCTTTATTTGTTCATCGGAAACGCTTCGAGGTGCTTTGAAATTTATAAGGCATTCGAACCGCTTCCTTGGAATTGTTCAATTTGATTTTATCTTGCACTCTATTCCGTTGGTGAATTGCTTTTCTTAACTGTCATTTGATAATGATCTTGGAATTATTAAGTTTTTTTCTCAATTAAGGAATTTTTAGAAAATGAAAAAGACAAAATATACAAAAATTAAGTACTATATATCTATATCTACTGCAGTGCTTATTTAAAATGCATTTATAAATTTTAAGGCTATTTGAGTGGAGTTATTTTAGAAACATTTCGTAATAAACCTTTAAATGTTTTTAGGTGACTTCTATATTCAATAATCCGAAATTAATGATAACATGAGAGCTCTTGACAAAGATAAATCCGGTGATGATAATAAATCATGGGGTGTTCACGAAAAGATGACAGCTAATGAGGTCACAGATGAGAGTATAAAAACGGAGGAAAATGAAGATAGTTCCGAACTTATAAAGTCGGTTTAGGGTGAGGTAAAGCCGGTGGAACAATAAGCGTCGTTGGCTCAGTATAATGTTAGAATAGAGTTTTAAGTATGTAACTTTGATTTATTATCACAACCACTGAATGAGATATTTTTATAACGAGTAAATTGAAATATAATTATGTAATTTGAAGCGTATTCCACAAGGTGTAATAATAAAAAGCATATAATATATTCACCTCATATCTCAAGTTTATAACGTATGAAACTTTATTTAAATTTATTCTATGAAGTATGACAATTGTAGAGTACTACTATGAATGTAAGCTTATGATCAACTTCGTATCTTTATTAAATTATAACCCAGGCTTCATTGTATACTCTATAATAATTTAGTTCTTATTATGATAAAGTTAGGTTAGATTGAAATATTGATATTTATTTCTCTTATAATTTAACCGATGGCTTTATTGCTATTTTAATGCTATCATTAATTTTCTTTTTTTTTCAACTTACTGCTCTGAAGTTTTACAATTTAAAGATAAGCATAGTTCTGCAATAAGAGCTATTAAACAATTGTAAAAATTATCGTCCATAAAAATTATTATTATATTTTATTTTAACTCACAGCCTCCATAGCCGAGACCTCCGTAGCCGAGACCGCCATGGCCTAGACCATCATAGCCAACACCATGGCCTCCATAACCACCATAGCCCAGACTTGAGAGACCACGCTTCTCGGTTTTCTTCTCGTCATCAGCGTAGACAGCGCTGATGGCCAAAACAGCTACAATCTGTAACAATTCACAATTATTAATATGAAGATTTAAAAATATACGTTACAGATTTGTTCTTTGAAAATACTTCTTATTTTCTTTGTATAAAACAGTTCATAAATTGATATCACAAACGATAACACGATCCCACCTAATTAAGTTGATAATTATGATTTGATCAATCTACAAAAAAAATAAAAATTCTAACTCTAATTCAATACCAAATGTAAATCAAAACAATTTTTATTTGCTCCAATCCCTTATAATTAGCTTTAGTAGATAGTTCGTGCTATTTATAATATACATGTGAGCATCACAATCGCAGCTGATGATACTTTTGTTATTCCCTAAATAATCGAGCCATTCTCGGTTTACTTAGGTTAAAAGGCACCTTAAACAGAATATAAAGGACACAAATTCCAACATAACATTTAACTGCTAAGTGACAATCTTAAACAGTTTCAATTGTTATTTTAAAATAATTCGGATAGTACGGCGATCGTCATTGATCTGAATATTTCGATAAATGATAGTTGATCATTTTTGTAATGCCTACCGAATTAGTTACCAAACTCGAGTTATAAGTCTAATACCATAAGCTTCATTTCGGATCTAGGCTTGACGCATTGCCATCTTAAGCTCTGGCCTAAGAAACGATCTGTCGTACTTAACATAAGATCATATTGTAGTAAAACGCTAAAAGTATAGGAATATATGGCGCATTTTCTTAAGGGTTGCAATATTATTGTAAAAATTTATAAGTTTTAACTTCAAGACGATAGCTACTAGTTCAAATACTTTCTAACACATGTTAACCGACATTGCCGCGTAAGAGAAATACACGGATAATATTTCCCAAAATTACATAATTTCTTGGTATTATTTATCTTCTATTCTTTCGATACATTTCCCAAATCAACTATTAAATTAACCCGTACCCAAGCATCACTTTATTGTATCTAATAATATCATCATCAGCTTAACATCATGACTGTAGTGAAACATATTAAAGACTTCTACCTAATTTACTATTGTTTATAACTTTTTTGTAAAATATCTATAATTCTTCAATAACCGAAGCTAAAGTTAAGTCTTCTACCATAAACTCCATAAATTGAACATCGATTCGCATGATTCATCATTCGATTTCAAAACATCACCATCGTCATACCCGGGACAATTGTCCGCCCTGCAATTGACCGGCCAATAATTGCCTGTAGTTAAACGTGTGTCAATATCACAGCGATCTTTGAACAAAGCTTGTGTTGCAACACGTTTCCTTTATAAACAATGCTATGACTTGATTCTTTCGTTGCCATTCTTAGTGGTCTTTGTAACCAATTTAGGTACACCGTGACCTTAAATTGGAACGTTTGTTGGACATCAAGACAAGGAATCTAAAAGCGATGAGGGATTAGTCGTAACGTTGCTTAGTAAAAAAAATCAGGATGGCATATAGGTGGTAGGACATTTTTAACATTTAGCACATTAATATTAAGATTATCCAGATTTTAGATCATGCAGGTTTTATAAAGATTTACAGTGTTTTTTTTAAGTTCTGCTTATTTAAGTATGATAAGTTTCAAACTATGTTTGAAGTGAAAACTTCTTTAGGTATGTCGAGCGGTATTTTGGCAGAATAAAAATGTATGGTTTCACTTCAGCGAAATGCTATTAGCGTGACCGACCGTATTGTGCTTGTGCGGTTTGCGTTAGACTAGCGATGCGTAGTATAGGGGCCTGTGTACATATAATATTGATGTTTTGCAGCTCATCATATGGTTACATTAATTAATAGACTTTATAACAATGTATATAATTATTGCTCCAAGTGCCAATGTGAAAACCGGACTAATGTCAATTTTGAAATATAAATAATTCAGACTATAATTAATTAAAAAATTCAAAACACAGTTATTCCATTGTGATGAGTTTTCACTTCTATCGGCATTCAGACTTTTTTTTTTCATTTGGCTACCTTTATATTTAGCCTCGTTTATCTGATGATTACGAAGCGTGACTAATTGTTATAAAGTAATAATTATTATACAATTTTGGAGTATCATGTTTGACACAACAACTTCATTTATGTTAATTTTGAAGGCTTCGCACGTATATTATAATTGTATATTTAAAAAACATTATAAATGTGTTATAGAGTAATAGCACTTTGTAAAGTAAACGAAATTATGTGTAGCATTAAGTAAGAATAATATATATTTTTTTTACCAGATTCTTTATTTTTGTAATTATTTTCGTGACTAGTGTGAAAACAATTGTTACATTAATAAGTTATTGATACCAAAAAATATCTTTGTAGTAATTTTGCGAGTTATTTAATTTTCATAACATAAGAATGTAAAATGTAAATCAAACCGACATTTTTCGTATTTATTTATTGTGGATATAGCAACAGTCAACAGTCAAGAACGATAATACAATAACAATAATAAAAAAAATTAAACTAAACTGAAGACCTAAAACGCTTTATCACATAGAAACTTAACTTAACTTACACTATTAATAATAATAAAAAATATGCAAAATATGATTTGCTTTGTAAGTACAATAAAACATAATTTTGGGTAAACTTAGATTCAAATACATTTGATTTGATACTGGTTGGATAAAAGTACAATGATAAGGGAAACACTAAAAGCCTGCACGTACTACCCATGATACTGGGAATCGAGTCAGTGGGCAGATTTTTCACTGTGTTATTTAGGATATCTTCGATCACGAAAACTTGTTAAAACTATAAATCGATACGTGTGTACTAATAGCAATTTTAAAGAGAATAAGGCTACCAGTTGAGTTAATAAAAAAGAAAAATGGAAACGGAAAGTTAAACATTTAAGATTGTCTTTTTAACAAGTGAACCATCGCAACTGCTGCCACAGACAGCAATTAAAGCAATTGAATCTGCATAATTCGAGATAAGAAATTTTATCAAAAGTCGTTTATTTTTACATCTTTCGGAGTCTGTTTTATCAATGCTAAGAATTACAAAGGTATTTTATTGTATTTTTTAATTTTAAAAATGTTACTTTTTTGATTATGTCTTTTTTAATTTAGATTATTTTAACAAATTTATATAAAAAGAATACAAAATGTGTATTCTTATCTTAGTGATTCTAAATTTAATCACTAATCTTTGGATATTTCCAGTAATATAAATGTAATATTTCAAACAAGGGTCTGACAAGGAAAATAGTCAAGTTGACTAATCTCAAAAGTTAAACGACCACGGTGTAATACTTCCGAAAGGCAATTTTAACTGAACTGTGCAATATCCTGCGTACAGCAATCATTTACATCCACGGGTGCGCCCTAATGTATATTATTTTGAACTTTGATTGCGGAAAATATTGTATATATTAAAATGTAATAACATTCCTATAATTTTATCTTGTACCAATTTTAATATTCATTCAACATAAGGTGTAGAGCTATATTATGTGGATTAAAATTACCAACCCTTTTGATATAATTAATTCATACGATTTTTTTAAGAATAACACAATACTAGTAAAGAGATATTAAATTTTCAGGGTTATTGCAGATTTTCTGTGTACACCCGAGATGCAGACCAAGTTTGACTATTATCAAAACTGTTTAATTTGGCACCAGCGAAAGCTTCATATGATGCCGAAAATATAATGTTTGCAATAATAGTTAACATCTAATTAACAATAACTAATTATTATTTAAAACAGAGAATAATATTTCAAGCAACGTTAAACACCTGATGTCTTATAATTCGTAATACCTAAGCTTTCAGTTAAATGAAGGTAATTATATAATTAAGATTTAGGTTTTGCTAACCTATATTGGTTCAAATAGTTCCTCATGAGCACATTGGTAAAGAAGTACTCCATGAGGAAACCTACACTATGAGAAACAAAATTAAGAGTGCTTTAACTTATATAATTGCAATTGTATCTCACCCGACCTAATGTGTAATAGAGCGTAATATTATAATTAAATTATACAATTATATCAAATGTTCTTACCAAGAATTTCATGTTGGATAAGGTAGATTCGCACACAACACAACCAGTGACTGATGTTTGGAGCTGAACGCGTATCGCTTATATACGCGCCAGTAACACCTTCGCATTGCTTCGATACTGTATTTTTCTACTTTCAAGGATAGTCTAGCTTCGTGGGGGATGATGGAGGAAATCGTGGAGTCTTATGATTCATCAAACAGACGATAGTTCATGTTATATTTGTATTATTATCAAGAATAATTAGATTGATTTTTTTTAACATAGTTTATTGCCACATAACGTTTTTAATTTACTTTTTAGTGGAAAATTTATCGTTAAGCACTAGTCTGTGGATTCCGACAGACAGTCTTAATTCGTGTTTTCTTTGTCTGTATCGTCACACTCCCTGAAAACCAACTTTATACAAAGAACCGGTGGGCCTGTGTAAATATACGAGATGGCACCTACTATTACCATGAGCTTTCACTCTTATTTAGATAAGATTAATTTGCATTGGAGTTATCCAGTCAAATAACAATGACCAGAAATTTACGTATTAATAAAGCAGTAGATTTTGCATAATCTTTATTTCTAAATAGATGTCTTGCTTCTTTTTTACACAATTCAAAAGCAACAATACAGTCATAATTCGTAAAATGATAAATATTAGAGAATTCATTTTCAGAGCTGTCGTTATTTGGAGAATCAATGTGTCTTTCAAGGTCTTATCAAGTGTTTCAACCCGGCATACAGTTAACTTTGTGTTTCATCTCGACATACGTTACTATGGTTAGTAGATGCCAACCATAACCATAGATACCTAATCGTCATGTGTTCACTATCCTTGAAGTATTTTCGTATATAATATGAAATACGATCATTTCACCGAAATCAAAGTGCACACGTTGAAGATTGAGATTATATTAAATGAACTTTTGAGACTTAGTTCTCGGGATTTTTTTTTTTGCTAAAGTAACTCGCGCGGTAAGAAGGAAAATAGTTTTCGTGTTATAAATTCACAGTGCGTGTTAAAGCTTTGTCTGCAAAGCAAGCAAGCAAGAAATTAATATCTTTATCCGCTAGTAGTAGTAATATAAGTTAAAAATATAAATGAACATATGGCAAAACCATAGAAAAATACAGTATTTATTAATAATCATCCGACTATAAGTATAACTTGTGCCTATATCACTAAGCACTGTCATCCTTTACGGCGACTACATTGAGAAGTAATTCAAGACATAGTGTTTCTATCATCAGCTACATCATAATTTTAACAAAAATATCTATATATATGAAATGGGTGTTGATATATGTATATACATATATTTGAGAAAGCCAGCATACAAATTGTGTTTTTTCATGGAGGAACTTTTTATACCCCCCATTTTGCCATAACTTAACTCTATATCATAGCAAATAATAAATATCAGCGGAGTCGTGGACATATGTAGCATTGTATAATTACAATAGTGGTATTCAAATCGCAGCAAAGGGAGGCTATTTGATAAAAAAAATACGGTCGAGATAATCTCATACGCAAACTTTGAATAGGGTTACCAAATTTTCAAAAGAGAATTAGAAATATCCGGAACCTGGGTAATTGAAATGAACAGAAACACCTTTTATTCTAAAAAAAAATGATAAATAAAGTATCATACTTTTATAGCCCTTTTAACAACCTATTAGTACAATACCTAATAATACTATAAACGAGAAAATTTATAAGTATGGATTGGTACTATTTCACGCTAAACTTATTTAATTATTATGCTAGAGCCACGCTGAAACTATTTCTGGTTTCAGCGTGGTCGGCTCGCCCGGAGTAGTACCTCTCTCATAGAAAACCGACGTGAAGTAACTAACAGTGCTTGCATTTTTGCGTTTCGTTCGGTCAGTGAGAGTGCCGGAGGCCCACCTCCCCTTTTTATTTTTTAACGTGGGGAATTCCCTTATGGATACGCCACCCCCTCGGGGGAGAGGGTGGGTTATGTCCGACTCGCACAGACTAAAACCTCACGGTGTACCGACAGACCGTTTTGTGGGGGCGGCAAGGGATCGAACAAGCTAATCACCCTTGTAGAGCCGCCCCCACGGTCCGCCCGGCGGAAGGTGACCGCCGGGCTCCTAGCTATAGAGGGACAGACTGGGTACACACCGGCTGCCCCCCCACGTCCGCCGGACCTGTGCAATGAGGAGATGGGCCCCCCGGCCCATCCCCTCAGGTCCGGCTACGGTGGCAAGAGGAGTTGGGCGAAGCGCCTTCTCCTCCTGCCTGTCCTCCTTTGGCGGAGACGGCCACTTTCAGGGTCTGACTCGCGGGCCCTCTCCGCCACCTCCTTCTGCGAGACGACCTCGTCGCAGAAGGAGGCCATCGCTCACCAAGCCTGTTCGCTGCCGAGCATGGCCGAAACCACGCTCGGCAGCGATAAGTCCGTTCCCACGGCCGCCGCCAGAATGCGGCGCTGCTCCCCCCACGCAACACACTCAGACAGCGTGTACTGCGCGGTATCTTCGTCAGCGCCGCACTCGTGGCAGGCGGGCCCCGGCTCCCCGGTGTCCGGTGAGCACCTGCACCAGTCGGAACGTCAGGGAGCCCCACTCCCTTGCTTGGGACCTTTCGGCGGCGTCCTCCCTTAGACGCCGTCTCTCCGCCTCTACCTCCCTGGGAGCCGGAGGCTCCCCTCTTCGTTTCGTATACGAGTTCACGGCGGCGAGAACTCCTGCCTCCAGCTCCCAGGGCAGGGAGCCGGCGAGCGTGAAGGCCGCCGCCGAGGACACTGTCCGGTACGCCCACCTCCCCTACCCTCTCCTCTCTCCTCTCCCTCTCCCTCCCCTAACCCTTCCCCCAAAGGGTGGCAACGCACTTGCGACTCCTCTGGTGTTGGTAGCGTCTTTGGACGGTGGTGATCACTTAACAGCAGGTGATCCACCTGTTCGTTTGCCACCTACGATATAAAAAAAAACAGTAACGTAGATTATACGTCAGAATAACAGAATATATTTTTTTAAATATTGATTACATTAGCCGAAATATAAAAATAAGTATGTTGGAAAAAATCCTGTGATTTGCAAGGTATCTCGTTGTATCGTTATCTCATTATTTTTTTAAAGGTAAAAAGGCAGACAAAGTCGCGTGAGGCTATTCGTAAGATATAAAAACCACAAATCCTTAATTCAAAGATTAAATAGAAAGATTCATTCGTCCATATTATTTTTATTGTGATCGGTCACCGCGTTTAAAACATGACTATTGAATTTGCACTTGACTTCAAAAGTCAATGAGCCTTCAGATAACAATAAAAAGAGCTATGCTCGAGGTATGATTTATAAATGAAATAATTCGCCACAGAACCAGATACAGCAATGTAGTTTTTATCACTAGCCAATATAAAAATCTTATTATCCTATCATATTGCTGGAAATATACCTTATGTAGTTAAGCTGCCAGTGTATTGTGACTTTAACAAGTTGTTAAAGTAGGCACTACATATTAGTAAAGTGGGATGATACACCCTGAAAGCAATTAGATCCGTAAGACCGAAGATCGATTACAATGACATGTTCCAAATGATATCAAAATCTAGCAATAGACTGACACCGGTCACAAATTATAATAGAGATTTAAATTCTTTGACATGTTACTGAATTGCAAAAGCCGGAGATCTTTCCAAATTTAGGGTTATATCCGAGAAATTCCTTGGGACTTTAAAAGAGTTGGCAACCCTAAATTCGAATCGCGTTGACAAGGCACTGTCGCGCCGCATACGTCAGATGACAATGCATAATGGTTTTGTTAACATTTTCTCATGTCCCAACATCTCATATAATTTGTCAATGTTAATATTTTTTATTAGATAAATTTGGAACAATAGTTATTTTTATATATATATATATATATATAGAAGAGTTTAAAAGTGTGTTTCCGACGTCACCACGGAAGAATGGCGTAAATGTTTTCAGAATTAGTTTGGTTATTCATATATAAATGCTTTGAAGCTAAGGGAGAATATTTTGAGGAACAATTAATTCAATTTTGATCAGTCTTATTATTTTTTCTTATCCATTCCGGATAGTGTGCCCCGCATATCATATTAATTTTTTTATTATCTTAGAATATATTGTATGTATATATATATATATATATATATATATACATACAATATATTTTAAGATAATAAAAAAATTAATATGATATGCGGGGCACACTATCCGGAATGGATAAGAAAAAATAATAAGACTGATCAAAATTGAATTAATTGTTCCTCAAAATATTCTCCCTTAGCTTCAAAGCATTTATATATGAATAACCAAACTAATTCTGAAAACATTTACGCCATTCTTCCGTGGTGACGTCGGAAACACACTTTTAAACTCTTCAAGTGCATCTTCTGGTGTTGAAAATTATAGACCGCCTAGATTATTCTTAGTTAAAAAGAAAGCCTTATGATGCCAGGTGAGGATTGTATGTAGAATAACCCATAGTACCAATGTTTTTCCTTTTCAAAAAATCGTTTATCTGTCTTGCCGTGTGAGAGCTGATATTGTCATGACACAGGATGAGATTGCGTTTTTGGTTATTTTTACGGAGTTCGTCAATAACTTACGGCAAACAAATGATCGTATATCAATCGCTATTCGCTGTACAACGATCCTTTGAAGCGACAATAGACACGTGTCCAGTTTGTGACTCGCTATATAACATAACGTTTGTAATTAGTCACTTAATGGTTCATATCATAATAGATCTATGACTAAACCAAAAGTAAGCAACCGTTGTTAGATCTGCATCTCTCGGGAGTCGTTTCTTTTAGACTAGACTTCATTTACCAAATCGTGAAATTAATTTCCTATTGTAGTAAAATGTCATTGCATTTACATAAACAAATAAATCCAAATATTAAATTACACATGTACTCGTAATATTACAAAAAAAAGACTTATTACAAAACTACTTACCCTAATCATTACATAGTATAAAACAAAGTCCCCTACCCGCGTCTGTCTGTCTGTCTGTTCACAATAAACTCAAAAACTACTGAACGGATTTTCAAGAGGTTTTCGTCAGTGGACAAAGTGATTCATGAGGAACGTTTTGGTATATAATTTGTCACAGATTTTTTTATAATCAGGGCGGGACGACGTCTGCCGGCCCGCTAGTTAATATTATAATTGCAAACGTGGGTTTATTTCTTTGTTACGCTTGTCTGTTCACGATAAACTCAAAAACTACGGAACGGATTTTCAAGCGGTTTTCGTCAGTGGACAAAGTGATTCATGAGGAACGTTTTGGTATATAATTTGTCACAGATTTTTTTATAATCAGGGCGGGACGACGTCTGCCGGCCCGCTATCATTACATAGTATAAAACAAAGTCCCCTACCGCGTCTGTCTGTCTGTCTGTTCACGATAAACTCAAAAACTAAGGAACGGATATTCAAGCGGTTTTCGTCAGTGATCAAAGTTATTCATGAGGAACGTTTTGGTATATAATTTGTCACAGATTTTTTTATAATCAGGGCGGGACGACGTCTGCCGGCCCGCTATCATTACATAGTATAAAACAAAGTCCCCTACCGCGTCTGTCTGTCTGTTCACGATAAACTCAAAAACTACGGAACGGATTTTCAAGCGGTTTTCGTCAGTGGACAAAGTGATTCATGAGGAACGTTTTGGTATATAATTTGTCACAGATTTTTTTATAATCAGGGCGGGACGACGTCTGCCGGCCCGCTATCATTACATAGTATAAAACAAAGCCCCCTCCCGCGTCTGTCTGTCTGTCTGTTCACGATAAACTCAAAAACTACGGAACGGATTTTCAAGCGGTTTTCGTCAGTGGACAAAGTGATTCATGAGGAACGTTTTGGTATATAATTTATCACAGATTTTTTTATAATCAGGGCGGGACGACGTCTGCCGGCCCGCTATCATTACATAGTATAAAACAAAGTCCCCTACCGCGTCTGTCTGTCTGTTCACGATAAACTCAAAAACTACGGAACGGATTTTCAAGCGGTTTTCGTCAGTGGACAAAGTGATTCATGAGGAACGTTTTGGTATATAATTTGTCACAGATTTTTTTATAATCAGGGCGGGACGACGTCTGCCGGCCCGCTATCATTACATAGTATAAAACAAAGTCCCCTACCGCGTCTGTCTGTCTGTCTGTTCACGATAAACTCAAAAACTACGGAACGGATTTTCAAGCGGTTTTCGTCAGTGGACAAAGTGATTCATGAGGAACGTTTTGGTATATAATTTGTCACAGATTTTTTTATAATCAGGGCGGGACGACGTCTGCCGGCCCGCTAGTTAATATTATAATTGCAAACGTGGGTTTATTTCTTTGTTACGCTTTCGCAACTTAATTACTCGGACGATCATGATTTTTTGCATCCAAATATTATAGTGAATTTTCCATACATAGAAAAGTACTGTCCCTGAAAGTTTAGGACAAATTCACATTAAGGTTAGCAAAAGCTAATCACAATATATGTCATGGAATCATGTACTTACATGCAATTTTTACATCTCGAAGTTGACCTTATAAAAAAACGTTAGTTATTTGTATGCCTGTATGTTTGTATGATTATATATGTATGCATATCTGGATTAAGACAAAAACGCCGTGTCCAATTTTAATAAATCGTTGTACTCGAGAAGTATATATATAATTCCTCAATTATAAATAATCACTACATATTACAAAATAGAGTCCTCGGCCACGTCTGCCTGTCTGTTCGCGATAAACTCAAAAACTACTGAATGGACTTTCATACGGTTTTCATCAGTAGATAAAATGATTCATGAGGAAGGTTCAGATATATACTATGTCTTTTATTACCAGGGCGGCACAACGTCCGCTAGACTCGCTAATTATCTATAATGTGTTAGGAAATACTTTTTTTTACTTACAACCGATTTATGCGACTATAAAAATTAAGTCAGCGCATAATAAACGCATTCGAAACAACGTGTACATCTTTTGTATTTTATTTCATTGAATACTCGCTCTTAAATATTAATATTTAATAAATCCACGTAGTTCTATTCACTTCTATCATCTCCCTGTCGACCTCAACGAGCAAGTAATACCGTGATGAAAACATTGTAAGACCTCGATTATACGAAGCATAATGTATGACTAAGTAAATTTACATGTAGAGGATATTTCATAATGTTGTCAAGTCGTAACTTAATTACTTTTGTTTTATATACACATTTATATGTAAGTGCATATTTAATATAATGTTATTATAAGCATTAAGTGGATCAGATGTCGTATTCGTTGTTCAAGTGTGAAATATTATATCATGGAATGTTTCATTACCTTTACATCAATTCTTTTATAAAATTTAAGAATAGAGAAATCGTTAAAGCGAGATCAAAGAAATTTCCCATAAATTCCATAAGAAAATACAGTTTAATAAAGTACCTATATTTTGTGATTTTAAGAATAATGTTAAGAAACCTTAAACATAGAATAGTATTAAGTTTTATAACAAAGTCGCAAAGCATATTACCGATTTGCCGGCGTGTAATTTTAAGCGCCATGTCAAGCGGGTTTTGGTGTCAATAAGGCTAGTATAGAGTGGATCAATACGTGAACGATGGTGACGTCTGGAATTGACTCCTCTCTGTGCACCCACTAAAAACGATTTTAACATGTAATGTATTTTAAACCGAACCAGTGCGTAGTTTTGATGTTCATAAGCATCTTCTTAGAAATTGAATTGAACAAATTATTTTTTACTTTTATTTCGATTCGAATTAGCCCCACATGGATACAATAAACACCCTAAATAACAAACAAAAACATGAAATATAATAGTATAATAAATTGCTCATATAAAATCGTTCCAGTATATGCTTAATCAACAATTCAAGACCTATATAGTTACAATCAGTTATAAAGTTAAAGAAGCAAGAAGCTAGTTACAAGAAGGCACGCAACCCGACCACGGATAAACTTCGGCCCTATAGTGATAGCTGCTTATTCTTGGATTATGATAATTATGTAACGGTATGTAGCTTATTTGATGTATAGTTGTCGCAGATTAACTGAAATCCATGATCATTAGGATGTCACCCCTAAGAATTGACTCGGAACTTGTTGATGCGTCAGTGAACATTGTCAGTCGTACATTTTATATGGGGATAGAATGAGGGTTGCTGCTGGCAACTGCCAGTGCAGGAAAATATAGTGAGAAGACTTGCGAAATTTAACTACATTTTAAGTGTGGATGAAAGAGAACTGTGGATTTCTCAGTGTTAGAAATCGCAAATACATCGTGGATGGGAATGGTGGTTATGCCTTTATCTCGAGGGAAGACCTTTTGCCCAGCTATGGAAGTCTTAATGGCTTTTATTCTTTCAATATTAACATAACAAACGTCAAGTAAACATAACAATACAACAATACCTTGCTTTCAAAATAGCTACATTGTACTTAACTAATCTGAATGTTATATTTTCTTACTTCAAGTACGTTCCCAAGCATCTATCCTGCTCCTATATTCATGTTATTTATAGCGCTATCTCTTTCGTGCCCTTCAACTATGTTTTATGGAGTTAGTCACCTAATTTGAGGGCGTTTTTTTTCTTTGGTAATCCGTGTAACTTGAAATTACAACTAAATAAAGCGGCAGCGTTAGATCACGTATACGAAGTTATTTCAGTAAAACTATATAAAAAATATAGGTAATCGACAACTTTGAAATTGTCTTAACAAAACTTTAATTAAAGAAATAATTGTTTTATTGGCGACTTGAAATTTAACGTAAGGGCCTGGAATTTAATTACATTTCCAAATCCAATTATTGTCTCATAATCGAAAAATTGATTGGTACAGGATCTGTCTACACAGTTTCGATGGAGTGATGGCTAAATATAGTGGACATAAAAATAAAAAACGATCACTTCTTGAGGTATACAAATGTAAGAAAAACCATAGGTTGAGACATTTATCCATCAAATTAGGACACATATATATTATATATAAATAGATGTTAGTATGTGTAGGACCAATAAATTCAGACAGTTTTTTTTATCAGTGCACGATAAAATAACTGCATTGTATATCAGCGTAACCTCAAGAAACAACGGTGTAATCTACAATACAGAAGTGATCGCATTAGTCGTCAGTCGCCTTTGACTGATTCCTGAATGTGATGAATTCACAGAGAAGGATTTATCACAATGTATATGTACGTACGAAGCCTGGCATGCTCGGCATACAACGATTTCTTCCGAATTCGCGTACATTTACTAATTTAAATTGTGTAACACTGTCTGCTGACGGTGAAGGAAAACATCTCGAGGAAACTTGAACCTGAGAAATGTTCTTGTAGTACAGCTAAACTGTGGGAAAACATAGAAATATCAGAGTTTGAAATCGCCAATACGTCGTGGGCTGGAGTGAGTGATTATGCACATGCCTTCCTTCGGGAAAAGGTTCATGGCCCTGGTCTCTTACAGGCTGATGATTATATATGAACAAGTCAGACGAGTACCGATCATTCCTATTCTGCTTAATTTCTACATCAACCTACACCAGCCGATACTCTAGGTGTTCGCCGTTTTATGGACTGTACTATTCTTACCATCAGGCATGGTGCAGTCACTTTGTCGTGCAATAATAAACATAAATTGTCTCGTAGTAATTCATTTTTTTTTTTTTTTTATGTCATAGGTGGCAAACGAACATGTGGGTCACCTGATGTTAAGTGATCACCACCATCCATGCACACTAACAACCCCAGAGGAGTCGTAAGTGCGTTGCCATCTTTCGGAGGGAAGGGTTAGGGGAGGGAAAAGGAGAGGAGAGGAGAGGGGAGGGGAGATGGGTCTCCGGCGCTCTCACTGACCGAACGAAACGCAACAATGCAAGCACTGTTACTTCACGTCGGTTTTCTATGAGAATGATGGTTTTCTACGGTTTTTTACGTGGCTTATGGTTGTTTCAGACTCAGACACAATCTTCGTAGGACACGACTTCAATTGTACTACGCACCATAGAAGTTCGCATCTGTGATGCTATTGGCTTTATTAGTCTTATTATAAGTCGTCATTTTTTTTCAATTTTATTGTTTTCTTGCAAATATATTCGGAATTAGCAATATAATGGGGGAGAGAGATGGTCGCAATTTGATACTTCCCTTCACCTTAACAAAGATTTATTAGTCATGATTTGGGTGCAAGTCAAAGAGTCGTGGTAATTTCAAATTCCTTGAGATTAATGATCACATGCTTCACAAAATTATCGAACGATTTGACAGACAGACAGGCAGACTCCTTCTCCATCAAAATCTCAAACGATCGAAGGGACATATAAAAAGATTATTACAAAGCATTATATTATCTAATCTCTCAGTACTAAATCTGGGGCATTCTTGAAATAGATGTTCAAAGTTTTGCACAAATGTTAGGACTAGAACAGGTGTTATCGTCAATAATTTTAAAACGATTGAAACTATATTCAAATTTAATGCATCACTTGATGGCGCTACAACACATAAACAAACTTCTGTATTGTTCAACCGATCCTCATGGAAATTGATATATATATATATATATATATATATATATTTTTATTTTATATCATAGGAGGCAAACGAACAGGTGGGCCACCTGATGTTAAGCGATCACCACCGTCCATAGACATTTGCAAAACCAGAGGAGTCGCAAGTGCGTTGCCAGGCTGTGTTGAGGGGGAGAAAGGATTGGTGGGCGGGTTAGGGGAAGGGAAAGGGAGGTGGGTCTCCGGCGCTCTCACTGACCGAACGAAACGCATCAATGCAAGCATTGTTACTTCACGTCGGTTTTCTGTGAGGGGGTGGTACTACCCCCGGGCGAGCCAACCCATTGGTTCTTTCAATGCGTATAGTATTTAATTACTGATGACAAGAAATAGTAATAACAACATATAATAAAAAGCTACTGCGAAGTCGCGGATACATTAATAATATTTAATGTTAAATTATTAAAACTCAACCACAAAAAGTAAACAGTATTCATTAAATGTCTAACTTTAACCTTTAATTACTTTTACAGGAGTGGATTTTTAAAGAAATCTTAACATTCGATTTCCTATAACAATGTAAGTTGGCACTTTCAGAATGGTAATCCGAGGCTGGGTTAAAAATGATAATGTTTAAAAAAAAATGAACATTGGGAAAATTCGAGTCACTACTGCTAAAGATCAATATTAGGGCTTAGTTGACAAAAACTTTGTTTTAGTATTATCTGAAAAAAAATCACGAACATTTGAAGAGAACAATTTCGAATTATCTGGTACATCTTAATAGACATATTGTCTTCCACACACAACGACGAACTGTTCGATACATAAATTCAGGAAACTAAAAGAGTCACTATGACGGTTTTCATGTCATATACATCATGGTAGCGACTCGGTAGTACGGAAACCATACTACGTCGCTTGATTACTGAGTAGGTATATATCGGTTGTTTCGGATTTTTTTTACAAATCCCGGAAATTACTTCAGTATTTTTCAATTAACGCGCTTTCTGCTAACACGGATTTATGCTTTGCTATTTATGTGTATGCTTGTCCTATCCCTCTACGGGGGTTTTATTGTATACTTGTTATTTAATCCATTTAATAATTTTGTTTTTATTTTTTCTAAAAAAATATTATAGGGCATTAGTTATAATATCATTACATAGATATATAATAATGGGGTGTAAGGGGTGTCAAATAACATCTAAGAATTGAGACATCCAAGCCAACCTCACCTGCACGTAGTGCACCCTGCTGAATAACGAACGAGGCAATGGCGATGGCGGGGTGGTAGGGTTTTACAGCCTGACTGGGTCGCAACCACCATGTATATGGCGAAAATGCCCGTCATAGTGATTCGCTTTTGCGGGTCGCGTTTCGGGATCAGCCTGTGCATATCCAGCTTTTCGCAGGCCGGCATGACAGCGGCGACCGGCGATGGACAGTATGTACTCGTTGGTCGCCATTGTTTTTGGATTGTACTATGCTTACCATCAGGCATAGTGCAGTCACTTTGCCGTGCTACTATAAGAAAAAAAAAAAAGACATCAATAAAACCGTTTCGACTAAACACCCTTTATTCACCACCAGTGCCTTTGATATTAGATGTATATCGTATAACTAGCCGACCCGTGCCCACTTCGTTGGGCGGTAATTAGGCATTATCAAACTACAACTTTTTTCTAGAACTCAATCATATATCTCCCATCATTAAAGCAGCGTTCGTAAGAAACGTTTTCGTTCGACCAGTTTTTCTCCGACTCCCCAGATATTACCCCCTACAACCTCACAAACTTTACCTCTTTATAATATTAGTATAGATAATATAATTAGTTAATAGCTTCTGCCCGCGACTTCGCATGCGTGGAATGGTTATTTTGGGCTAAGACGCAGCGGAAGCTCCGAAAAGGAAACAAACCCCCGATTTTGCAACATTCTTCATTGCTGCTCCGCTCCCATGGGTCTTAGCGTGATGATATAGCCTATAACCTACACCGGTAAATGAGCTATATAACACTGAAAGAATTTTCCAAATCGGACCAGTAGTTCCTGAAATTACCCCTTACAACGTCACAAGCTCACAAACTCTACCTCTTTATAATATTAGTATAGATTTACAAAAAAATACATATTTCTACAGGAGAAATATGACTACGGATTTATTAATAAGTCAAACCTGGATGAGGGATAGTTCATCACTTTTTCTCATTCAATCAAACTTATGGCTTATTCATAGAAGTTTAATACACCAAATACGTAGTGATAAATATATATATA
>MU158930.1:424549-449670 GCA_015888305.1 Antheraea pernyi
ATATATATATATATGTATTGTATAGTTATTATTCATTAGAATTTCACATAAATGCTTTTAAAGTTTAAACAGATATTTACTTTTCCATTAACTTCTTCTACGTTTCTCTTTTTACATTTTCTATATGTTTTTCCAGTTCGTAAATTTCACCAAATATTGTTTAATCAACAACCGTTCATTATTCAAAAAGCTAGTCAACTATTTACACTTACAGTGCATTTAGAAATTCTTGGTTCTTTAGAATGTTCTTTAGTTTTGTATCCAAAGTCTGTGATTGGTCGTAAATATAAGATAGCTGTAACAATAGTTAAATATACTCGACTATCGCTTACAGAGGTGCAGATAAGTAGCAGTCTCAGTTATAAAGGTCCACAAGGGAGAAACGATCTTTTAGAGATTGCTCACGGTTAAAATGACGGGATCTGTCAATTTACTCTCACTTATAGAACCGTTTCGCTTATTCAGTTCTACCTTACGTCTGTCTGTATTCATATCACTCGATCCAGAACTTTCCATTCACATCGATTTGTTGCTGCGTCTAAATAAAATAAAATATGTAAAATAACAAACTAAATTTACTTTCGGTTTAAGCAGAAATTTATAACTTACAACATCTTAATAAACATGTCAGATTATTCTGCAACGAAGGCTAGACTTATATTAACACAATTAGTAAGTGCAACTGTACATATGTGGCAACAGAATATAATGCTATTTTTAATTTAATTTTCCCATCGTGATTCTATTCATTTAACTCATAAGATAATAACACATGTTGATTTTGAAGGATCGTAAAATTCAAATTAAAGACAAGTACAAAAAAATAAACACACATAAAACATCTACGCCTGTTATCAGAATATACATTAAAATTAATTATCACCATAATAGTATGTCGGTTGCTTGTTAATTTGTAATGAAATAACTAGATACATACAATTACGAACTGTAATTATTCGTGTTCCATATAATGAACCGCTTTAAGAACCTCTACGACCTTCATACTGAATTTGCTTTTTGTTACTTTTTGCTATCAATATTTTGATGTGAAACATCTGACGACGCAGTTAGTGTAGAATCGATTAAGCACTCAGTCATGCGGTCAGTGTAACTGTCAAATGTATTTTAACGCCATCCATCGCTTAATCCCTCTACTATATTCTTAACTGTGCATGTCTTATACAAGGCATTTATCCTCCGCGGCGGCCTTTGCGTTCGCCGGCTCCCTGCCCTGGGAGCTGGAGGCGGGAGTTCTTGCCGCCATGTACGAGTTTACGGCGGCAAGGAAGAGTATCGGGGAGCCTCTGGTTCCCGGGGAGATTGAGGCCAGGAGAAGGGAGGGCCGGGAGGAGGCGAAAGTACGATGGAGGCAGGACCTGGCGGACGAGTGGTATGGGCGTTACACTATTGACGCCGTCCGCCCGGTCCTTCCGGACTGGATATGGAGACGCTGTCGTTCAGACTGGTGCAGGTACTCACCGGGCATAGTTGCTTCGGGTGGTACTTGCTCCAGATCGCTCGTAGGGAGCCAACCGCCGCATGCCATGCGGCGCTGCGGAGGATACCACGCAGCATACTCTGACTGAGTATGGCCGGGGGGCCCATCTCCTCATTGCACAGGTCAGGTAGACGAGGGGAGACAGCTGGTGTGTACCCAGTCTATCTCCCTATTAGGACGGAGCCCGGCGGCCACCTTCCGCAGGGCGGACCGTTGGGGCAGCTATCCAAGGCGGCTATCCCTTGCTGCCCCAACAATACGGTCGGATGGTACACCGTGGGGTTTTTGTCCGTGCGAGTCGGACATAACCCATCCTCTCCTCCTCGAGGGTGGCGTATTCATAAGGGATTTACCCACGTTAATAAAAAAAAACACAAGGTATTCATAAATGTTGTTTACTTATAAATTCCTTGGTCTTATATGTTTGATAATGTTTATGCTATGTATCAGCAAATTTATATTAACGCCATCTGTTTGTCGTTCTTTGAAAATGTAATCCAGCGACTTTTGCGTGTTGACCAGTTTTATAATAATTTACGAGATTGCAACAATGAACTTCGTTATTTCTTTTGATTTTTCAATTAGTCTATATCTGTATCTTCTTCTTCTATACATGTAATAAGAATATTAAAATGTCTGAACTTTTTTTATTTTCGTGAAAATAATTGTTGCGGGTATTAAAGAATAAGTAATAAAATACATTTCAATCATTTTTAGAAATGTCTGTCTGTCAGTTTGTATAAACACGCATCACTGCTTAAGTACTGGGTGCAAAGTAAAATCTTTATCCTAATAGAATCACAAAGCATATCTTTGAAAGTAGCTTAGTCTTTGTTTCACTAAAATCGGTCTACTCTTTCAAAAGTTATTGTAATTTGAATGACGGCTGGAGTTAAGTACGAAAGAGTAGTAATCTACGTATACTAATGCTACAAAACTGGAAGATTCGCCACTGAAATAGTTTAGAATATTATGCGATACGAAATATATATAAGGGTTGTTGAGGTATGTATGCTTGGTACACATATATGTTTCAACAACTCATATATGTATGAATAATTAGCTTAGCTTAGATTAGCTCAGATAGGTCGCGAATTGCATGTATCAGGCAACAGCCAAAGCCGAGGTGTGCCGCGCACCCTTGAGCTAGTTGTCAAAGTAAAATCGGCTGAGTGCCTTAAGCGCTCGCCTTAGTAGTCCGGTGAAGCTGTTAAGACCTTGCTTAGTCAATAGTGTAGTCAGTTCGAGAAAAAAAAAATGGAAGATTCGTTTATTTGGTTGAACGGGCTAATCTCAGGACTTACAGGTCTGGTTTAAAAATTGAAAGATTGAAAAATATTTCTGTGTTAGAAATGTTCAGTTATCGAGAAATGCTATAGGCTATATATCATCACGCTTAAATCAATAGTAGCGGAGCACGAATGAATAATGTTTCGAAATCGGGATTTTTTTTCCTTTTGAGAGGTTCCGTTGCGTGTTCCCGAACGTCCGAAGTAACTATTCCAGGCGGACGAAGTCACGGGCAGAAGCTAGTGTTTAATAATTTTGATTTGGTTTGAATAATAATTTTAGTTAATCTTTTTGCTGCTATTTATAATCTCCACATATTTAACAATAGTATACGTGTTTTATTCTGTTATGATTTTTAAAGTTATTTAATTACACTTCGTTACAAACAAAAATTATATCTCAAAATAAATCAAATACCTCACTGATAACAATACGTAAAATAACGCAACTTCCTAAATTATAAAAATAAACAAGCCGGAATATAATGAATAAATTATCATATATTATTTTAGTGTTGTAACGAATGCATTTCGGCGACAAAACCGAATAACACATACTACTCATATTTTAAAAGCGTATGAAATGTTGCATCGAGTGTACTACGTAACGCATAAAATAATACATTTATGTGATAAAGAAGATAGATAGAGCAACTGCTGGCGATTACCGTCCCAGTACCATTACAATCAGTCCCAGTCATCCTTGATGGATTACTTTTTTTTATTTGTAAATCCTCTCAATCACGAGCGTATACTACAAACTATGATACGCAGCTCACGCATCTTCGCCTCGGCCATCACAAATTCGCAAACTTCCTTGCCACGTTTCATAGTAACATTTATGCTTAGACACGCATCCACACCAGATTTTTTTTTAATTTATTATGTCTACATTACATTTATTCGCAGTTCATGTTATATTTGTCTGCACGAAGCGTTGTGGTTCGTATTTTCTTTTGCGAATCATATAAGAATGTAACGCGCTGTCTAAGTCTTTTTTCCTGATTCATACAAGATAACGATCTTGGTTGACTGGTAGAGAATGCCTTCGGCATTAAGTCCGCCATTGCGTATTTAAGGCATAATGTATAAATAAATAAATAAATCTTCAAAAGAAGAATTAATAAATGTTTACTTATCTAATACGCTACACACTCAGCCATTTTCTATATAATAAATTTTACACAAATCACTACATTATAATGTACTTTTCAAGACGAATATCGAAAATATATTCATTACCACAACTCTACTGAAATGTTTATAATACGGAATTAAACATTACATTGAGGTTAATTACGTTTCCTTGCTGAACATTTCACACAATTAAAATATATGATAAAAAAATACAATGTAATATTATTACATTGAACCGAATTAATATTTGAAGTTTGAATGCAATAGAATATTATTTAATTAATTCTTAAAACAACCGACACTTCTTACCGCATCCCACCTTAAAAGAATAGAAATATGTTTCCTATTGTTTCTATATGTTCCTTTATTTAAGGACTTTTTAACACTAGTCATATGAGTTTCAACATAACGATACTAACGGTAAAACTCACTCGTCAGAACATTTTTCTAAAATACTACGGAAAATGGCAACTTGAAATGTATTTGTATTAAATTGCTTAATTAAATTTATTCTTGACTAGCTGTTCAGCGTGGAAACTTCTTAAAAAAACAGTTATTAATAAAATCATCTGACTGTATTAAGTTCATTTACTTACCTATTTTTTTCTGATACTAAAGTCACGTCGTCTTTAATTTTACCATAACTTTTGATGGAGTGAACCGATTTTAAGAAAACAAATACTAAATGTGACTCAAGACATATTCTTTATGATGTTCTTGGCGAGATTTTATCGTGAACGAAGTATTTTTTCAGTGACGCGTGTTCAAACAAACAGACAGACAGACAATGATTAGAATATATTTTATTAATTATTCCTAGACGGCTGTAACAATTTTTTACATATATTTTTTTTTTATGTCAAAAGGCGGCAAACGAACAGTTGGGTCACCTGATGTTAAGTGATCACCACCGTCCATAGACACTAGCAACACCAGGGGAGTCGCAAGTGCGTTGTCAGCCTGTGTATGGGGGAGGAGTAGGAGGTAAGGAAAGGGGGAAAGGAGGTGGGCTTCCGGCGCTCTCACTGACCGAACGAAACGCAACAATGCAAGCATAGTTATTTCACGTCGGTGTTCTGTGAGAGGGTGGTACTACCTCGGGCGAGCCGACCCATTCATGCTGACACTAGTAATAGATACAGCGTGGCTCTACCACCTTCATAAATCTAAAAAGTAGAGACACGCTATATTTACATTCTTTATATGTTTACATAGATGTTGGAGTTTTTGGTGGGTTCATAGCGTGTCGTGTAGTGCATTTTATACTTCATTCAGAATCTTGTGTTATTTGACTCTATATTTTGTAATATTGGTGGCAGTTTACGTAATATAGTTCGGCTATTGTGCACTAGTGAAGTGGTTGGAAAATATCAAAATAATATCACGGAGCATGAATACTGACATTTCACAAAAACTTCATGAAAAATTCTAACAAGGCCACCATCTTGTTAGAACATTGAAATTATCGTTAGATATTACTAACTCAATAATGGCAGTAATAATCTTGGTTGCCAAAAAGAAAAAAACAAGATAAATTTATTGTAATATTATTGTTCTTGACATCCTCAGAAGATAATATATATATATATATTATTATTGTAGCACGGCAAAGTGACTGCACTGTGCCTGATGGTAAGCACAGTACAATCCAAAAACAACGGCGACCACCGAGAGATACCTCCTCCGGCGGTCGTCGCTGTCATGCCGGCCTGCGTAAATATCTCTTCACGTTATGTTTGAAGGACCCCATGTTATAGGAAGGAGGGAACACACTAGCTAGGAGATTGTTCCACAGCTTCACGGTACGGCAAAAATAAGATGTAGCGAACTTTTTAGTTCGTGCCCAGATAGGAGTTACCGTAAAACTGTGGCTCCGAAGAACAGCGCGCGTGGTTCGGTTGTGAAAAGGAGAGGAAGGGGTTAATTTGAATAACTCTTCAGAACACTCGCCATGAAACAGACGGTAGAACAGGCTCAGTGAGGCAATGTCTCTGCGAAACTGAAGCGGCTCTATGAACTCTGTAATGTCTGCATCATCGACAATGCGGACAGCTCTTCTCTGCAACCTATCTAGGGCATCCAGTAGGTATTTAAAGTATATTAGTATAATAATGGAATTCTTCAATAATCGTAGTGGGACTTTTCTAAATTAGATAGCTTAATGTGACGAAAAATATCTAGAACCTAACTTATATAATACAAGTACATAGAGCAATAGGTGTCGCGGGGTGTCGAATAACACATCATAAGACTTGAGACATCCAAGCCAACCTCACCTGCACGTGGTGCACCCTGCTGAATAACGAACGAGGCAATGGCGTTAGCGGGGTGGTAGGGTTTTACAGCCTGACTGGGTCGCAACCACCATGTATATGGCGAAAAAGCCCGTCATAGTGATTCGCTTCTGCGGGCCGCGTTTCGGGATCAGCCTGTGCATATCCAGCTTTTCGCAGGGCGGCATGACAGCGGCGACCGGCGATGGATAGTGTGTCACTTGGTGGTCGCCGTTGTTTTTGGATTGTACTGTGCTTACTATCAGACATAGTGCAGTCATTTTGCCGAGCTACAATAAAAAAATAAAAAAAAGAACTTCTTCAACATCACATCACAGATATTCATTTCGTTAAGATCTCTGGTCAAAATATTTCTTCCATGTATATAGTTTTTACATCTACATAAAAATTCTAATTATTTTTTTCTGCAACGAACTAAACGATGAAGTGATCTACTGTTATAAGTCTATTGATTGTGTTTAAACAGATAAGGGCAATAAACACATATAACATACTCTAATATATTTAGATTGTTCAATTTTATTGCATGTGCATTGTACCCTAATTCGAATTGTTGACATGTTAAATTTGGCTCCGTACAGGTATATGTTGCAAAACCTGACTGCAAAACCAACGAATAGCTCTACTTTTTTTTCTATATACCAATTAATTTTTATCTTTGAGTATTCAGCCGAGTTTTACTTTTAAAGTTATGTGATTATTTGTTGTGTTTTGTGTAAACAACCTTTGTTTGTTTTTATAAAGCACGTGTCAAAGATAGAAGAAAAAAAAACATGGCGTTAAAACCCTGCCTCTGTTATTGCGTTTTGTTGTGGGGCGTAGTTAAAACGCTCGTGTGTAGCATAAATGCTGACTATAAAACAATAAAAAAAACAAACGCAATGTTCCCACGGCTGGCGGTAAATATAAAATCAAATAACACGCATGTGCGAATGATTTCACCGGGTCAAGGTAACATAGAATACAGTTTATAGTTATATCTTTACGCCTATTATACTGTTAGAGGTAAATACACTTGTAAGATTTGAAGGACGTTTTAATGTGAGGAATAAATGGTATAATCGCCTATATGTGTGGGGGTCAAGGTACGCTAGAGCCGTCGACGTTTGAGTTCATTTCCCTTTAGAGCCGCCGCGCTGCTTATTATCTTAGATTGATAAAGCGACGTCATACATTCCTATGTCAAACTAAAGAACAGTCTCAGAGATGAATTCCTATATACTTTTTTTTTCGAACTGACTACGCTATTGACCAAGCAAGGTCTTAACAGTTTCACCGGACTACTAAGACGAGCGCTTAAGGCACTCAGCCGATTTTATTTTGACAACTAGCTCAAGGGTGCACGTCACACCTCGGCTTTGGCTGTTGCCTGATACATGCAATTCGCGACCTATGTGAGCTAACCTAAGCTAACTATTCATACATATATGAGTTGTTGAAACATATATGTGTACCAAGCATACATACCTCAACAACTCTTATATATATTTCGTATCGAATAATATTTCCTATATACGCGTAAGTTAATCTCTATATATATAATTCTTCTGCCTGTATATACGTAACTGAACTCCTTCTAAACGGCTGAACAGGTTTCGCTGATTTTTGTGTGTTCAGGTGGATTCAAGAATGGTTTGGATTCACAATTGAACCTGGTAGTTGGGGCTATAGTTGAATTTTGTTTATTATCATGGCTAGACAACGTCCACCGGGCCCGCTAGATTATATATAAGAATCAATGTTGGTATGTATATTTGACATTAATAAATACCAAAATCCTTTTACCGACCATCTTACAAGTTCATAGTGCTATTGTGAGATTGAAGAGTTCCATTTCAAAACTTAAATTATCACATGTAAAATATATTTTTCAACATATGTATTTATAGAAGACTAGTTTTTGCTCGCAGTTTCAGTCGAGTTAATATCGCTCCCCTCTCAACTTCCTCCTCCCCCTTCCCCCTATACACAGGCTGGCAACGCATTTGCGACTCCCATGATGATGCTAGTGTCTACGGACGGCGGTGATCACTTAACATCAGGTGACTCGCCTGTTCGTTTGCCTCCTATGATATAAAAATATATATATATATACATTGGACATACCCCCAGGGTACAGTACTGTTTTTTCTAGATGAGAGGTATGTTCTTTTCTGTACCTCTGACAACGTGTATGCAAAATTTCATCATGATCGGTTCAGTAGTTAAAGCGTGACAGCGTAACAAACAAGCAAACTGTCAATCGCATTCATAATATTATTTTCGACACATCAACATTGTACGCAGGTTATAATTTATAAAGGTATTCTAAAAATTGGCCAAAACAAAGTGATAAGTGACGAGTAAGTTCAAAATACATGGTATCTGTAACCTAGGGGTATGTGTATGGGGTATGCATAAATCACTAGAGTTACACTGCAATAATGTATATTATCATTTTTATACTTTAGGTCGTCCGAGGTACACTGTAAAAAAAATGATCAGTACTTGGTTTTTATGGCTTAAAGCCTTAGTATGCAGCATGATAGTCCTTGAATATTTGAAACATACTAATGTACACACACTCACTCACAAACACGCACAAATTAGCGCACAAGTACTTTTAAATTGTAGTATGTGCATTTATTCATACGGTGGGCGTTGACATCTATGACACAGTTGAACATTACAGATGTCAACAAATAATTACTAATGGTACGATAACAAACTAGTGTTCTTAATACAGGGGTTACTTAATTGAATTCAATGTCATAGATTAAGTAGCCTCGATTTTTTAAATATCCGACAATCATTTATCTACCTCGATAGTTCTTAAATTGAGTGAGAATAATTTACTAGTCCCTAAAAATATCACGGTGATGTAATATGCTGCTGAGAGTAATGATTCTTCAAATAAATCTTTATACGTGCGTATATCGTTACAAAATAAGCCGCGTCATTGAAACATACGTTTTTCGTTTATCTACACGTAATTCATTTTTATGTTACAAATAAGGAAGCCGTATAAATATGAACTAATAATATATCTTATATTTGTATATATACAGAACAAAAGACAGTAAAAAGAGGCGAGGCTGTTATAAGGTCATTATTACATGTACACAAGCCCTTACACTATGCGTCGCTAGTATGACACAAGCCGCACAAGCGCAATATGGCCGGTCATGGTTACGTAGCATGTCGTGACGCAAAATTATAAATTTAGCTCCTGCCAAAAATACCGCTCAACGTGACGAAAGGAGTTTTCACTTAAAAACAACTTCGTCGTTCTTCTTAAACAGGAAAACAGTTTGAAGTCGCGGGCACTTAACAGTCTTATACGATCCATAAAATACTCGTATACCCTAATAATATAAACCAATATAAGGAGTTTTTGGAGGAATCTTAGTCTGTCATGTTGTGACTTTTAAGAATATATAGACAGTAATAATATAGAAGATTGATTGCCAAAAATAAAGTAAAAACTAATACGGGGACAACCACTATATGCCACAGTGGTTTTTTTTTTGTAAAATTGACAGCAAACAACAATTACTGTGGCGACTGTCAAACTAATTATTAGCGATTACAGTAGAGATTAGGACTGTTGATAAAATATCGATATTGTATAGATATAGTAATAATTTATGTTTTGATTAATGGCCTCAATATTTTTTAATTACAAATTAATTGAGTTTCAATGTTGATTATTTTTTTTAATTGTCAGTTTCATCAATCTCGAACAGATGGAGCTTTTAATTAGTTTGTTGACAGAAAACTCACCTGCTATAGATATCTCTAAACAGGAAAACAGTTTGAATGAGAACAAAGTCGCGGGCACTTAACAGTCTTATACGATCCATAAAATACTCGTATACCCTAATAATATAAACCAATATAAGGAGTTTTTGGAGGAATCTTAGTCTGTCATGTTGTGACTTTTAAGAATATATAGACAGTAATAATATAGAAGATTGATTGCCAAAAATAAAGTAAAAACTAATACGGGGACAACCACTATATGCCACAGTGGTTTTTTTTTTGTAAAATTGACAGCAAACAACAATTACTGTGGCGACTGTCAAACTAATTATTAGCGATTACAGTAGAGATTAGGACTGTTGATAAAATATCGATATATCGAAATATCGATATTTTTATTTTAAAATATCGATATTTATTATTGTATCGACTCAACCTAGGTGGGATAGCGGTAAGAAGATGATGATGTATATAATAAATAATATCGACCGCCGATATCCAAATTTTAATATCGAAATATCGATATATCGTCCAAAAAAATATTACTAATAAATATCGATATTTTAAAATAAAAATATCGATATTTCGATATAATTCACACCTTTTATACCCATGTTACTTTTCACACACTGTATCCATACATTTTCGGTCTCCTCTACTTTTATGTATCTCCACCTTCATACTTAACTATTCCAGTTATAAGTCTTTCATATCTCTTTATGACAAGCCCGTATCATGCTAACCTATTATTATTCCTATACTTTGTCACTGATGATATTTTCAAACTTTATCTGATACATTTTTATTTTATAAATTCTAGTTACACCACACATATTAACAATCGCATCTCTGCCGCGTACAGTCTTTCCAGCACTCAAATGCAAGCAGTAGACTATGACTTAAAATAGTTTTATACTCCTTCCCCATGAGGGGATTAGGTAGGTGGGAGGGAGACACACTGGACTTAACTAGGCGATCACCGCCAAGGCTAAGCTACCCAGGCCCGTCTGTCAGTGCAGTAGGCCGCGGGGCCTACGGCGAGCGGACAGGTCGCTCCAACTCACTTCGTTGGCTACACCGTTAGGTATCCATGAGCTGGCCAGACGACTGGACTTTAAAAATGAAATTAATCGCGGGTTCGCTCCGAGAGGAGCGGTTTGCTACGCTCTAAAATCGAGCGCCTACGATTGACACTATTGTTACTTCTTAGCAACAGAATAGCAATGAACGCGGCGGACTCGCTCAACTACGTAGCGTACGCGAAACGCGGCGACGGTGAGTGAGAATAATTTACTAGTCCCTAAAAATACCACTATGGTGTAATATGCTGCTGCTTCAAATAAATCTTTATACGTGCGTACATCGTTACAAAATGAGCCGCGTCATTGAAACATACGTGTTTCGTTTATCTACACGTAATTCATTTTTATGTTACAAATAAGGAAGCCGTATAAATATGAATTAATAATATATCTTATATTTATATATAGAACAAAAGACAGTAAAAAAAGTCGAGGCAATTATAAGGAATACCGACGGAAGTAAAAACTCAAAACAACGAAAAATATATGTTTTCTTTAAATTTTTAAATTTATTATCTATATACATATTTATAAAGTCTATGAATAAATCAAAGGTTTGATGAGATTCGAAACATCATTATTACATGTACACAAGCCCTTACACTATGCGTCGCTAGTATGACACAAGCCGCACAAGCGCAATATGGCCGGTCATGGTTACGTAGCATGTCGTGACGCAAAATTATAAATTTAGCTCCTGCCAAAAATAACGCTCAACGTGACTAAAGAAATTTTCACTTAAAAAAAACTTCGTCGTTCTTCTTAAACAGGAAAACAGTTTGAATGAGAACAAAGTCGCGGGCACTTAACAGTCTTATACGATCCATAAAATACTCGTATACCCTAATAATATAAACTAATATAAGGAGTTTTTGGAGGGATCTTAGTCTGTCATGTTGTGACTTCTAAGAATATATAGACAGTAATAATATAGAAGATTGATTGCCAAAAATAAAAACTAATACCGGGACAACCACTATATGCCACAGTGGTTTTTTTTTTGTAAAATTGACAGCAAACAACAACTAATTATTAGCGATTACAGTAGAGATGATTAACATAAAGTGAATATAATATTAATTGTTGATTATTAAATATAAATAAGTTAATTTGGCCTACAGCGTCAGATATTCAACTCACATCTCTGCGATAGTTGAGATGTGAGAGAGCGGAGTTTAATCAATAAGATCATGTCCATACCTCATCACTCGCTGTTCAGTCGAGTCAGTTAAGACCCTTCTGATGGCAAACTGCTAATCGTCAATCAAAACCATACTATAAGGTACATCTCACAAATGATAGTGCGAATTAAAAGACTAGTGCTGCCATCTCTTGGTAACTTTTATGAGTACTAAAAATGTTTGGGCATTAGAATACTGATGGTGGATTATTTAATTAAATTTGAAATATACCTCACTGCAGCGCCTCTAGCAGAAGAATTTAATTTATTTATCTTCATGTCTGGCAACCAATCTTCTAGATTATTACTGTCATTATCGAGTAATTAATAATATTAGAATAATTATCTTATCACGTGATAACTTCCTTGTTATCAAATATCAAGATAACTTCCTTGTGGCAAAATGGTGACCACACTGTTAGATCTTTCCATAGAGTTTTTGGGGCATCTCAGAATTCATACTCCAGGGTATTATTTTCCATCCAGTTTACTTGTGCACAATAGCCAAGCTCTTTTCCTTTCATATTTTTTTCTTTCCTACCTATATATCTCAAAACAGCGCCTCTAGCGGTAATTGTTACAACTAAAATTCCAATCGTTTTGAGAAGTAACAATTTGACTAACAATATATTATGTATTGCAAAACATTTAAAAAAATTAATCCATTTATTTCAATAAAATAAATTTTTAATATTCTTCTGTATAAATTATTTTTCCAAAAAAAAATTTTATTTTATTCAAGAACTTTAAATAACATATAAGTGTCAACAGGTTTTTTGTTCACAATTATCAGTTTTATTTTTAGTATTAACAAGTTTTTTTCCTCAGGGTGCCGTTAGGGGCGCTTTTACGTAATTAGTTTATAAAAGTATTAAAAAAAACAACATATATTTATTTGCAGTACATATTATATTTATTTTTAAATTATTAATGACATTTATTTATTAGTCGTAACAAATTTTCTAATAAAGGCATATAATTTATTATCATTTCTTTTTTTTAACAATCTTAATCAATTTTTTAAGATCCATATTCATTGCATAAAAATAATTGATTACATAGTTGCTCGTATTTATGACGAAGTAATGGTAATAAAGTCATAAGGTTCAGTTCAATACGTCGGGGATAGGTACAACACCTGCATAAGCTACAGCATCTTCAGAGTAAGCTACCATGTCGTTCATACCGTTTGTTGGTGGAGCTTCTACGGATGTATCTACATCGCTTGACGAACTCCTCTGCCATAAACCTTCTGCTGGTGAAGCAAACATAGCTACGAGCAGCAAAGACAGTACTGAAAATATATGAATGTATCTTAAACACGGACGTCAGGTTCACACTAGTACATTATAGTGGGCATTATTTAGCACTTCCGCCTGGAATTGATCGGTCGAAAGTGTGCGGAAGTGTAAAGTAACGTCCACTATAATATTTAATGATGGATTTCCGCAAAGTAACGCCTTCTTCGATCAAATATCACACCGATATTTGTAATTTATTATATACTAGCTATGCCCGCGACTTAGACCGATGGAACCTTATGTAGAAAGCAGTGACTACGCATTATTATAGTAAAAAATACTCAGGATTTAGAATGAGGTTGAAGTTCATTTGCTTATTTACTTTTCTCTCGTACTTAAGTCACGTTGTCATGAAAATTATAACTTTAGATAGAACGAACACATTTTAATGAAATAAAGACTAAATGCTACTCGATGATATACTTTATGATTTTCTTGAACAGGTTTTATCATGCTCGCGGTAGTTCAGCAGTGATGCGTAATCAAACAAACAGACAGAGCGTCCGCCAGATTCGGCCCCACGCCCTCTAGGTGCTGGACGACCCGGGAGGAGATAATCCTCTCCAGCACCTTACCGGCGTCGTCCAGCAGGAAAATAATATTACACCTGCCATATCAGTAGACCACCCCTACTTACAAAACTTGGTGTCCGATGGGCTGAAAAATATTGGTAAATTCTAGTAGCGACAATAATAGAGTTTAATAAACATGCCAACGCCAATTAGAAGCTAAATTATATAAAACAAAAATACTTTCATATCAATTTAAAGTAATACTCATATTTTTAGAGATACGAAAGTTTTATTTTAAAAATAATCGCATGTTCATAGAAGAGACACTTAGAGAAGAACGCCATTTACAGATTTTATGTACTATTTGATTGAAGAAGGCGTTACTTTGCGGAAATCCATCATTAATATTAGAGTAGACGCTACTTTGCACTTCCGCCTGGAATCTATGGAACACTACTACTTCTGACTGCAACATAAAACAAATCAATTAATCAATATATCACTTATACACATATATATTAATTAACAATACATATCATATTATATATTACTCGCCCGCTCGCTTCGGAAGAGTCAACATCGATCTGAAGATGCTCCGTGAAGGAGCGAAACACGTGTTATCGATTGTCGTGATTACACGTCAATCTGCAACTTACTTTAATTAGTTTATTGATAATTTATTATTATTATATTTATATTGGTTAATTATATATTGTTAATTAATATATATCGTTAATTGATATATATTGTTAATGAATATATATGTGTATAAGTGATATATTGATTAATTGATTTGTTTTATGTTGCAGTCAGACGTAGTAGTGTTCCATCGATTCCAGGCGGAAGTGCAAAGTAGCGTCTACTCTAATATTAGATTTTATGTACTGTTTCATCACAAATACTAAATCGAACATTTCGCATTCTGTATTATTTTAGTTCTTCCAGATATCCACGGCGCCAGTAGTAACATTCAAAACGTATTAGTGCCTGAAAATTATGGAATTTAGTACTACATTTTGTATAATTTGAGACGGTCGGACCCCTTCATATGAAACATCGATCCGGTGTCTTATAGTTTGAAACCGAATGTACGTTAAAGAATTCATTCGTATTTCTGAATTCAATTTAAATGGCATAATTAGTGGCATTTTTAATAATACCGCCATCTAGTGAGAAAAAAGTAAACTTATTTTATCATAAAATCGCTAATATATAGTAAAGAATTATAACCTCACCGCGTAATGGTTAATTATAAATAAATACACGTACATCATATTTTTTTATTTACAATAATATTAGTATGGAGCATAAATGTCGAAACGTATCGAAAAAACGTATGAAATATTTAGACAATGCAAAGGTACACCCGTCTCTTTTTGGCACTCCTTTTCTTACTTCATGACAGAACAAGATAGATAACTATATATTCATGCAACGTGTAACATATATTGCACGTTTTAAATTATTATTTTAAGTTAGTAAAGTAGCAATGGCCGCGGTTCCGAATGTGTTAACTAGTAGAGACATATGTTTTAGATTATCAAATTGAAAATGAAAAACGGATTTGAGTACAAAACATCATTAAAATTGTTAGAGAATAAACAACAATGAAAATGTTTTAAAATTATGTTTAACGATTTATAATTATGTAATTTCTATAGTCTAATAATAACCTACAGTTGCGAATGAAAAAAAGTACATTTACAGATAAATCTATACATTTATTATAACAGAAAACAATAAACTTACCGAACAAAAATTTCATTTTTGCGTTTTAATTTTTTTATCACCTTTTCTAGTTCAAGATGTAGCAACAACGAATGCTGTAAAATAATTACATTTTTCTCTCTTTTATACCCCATATTATAAGATGTTTTTCATAAACAACAACACTTGTTCAAATTTGTTCAAATTTTACTACCGCCTTTTTATTTGACCTTCTGCGTGACATTGTTTTGACCTTACTGAAAAACGATATTTATAAACAGGCACGTACTGAGATGTATCATGTCCGCAAAAACTAACATATACTGTTTTTAGTAAAAGATCATCATAATTTAGATATCAGAAACAGCAACAGACTGGTTATTCCATGTTTCATGCTCCGTGAAACCAATAACAGTATTTTAGGTAACAGTGTTAGGTTTTACGACAAAGTCTCAAAGCACATTACCGCTTTGCCGAATAGTCAGTTCAAGCACCATATCAAGCAGGTTTTAATGTCTAATGTCTATAGGGTGGATTAATATGTGAACGATAGTGATATCTGGAAATGACGCCCCTCTCTGTACATCCACTAAAAATGAATATAACTATTTATGTCTTTTAAAAATATATAACATGAAGAGATAAACCAGATCGAGTTTCTTGCCGATTCTTCTCGATGAGTTGGTTATTTTCCGAATCGCTGGTAGCTTTGACGTTCATAAGCGCCTTCTAAATTATATAAAGAATTTTTTGATATTAAGACTCAACATAGAGGTATCATGTTGATGGTATATGGACATACAGTTATTATACAAGCACTAAACAGTTTTTTCTCATCTAATAGCAAATGACGATGTGGTCTGAGATGGTAAAACATGTTAAAACTTAAAGTAGGAGTGGCTCTCAATTGCAGCTCCCGGAACACACTAACAGATGCTTGGCGACATATTGACAACTTGCGGGTGGTAGCTCGCCAGGCGGACTTAGAAAAGGCACTATCACTTTTAGATATTGCTGCTAGCGGAGATGACAGTTTTACGTTTGAAGTACAACAATTAAAAGCAGCGTAATAATGTAGTAGTATTAAATACTGTAATTAATTGAATATAAAACTTTAGTAGGCGTTAGAGCCACGCTGCTATTACTAGTTTCAGCATAAATGGGTCGGCTCGGAACCTTTTAAAATTCTGGGTGTATTTATTTTAAACTTAATCGTCGTCTCTTATATCGTCAAAGCAGTTTTACTTCAATCGCGTGTGACGGTAACCGCATTCGTTTTTTTTTTCAGTTTTTATACACCGAGAACGAAGATCAAATTTTGCCGTTCATAAGGTTTTTAGTTTTTTTTACGATCTTCATATGTTACATGTACAACATTTGACTTGGAAAGACGAAAGAAAGAAGAAGGTCTTGCAAAATGACGCCGATGTTTCCAAATAATTACGAGTAACGCAGCTTGTTCGTTTGCCGTTAATATGAAAAAGAACATTAATAAATAGTTGGTTAAGTCCAGAGAATACACATATTTTTATTACTACTACATATTATAAGACAAAGTCCTCTATCTACACGTCTGTCTGTCTGTCCATCTGTTCGCGATAAACTCAAAAACTACTAAAGGGAATTTCATGCGGTTTTCACCAGTAGATAAAGTGATTCATGAAGAAAGGTTAGGTATATAATTTGTCAAGGCCTTTTTTATTATTAGGGCGGGACAACGACCGCCGGGCCCGCTAGTTGTAAATATTTAGAGACGTTTTGTTAGTTATTCTCAGAATAACTGGGAAGTTCGTTAAAGGGTTAATGTTTGGTTTCATTCAATAAAATTGTACATACGTGTGTAACGAAAAAATAAAATTAAATTGTAGCCAATTTTACCTCTAAATAACAGGATAAATAAAACACAAACGGGACATTATTTCACCAAATCTCGTAATCGTTCACTATTTCGGTTTGATTGGTCCATTTGCTAAAGGATATTTCAAATCCACCTCATCGGTCTCGCGCACTCCGTTGGATATACTATCTCCAAGGTAAACCATCCACCGAGCGACTTACCTTGCAGATAGGGAATTGAAATCGTTCCCGTATTGATGCATCCAATATTTTATCTATATCAATAGCCAATATATGTAAGTGAATCACTTCAGAACAGCTGCACTTATCTGGCTAACACTTTTTGTGTTATGCTTGTGATAGTTAGGATAAAGTTTATAAGAAAGAAATGTTTGAAAAACTTGCAAATTTCAGTAAAAAAATCCGCATGTAAAAAGTGAGACAAAAAACGGTTGGAAGATTGCCAAAAATACTGATAGAATTTTTATTTATTTATTTACATCGTAATTATAAGGGGCGCATCAGCGACACGTAAAGAAATCCACTATTAACATAAAATGTTTTAATATGAGATATTATTACCTTAATTATCTTATCTTTGTTCGCTTTGATGTTTTGTTTTACACACATTCGTATCATATATTGGAGCAATAACAGAATATATTTAATGTATTAAGTCATCATAGATGATGCCATTATTTTTTACCATTTAATCATTCTCTTGACTCACTTTAAAATTAATAATAATAGCGAATGCTCTAAAGCAGGGTTTCTCAAAGACAAGATTTACGCAGTCTTAGAGTCAGAATTAAGGTTAAAATTGTCCAAAATTGACTCAATTTGCGACAAGACACAAGCATCCCATTAATATTAAATAAAAAAAATACAGTCGAATTGAGAACCTCCTCCTTTTTTTGTAGTCGGTTAAAAAAATAGTTCTTTTGGCAATGCATTTTAAATGCATAAAATTATAATATTATATTTTATTTTGTGGGAGGGGTAGGGAAAAGGAGGGGCGGTTCAATTGTTTAGTTAAGTGGTTCGCTGTCATCTAGAAACTTTTACACGGGCTCGTTGAATAAAAAGTTTGAGAAACCCTACTCTAAAGGATAGATTAGAAATGCATTTCTGGATATAATTACAGGATATTGTAAACAGTACTCTGATATTGGAAATGAATTACTACGAGACAATTTATGTTTATTGTAGCATGACAAAGTGACTGCACCATGCCTGATGGTAAGAATAGTACAGTCCATAAAACGGCGAACACCTAGAGACAAGCCATCCATCTCCGTCAAGCTGACCTGTGTAGATGTTTCTTCAAGTTACGCTTAAAGGACCCCATGTTATAAGAAGAAGGGAATACACTAACTAGTAGATTGTTCCAGCTTCACAGTACGGTAATGAAAAGACGTTGTGAACTTTTTACTTCAATATAGGGCAATAGAACGAACAGTTTGAATATGTATGATTTTCGAATTCCTTCATCATTTGCATTTTCCACCTTTCGATATGTTTCAATATCCACTATGAAGACCTAATTCCTTCCTATATTTCTCTGTCTATTTACATGCAATAACTACTGTTTTATTTTTATTTCCAAATACGGTCCTTTACGAAAATTCAAACAAAACATGCATTGTCTTGACCGTCACCGTCTGTTGGATCATTATTTACTTTCACTAATAATAAAGTAATTTCCAGAACATTCGCTTTTATTACGAAAATAATAAAATATCGTAAACAGAAAACAGACATGGAAATATTATGAATATTTAAAATTTATTGTTTCACTCCAAGTTCCACGTAGCGATGGTATATTTAATAGAAGTATTAATTAAGTATACGGTCCATCTGATATTGTCACAGTAACAGAAGATATTATACGTGCAAAGATGATGCTATCATACCTTGTAGAAATTCCACCATTCCGGAAATCTACAATTACTAATGTCGGACTAATATCAAGAGCTGAAGACAACAGACAAGCTTACTATTTACAAACTAATTCGTTCCTTTATAATCCAATAAATATCATTCAAAATATTAGATTTTGGTTAAAATATTTCAATTTATGTATTTTATTTCGATAGACTTAATTGTCTAGTAACCTGAAGGCTTGATTAAACTTGTAAAAATTTATGACAAAAAGTCCATTGGGGCCAATTATTTTTCATTATGGGCCAAGGTATAAACACTACAGCTGTACAGATTTACGCTTATTATCAATATACTAGTTAACAAAATACAATATAAAAGGTACAAACACTTCAACGGCTGCAAACTGCCTCTAAAACAAGAGATGGAGAATCCGATATGGAAAGAAATGATAAAGAGTTAATTAGTTATGATGTCTTTGGTTGTGCGTTGGCTGCTCTGGATGTGGATGTATTATATAACAGAAGAAATTTAAGCTTGTAGAGTTGATTTAATGGAAAACATAGGGCGTAACCTTAACCATAAAATAGAAAAGTCATTCAACGGAATTTGAAATTACAGCGACTTTCTAAATTGCATCTATATCAAGACTGGCAAATCTTGATGGCTTTTATATAATGCACATGCACGTTAAGGGAAAGAGAACTGAGTCGTATCAATCAAATTGCGATCATCCCTCTCTCCCTTTATATTGTTAACTCCAAAATACGTCTGTTCGAAACCAACAAATTTGAAATAAAAATTCTAAAATAGAATTTATGTCGGTTGTAAAGCCACGCTGAAACTATTACTGGTTTCAGCATGAATGGGTCGGCTCCCCCGGGGTAGTTAACATCCTCTCAGAGAAAACCAACGTGAAGTAATAGTGCTTGCGTTGTTGCGTTTCGTTCGGTCAGTGAGAGCGCCGGAGGCCCACTTGCTCCCTCCAGTGTCCATCCCCCTCACCCCAAACACAGGCTGGTAACATACTTGCGACTCCCCTGATATTGCTAGTGTCTATGGACGATGGTGATCACTTAACATCAGGTGACCTACGTGTTCGTTTGCCTCCTATAGGAAATTTATAGTAACGGTGATTGAAATTGTGATAATGTTATGTTGATGATGACGTTAATTTGTTAATATGATGAACTACTGACCCCTCCTGTAATGTATAAGAATTGGTAGAAATATTTATACGATCTATCATAATGAAATTTCATTTACTTCTAAAGGCACTAAAAAGATCTTACCACAGTGACCCTCTATGTCATAAAACCAATAACATCTTCGTTATTTTATTTCGTATATGTATATCTTATGAGTAATTATGCTTTTATTTTCTACTCACTGAACTACATATAATATAGTCAATGGTATAGAAAACAAATTAATTGGTTCAATTTCTTTTATTGATAACACTAAAGCTCATTAGAAGCTACAAATAAATAAGTGAAGAGAATCCGTTTGCAAACAGAGGAGAAAATGGTGCTATACTTTTTTATTTTCATCTACTTATATATAAACTACACTCCGAAAGATCTATTGGCGGTTACATTCATTATAGCAGCCGAAACTAAATATTAGGTTGTCAAAAAAAGTTTTTTATCTTTTTGATGATTGGATCACGTATTATAACGACAAGTGTTTTTAAAATTAAATAAATATAAGCAACTGCACGCAGCTCCTGATTATAACAATTTTACAATCTCCGTCTACAATATTTTATTCAAATTTAACTGTTCCAGTAGTGAACTCTTTGTTCTGCGGTAATTATATTCAATTCATAATTTTAATAAAAGTATACTATAATATATTATACATAATATAATATATATAAAAGTATAATAATTTTCACTTTTTAAAATCAATCAAAGTATAAAATAGATTTACACAAGTTAACCTATAATATGTATACATATTATATGTGACAACATACTTTTATATTTACATTACATTCATATTTTTTAATCCAGTGAAGATGTGAAGGCTCATCAGGTCAATAATGCAGTCAGTTCGAAAAAAAATTTCTACATATTATAAAACAAAGTCCTCTGCCACGTCTGTCTGTACTGAACGGATTTTCATGCGATTTTCACCAGTATGTAAATTGATTCATGAGGAAGGTTTAGGTATATAATTTATCAAGTTTTATTTAAATTATCAGGGCAGGATAAAGTCCGCTGGGCCAATAGTATAATAGAAAATAAATTTAAAATGATATACAGATCTCTAACCCTGCACAGTTTATTCGAACAATTTGTGAGTTTTTTATTTTTTTATGTAGTAGTAGCATTCGAATGATCCATTCGAAACGTTGTTGAACTGTAAATGTTTCACCAGTTTGTATAAGCCACGAAACTGTTTAAACAAAGCTGAATAAAACATTCGCCGAACGATCAAAACAGAACCGTCCCCCGCAGAACAAAGCCTATGATAAACCATTTCCGGTTTCGGATGGGCAATTTACACATACTTCCGGTCGTTTCACTACAAATATACCGTTTTTCGAGAGTCTGTTTTACTGCAGTTTATTTTTATCTGTTGAAAAATTTGAGCACATTTTTTTATATTATATTTTTGTAAGGCCTATGAACTGACTAACATTTCACGTGTAATTCAAGTAAAGTTAAATTTATGAAGTTTTACAAGCCTATACAAAAAAACCAAGTAACATTAAAACACAGGTTCATCAACAAATGTGACTCTTCAGATTTTTCGGCGGGATATTAGAATATCATGTAGGGGATTTTAAATTTTATTCATAATCTTGTGTGATTGAACTTTATATTTTGTTATATTGGTGGTGTTTTACGTAATATAGTTCGGTGAAGTGAAGTAGGTGGGAAATAATTCCACGAAGCATGGATTTTGACTTGCCACAAAAAATCCCTGGAAAGTTGTAACAAGACGGCCACCATCTTGTTAGTTCATTGAATTGATCGCAAGAAACTTATAATATCATTAGGTACTCAACAATGCCAGTAATAATCTACTAGAAGATTGGTTATCAAAAATAAAATAACACTAAAAGAAAAAAATACGACTCACTACATGTTTTCTTAATATATGTCCATTAAATGTTTTATAGATATATCCTAGAACCTATTCTTACGGTTTTTTCCTCTATTATACCACGCCTAAAACATTTATTTCTTAAAATACTCGCACTAGGATACAATATTGGCTTTATATAATCTATAGCTTTAAAAAACAATAATAAATATATCCCAAGGTAAGTAAAATATAATCCACACATCGAGTCCATTAACTAATAACATAATGTTCAAACTAAAAGGTAAATTGGAATGTTATAGCAAAAAGAGGTTCAATGATTCGAGATTTGAACTACCTATCGACAATTTCCTGGTGTTCACAGCGCTAGATTACTCAGAGATTGTTCATATATCAAGGACTTTAGGGTAAATCGTACTATTATTGTCAGTAATGTATTATTTATTGTGTATGCAAATATTCAATAACATTTTTTTACATATACTTATATTACCTCCATGGTCTAACAAATTATATCAGTTACTAGTTCAATTCCTACCAAGGTGGAATTTTTTTGCAATATGTAATCTTTATATATGTATGTCAGAGTATATATGTAGAGCCTGTAGAGGGCCGAGAGCACACGGATGGCATTATCCTCCATTTGTATGTATTTTCACAACACGACCGACACTTTGAAATGAAACGACGACTTCTTCGATTCTTTGTCTTTTAATACTTTTACAATAATCTCAGAGACAAACCCTCGGAGACCATAATTATCACTTAGCGACAATAACGATAGATCTCACGATCTCACAAACAGTAATGAATAAATGAACCTTGTACAAACTCTTGCAAGCACTTATAAAGGAATCGCCTACCTTCACCTACCGACAATCTAAGTGAAGGAAGTAGTTTAACGAAGTACTTAATCTATGATGTTGTACATAGTTACACTTGATGTTCGCTAATAATTCTAATTATAAATAAATAACTATTTTAACACCATACATTGAATAATTACGATGTCATTAATTATTTCAAAGTAATTCACCGTTGTAACAACCGAAGTACTTACAAATCCGTATTTGCTATAAAACTCTTTTTAGATCGACAATTATTCTAGTAATTACAAAGTAATACTAATAACATAGTACAATGCCAATATGTTTTAATTACATTGTTATTCGTTCTAAATAGCAACTTTACTATTCTATCTCGACTGCACATAGAATGGATTTCCGGTTTTAATAAATAACAAAAGGTTCCAAATGTTACTCAAATCTAGAATAATTGTATTACAATTTCACATGTCCGATTTTAATTATCGTGACACTAATTTAGGTCTACTTTAAATCAAGAATCAAATCAAGTTAGAAATGTTATTGCACGACGCCACTATTTCTTAAGATGGTGTCTCGCGTCGTATGACGTGACTCCGGCTTATTTAGTTACTTCTATCAGTGCTTATATGAATAAACATATGGAATGCTTAGAAGTTATGAACAGTTTAATCAATCTAAATTACTCAATAATTTACAAGAATCCACATTAACAATAATTAAATAGAAGTGCATTAACAACACATTGCCTATATTGATTAACATAGAAAATAATAGATGGCGGTGTTAGCAAACTTTCGACTGCTGGATGCTCCCACTATGACATGTATATATATAACTCCACTTAAACGGCCGGACAGAGATTGATGAATTTTGTTGTGTATGTTCAGGTGGATATCTCTTTTTATAATTTTATCTCAACCATCTAAACCCTTATATACTATATCAGTACTCAGATGCTTTTCTTTTTTTAGCAATCGAACTAATTTGAAAATAAAAACCGGCACATGGGGTGCTTAATTGCTGCTATTTTATCGTATGTATAATATGACTAGCTGTCGAGGCCACGTGTTGCTGTGGCTCAGTTATTACATGTTGAATGAAAATTATGATAAACTATTTTCAAAATTATAACGTGATGCCATCTATGAGATAACTATAACAGTCGATCGTACAGTTTTCTGTAAACAAACCAATTTACAGCACCATCTGTTCGAGACTGATAAAACTTACAATTAATAACAATAAACAACATTGACAATCATTTAATTTGTAATTTTAAAATATTAATACCATTAATATACATTCTTGATAAAAAAATGTATGTCCGCAAGAACCGTAAAAAGCTGAATTTCGTAAAAACCGGCATGATTTAAATGCTAAAAACTGTGTAAAACTGGTTGTTCCAAGTTCCATACTTAGTAAAACCAATAAAAGATTTTTACGGAATAGTGTTCGATTTTACAACAAAGTCGCAAATAATAGGTCTTTACCTATGAAATTGTCGTTATGCAGTACTGGCCATTTCAAATCAAAATAATTTTTGTTTGGCTAAGAATTCTAATTTCAAATTAATTTTATTTTAAAAACATGGAATTCTTTTTCCAAAAGTAGTCATTTGTTTATTGATTAGTGTTACATTTTCATCGCATTTCAATCTTTTTTGTCATCATGGATACGCTAAAAGTTCGAGTAATTATGAAATATGAGTACCGTCGTGGCAGCAACGCGGCACAAGCGGCACGCAACATCAATGTCGTTTACGGAGCTAACACTACAAACCAA
>MU158930.1:451099-462072 GCA_015888305.1 Antheraea pernyi
CGGCCGGTGTGTACCCGGCTGTCTCCTAACAAGACGGGGCCCGGCGGCGGCGCTTTCGCTACTGGGCCAACCGCTGGGGCGGCACGATGAAGTCTATAGAGATCTCGTGCCGCCCCAACTATAGCGGCAGACGTACACCGTGGGGTTTTAGTCCGTGCGACTCGGACATAACCTACCCTCTCCCCCGGGAGGGTGGCGTATACATAAGGGATTTCCCCACGTTAAAAAAAAAAGGTTGTTTTCCGAACTGATGGAAGTTTTGACGTTCTTAGGGCCTAAACTGAATAAAGTATTTTTAGTTTTGATTTGAATCGAAATATAAATTACCCTATCTCTCAAATTATACCAAATTATACATAAAAGCCAACTTTCATGAAAATCTGTTGAGTAGTTTCGGAGTTCATAGTGAAGAAACATCATGACACTGGATGTTTATATATCAAGACATATTATTATGTCGAACGGCGTTTTAAATGTCAATAAACATGAAAAAAGTGATTCATCTAGAAACCTACAGCCAATTTGGATTCTGTCGGTACAGTTTGACTTTCAAACTGCCACGTCAGCTACAAAATTAGGTAAATGATACTCGCTTTCGCTCTGAACTTGAAACTGGATTCAAATTAGCCGCGTTACATGGCAGAACAGATATTTTTAGATGTTCTCGAATGATTTACATTGTTGAAAATTAATGGTCATGTTTTTGAAATAATTTGATTTCGTCTTTTATCAAGTTGTTTTAGGTATTATGGTTTTAACACTGTAAAAATAAGAACTCTCCTATTTTTACTTAAATATATTAAAAAACATAGAATATAAAGTGAAAATTTAGTATAAAACAAAAATTATTATCGGTCCCTACGCGAATATCTTCATTGTATTATAATATAGTCTTTAAATGAAACGGAAGAATATTCTTTCTTCTTAAAATAACCTAATTATTTTTCTTACAGTTGTTAGTTATATTCTGATATTGGCATTCAAAAATCAAAATCAAAATATACTTTATTCAATTTAGACCCTGAGAAGGCGCTTATGAACGCCAAAGCTAGCACCGGTTTGAAAAACAACCCAGTGATCAAGAAGAACCGGCAAATAACTCGATCTTGTTTAACTTCTCATGTTATATATTTTTACAAAACATAAATAGTTACATTGGTTTATAGTGGATGCACAGTAGGGCGTCATTTCCAAACGTCACAATCGTTCACATATTGATCTACCCTATAATAATAGCCTCAAGATATTAGAACTCGCTTGACATGGTTCTTGAACTCACTATGCGGCAAATTGGTAATGTGATTTGGGACTTTATATAAAACCTAACATTATTATCTAAAAAACTGTTATGGTCTTAGTGAGCCTGAAGCATGGCATTATTATGATCAATGATCAAGGGCATTATTAAAATTAACAATGGTTTCTATAACGTATAGAAAGATATAGGAGTCGGTTTTACCTTCTCTTCATTGTGAACATGTAATGGTACTGTCATATTGGACTCATGTGTACCATCCTTTCAACAGTGAATTACAAGTTTCAGTACATCATATTTCGGTATTACTCAATGCGTATCCATTATTTTGAGTTATACACTAAAATAAAAGATAATTATAAAGTCCTTCAGTTCAATCATAATACAGGTTACCCTGATAGTCTTGAACTCAGACTTCATTTTGAACGCACCCAAGAGTCATTTAGTACCTAATTATCGACGCTATCAACAGATAAATGAGAGCAGCTCTTTCACTTTACATAATAACAATTATAAATATACTACAGATCCACGTTGTAACTCACGATGTATCGAGATTATAACGATGAGTAAGTTATAGTTTTGTAATTACCACTGCGTGGTTGTAATATGACAATATTGCACAAGCATTATGTTCTCTTACGATGTTTTCCATCATCGTCAGCCATCATAGTAACAGTAAATAATCCTATTCTATTCATCATATCATTCAATTTATCATTTAATTTAAATTATGACGTTAAAATCAACTATTATAATTCTTGAATCATCATCATCATCAGCCTGTAAGAGACCCACTGCAGGGCCATAAGTCTCTTCCCGAAGGAAGGTATGGGCGTAATCACCACGCCAGCCCACGACGTATTGGCGATTTCAAACTCTGAGAAATCCACAGTTCTATATTTTAACTACATACAGTAGTACTAGAACGTAATACAGTAGTAGTAGAACATTTCTCAGGTTCAGGTCTCACGATGTTTCTCTTTACCCTCAGTCGATAGTGTTACCAATTTAAATTAGTAAATGTACACGAATTCCGAAAAATTCGTTGGTTTATGCCAGGGTTCGAACCTGCGGACATCGAAATAATATTCCACCGTTCAAACCACTAGGCCACCACGACTTATGCTAGACCACCACGACTTATACTAGGCCACCACGACTTATATTTAATGATTCAATTCACATATAATGTAAAGAAAAGAGGAGTGAACCTTTTGATTTCGTTCTTCTGCATGAAGTTTTGTTAGATTTCGCTCCGTTGCACTTTGATCGCTGCCTGACATTTCATTTTACAAAGGAGAATGTACTTTTAAGGTTTTTTTTTTCACAAAATTCTGAATGGTATTCGAACAATCATAATTACTCATAGTAAATAGGGCAAGCAATTTTAGAAGAAACAGAAAGAAAATTTGACCCAGAGATGTCGTGAATTCTTTAAGCTGATCTCACAATTCTTGTCACTCGTTGCTACTTCTTACTTTATCATACTATCAGATGAAGTGCTATACTTTTACAAAGGTTGAACAACAAAAACGAAGGCTGAATAATTACCTATCGGAACATAACCAGCTCCATAATTACGCAAACCAACTACAGAAATCCCGTTTGTAGAAATTAACATTATTACAAATATAAAGATTTCTGGTTGCCCCGTAACAATAAAACAATTGTAAAGAACAAAGTTTCGATAATTAGAATCAGATCTATTATTACTTCTGGCGCAAGCCGGCTGACGGCCTATTGTGGGCTTCTAATTTTAATTGTTAAAGTACTTCTACCCGCAAATAATTCCGCAAACTATTGTGTCAGGAATTAATAGTTTACACCAGAGTTTGCGGACTTTTGTTAAAAACTTTAAGCCGGGCTTTCATTCTATATAATCTATCTACACTAGTTTTCGACTATGGATACGCGTTTTTTGAAATTATACTTCTCTTGGCGTGTTTGGAAAAAATGTTGAGAGTTAATTTTTACGATGCCCGCACCGACACCATGAAGTTGGTTAGTAATTTACTGTCAAGTAGTCGTAAGGACTGATAACTATATTCAAAGCAGTTGTTATTCAAATCTATATATTAATACGTGAAGAGAAAACGTTGTACCCCTTTTTAAGCGAATTGCGCGAACGGATGCACTTGAAATTTGGCATAGTTAAAGTTTATATGGAGGAGAAGTACATGAAGCTATTTTTAAAATATAAAATGCATTAGAAATACATCAAATGAATTAAAATAAACATTACACACACTATTGATTGAATAACACACTACATATACACACATGTAAACGAAAATGTCGTTTCGCCATCCTTCATTTTACTCTTGCGTTCCAATTACCTATTTTCATCCTACATTCAATATTTTTAACATGACTTACGTTCCCTACCTTACATGCTCTTTGGAATAAACTGATCAAATTGTTGGTTAATTTTATAATAATATAATATATAATATTTAAATTCATAATATACATTAATAATTAACTGATAAATACTTTATCTTCCACTGAAATAATTGTTATTCTTTTTGGTGTTATTGAATGTAATAATGAATTATGCTCGAATTTCGACCACTAGGCGAACACTAGTATATATGAATGTACAACATATGATAATATGATTTTGATAATTTATTATAAGTATTTGTGAAAAAAGTGTTATGTATATCTCTCCCAATAAAGTTCCAAATATACAATTATTTAACAGTAGAATGGTAGACAAACTTTTTTTCACTTCACTTTCACCGGCTCATCTCTCGGGCGGTCACGTAGTCGGGCGGGGTGTGCTCCCCGCACCGCACGCAGGTAATCTGGCGATGGCATTGTAGAGAGGAGTGCTGGAACTGCTGGCAGCGAAAACTCTGCTCGAGCCGGCGCTCCCCCCTCCAAGCTTCTATTGTTATTCCGGACATGCTCATTGATGTGTGGGTATCATATACGGTGGGTATAAGCCCGGGCGTCCTCTTCAGTGGCAAGCAGCGGCGCGGCTCGCGGCTTTATATACCCGCGCAGACGTGTACCACCTATGTAAATGTTAAGTGAAGCTTACCACAATATATCAGTGAAAACTACATCTAAATCGGAAAAGCCGTTTCTGAGATTAGCATGCACAAATGCGCAGACAAACAGACAAAAATTTTAAAAATCATTGTTTCGGGTTCTATTGCGTTTATAAAGACTTAATAATAGTTTTTTCTCATATATATTTCATGTACAGACAGCGGTCAGTTACATTTTTATTATATGTATAGATTAGTGAGTTTATATTTGATTAGTGAGTTCTTGTCGACTTAGCAACTAAATTGTGATTAAAAGCGTTTAAGCTACAAAATAATTTTAAAATCATACGGGAATAAATCATATGTATATGTGAGCAAAATTAGAAGTTTAGTACGATCCTTCAAGTGTTAGTTTTCTGACGCAAACAGAACAGAAGACATATTCGACGAAAGTAACAAAGTTGAGATACTGCTGTAAACCGAAAGAGATGGATGAGTGTTATAGAAAGAGAAGAGTATAGATACGCATATAACAAAGAAACAAAGTAGGTAGTAAAATAGAAGGGCAGTTTTGACTTATTTCACATCTTAACATAGCGTTATTTTTCAATTATTTTTTTTGGCAATCAATTTTCTAGTAGATTATTACTGTCATTGTCTAGTAGGTAATATTACAAGTTTCTTGTGATAATTTCAATGTTCTAAAAAGATGGTGAGTTTGAGCAAACTCTCCAAGGAGTTTTTGTGGCAAGTCAGAATCTATGCTCCGTGGTCTTATTTCCCATCCACTTTACTTGTACATAATCAAACTATATTACATAAAAGACCACCAATACTACAAAATATAGAGCCAAATATTATGCATAAAGTATAAAATCCACTACATGACATCCCAAGAGTCCGTAAGAAAACTCTGATACAGAGTTAGACGCGTTTATTTTTAATAATTACATTTCTTATTAACTCACTTTCTTGTATGTCTATATATTTATGTGGTTTTATTTTGTTTACTTGGAAATTGAAAATAAAGAAATAATTCCTATTTCAGATACGAACACATCAAATAAACTGATATAAACTTGAAATATATCATGAAATTTCACACAAAGAAGACAAATAACCAGAAACATTTTTTAAATAAACGTATTTAAAATGACCCTAAAATTATAAAATAATTTATCATTTTTAATAGCGTCTTAAAATGATATACAGATTTCTAAACTATTAAAAACTCTCCTGAAAAATTAAGATTGTGATTTTTTCATAACTATAAAAATACTTGTAAGAATTAGAACATTGTATGATTACAATAGATAACTAAAGTGAAAAAATAAAAAAATGTAGAGAACACTGAAACTGAAAACATACATCAGTTGATATCATTCAAAGTAATATAAAATTGTTAGTTGAACTTTTATTTTATTTTTCCAATCAGAAACAAACATTGATGAATCCTGCTAATAGCTAGGACAAATCGTGCTTAGATACCAGATCCCGTGTTAAGTTTACTATGTAATTCTAAGTTAAATGAACGAACAGAGAAGCATTCGAGCTGGCAATTTTCCACATTAATGAAATGTTTGTATTGTAAGGCGCGAGTCTTATATAGAAGCTAAGAATCCAGGACTGCTGTCCCATTAAGAAATATCATTTTTAAAACTATCTATACTAATAAAGCTGAAAAATTTGTTTGCATGAACGCGCTAACCTCAGGAAATACTGGTCCGAATTGAAAAATTCTTTCAATGTTAGATGTCTCATATATCGAGGAAGGTTCATCATCACACTAAGACTAATAGGAGTGGATCACCAAAGCAATGGAACGACTGTGTTCGAACTTTTGACTTTTTAAATTATTTATAGTGTAAATTATTAATATTTTATGATTTGTACGAGTTTATTGAAATTATTATCATTAGTCTGGTTTTCATATATGGGCACATGGATCAATAGTTATTAATTTGTTAAAAAAAAAAAAACATTTATTTATAACCAAAGAACAATTTGTACAATATGAATAATGACCGATATCAGCTGCATTAGTTGTCCTGTGTTGTATAGACATTGTGTCATTATACACATTTTTATAAAGTCTATGAATCAATCAAACATATGATGAGCTGAAAAATATCAATATCACATGTATACAGACGGATATCAGGCGCTAGTAGCATGTCGCTGACGCGAAACCATAAGTTACTGCCAAAAATACCGCTCAACGCGCCTGAAAAAGTTCTCACTCCGGCATATACATAAAATGACGTAAATAATGAGATACTTTTATTTGATGACATATTCTATAGCGTTGAATGTGACGTATCCCGATTCGTGAGGCGAACAATTCACCTCCTTATTTATGCAAATGTTTAGTTAGTATTTAAAGAACGTTTTAGGCTCGCTCTTGTTGCCTTGTTTTACTAAGTCTAAATTATTCGCTACGCTTTCTTTATTAAACTGATTAAATTCTCAGTTACCCTTGTCCAATTTTAGAGAATGGTCTTAGATTTTTTTTTATTAAACAAAATTTACTATAACGTAGCATAATAGTGTAGATGAATCGCGTTGATTGATGAATTCTTTGATCCAAATAGTATCTATATACCTCATTAGTTTTATCAAATGGTATGATTTCTTTTCAGTATTCGTTAATATCCCATAGTATGTGAGCATAACATGACTTGAAAAAAACGCCGGTTAAAACTACTATCGGTAATCTTTAATGATTTGACATCTTTAAAATTATAGATAGATTAGAAACGATTGACAACTAATATGTACTAATGATAAGCGTTTCAAATAAGAAGAGTATTGACAATCCACCATCATGGCGAGGACGTGATTCACGTAAAACTTAAATATATCTTTTTAACATTATTATTAAAAACATTTTTCTTTTATTATATTAATTCAAATCAATAATTGTATATTTGTATTAAAATGAAATTAAAATATTTTTTTTGGATTAATTGTTGTTTTACAGGCAGTAATATTAGTGTAGCGAGTGAATGAAGTTGGCGTGAATGCAATTATCTTCTTATCTAAAACGCATAACTAATTAATCTTAATAATAGGTCTTTACCTATGAAATTGCCGTACTTCAGTACTGGCCATTTCAAATCAAAATAATTTTTGTTTGGCTAAGAATTCTAATTTTAAATTAATTTTATTTTAAAAATATGGAATTCTTTTTCCAATACTAGTCATTTGTTTATTGATTAGTGTTACATTTTCATCGCATTTCAATCTTTTTTGTCATCATGGATACGTTAAAAATTCGAGTAGTTATGGAATATGAGTACAGTCGTGGCAGCAACGCGGCACAAGCGGCACGCAACATCAATGACGTTTACGGAGCTAACACTACAAACCAACGCACCACCTATTATTGGTTTGCTCGCTTCCGTCCTGGGAATTTCGACCTGAAAAATGAACCTCACGGTCGTCCGAAGACTTTGGTCGACAATGACGAATTAAAGGCGATTGTGGAAGCTGATGATACACAATCTACGGCTGAATTAGCAGCAGCTTTCGACGTTAGCGTCAAAACAAAATCAGTCTGTTTGCGTCAAATTGGCAAGGTAAAAAAGCTTGACAAATGGGTTCCCACGAACTCAATGATCGCCAGCGCGAAGTACGCGTCGAAACGTGCCTTGCACTGCTCAACAGACACACAAATGAAGGAATTTCGAACCGCATTGTTACCTGCACTGAAAATGGATTCTCTTTGATAACCGCAAGCGCTCAGCAAGTTGGTTGGATCCTGGTTCAGTACCTAAACAATGCTCTAAACGAAAACTTACCCCTAGAAAAGTGATGGTCACTGCTTGGTGGTCTAGCGCCGGAGTGATTCATCACAGCTTCTTACCAAATGGGGTGAGCATTACTGCAGATGTGTACTGTGAAGAAAGGAACACAATGATGGAGAAGCTGGCACATCTCCAACCAGCATTGGTCAAACGCTCGTCTCGGCTGCTCCTGCGCGACAACGCGCAACCTCATACTGCACAGCAGACTGTCTCCAAGTTGCAAGAACTGGGGTTGGAAGTTCTCCATCATCCGCCCTACTTACTAGACCTTACGCCTACAGACTACTACTTTTTTTCAGAATTTGGATAACTCCTTGGCGGGAAAAAAATTCATTACCCGAGAGGCAGTACAAATGCCTTTGAAGAATTTGTTGCCTCCCGTCCAGCTGATTTCTTTAAGAAGGGCATCAATAAACTGCCACTGCGTTGGCAAAGATGCATTGATTGCATGAGTGATTGCTTCGATTAATACAAATAAAAAATACATGAAAAAAAATGATTAAATTTTTTCGTGCAAAACGGCAATTTCATAGGTAAAGACCTAATATAAGACTACAGTTCTAATAAATCATTAACTAAATCTTGACTGGAAGTAGCTTAAAAGCTGTTCTAACACTAAGCTATCACGCAGATAGCACTAAAGTACAATCTCAAAGTCTAATGTAAGAATTATCAAACTGTTGGATTTGCAACTTAGAATGAGCTGTTTATACGGTTTAGGGGAAGATGCTATTACCATAGGTTTCCTTTTATTCATATTTATATGTTACAGTTTTTTTTTCTCTCTGGAATTTTTCTTCCTATGTACCTATATTATTGGCCAACCTCTAGTAGTATTAGATCTAGGTACACTAATATTATAAGCGTGATAGTAACTCTATTGCCTGCCTTCTTGTTACTGTCTTACGACTAAACTTATAAACACCTCACAATAAACTTTGACATAGATGTACCTCAATATACGACTTCGCGGATAATGCTACTGATGATAATAAAAAAGAAATATTAGAATTATGATTAGTACGTCATATCAATCCATTTATCAAAAAGGGTATAACTGTAATAATCATTGGATTTATTTGGTTGTGTTCTATTATCTCAGCTAAAAGCATGTTTAAATTCTTTATTATACATTAATTATCGATTAATTAAAAGACATATTAATCCTTAATATATATATCTTCTAACTAGCTAACCCGCGCAACTTCGTCTGCGTAAAATCAATTATTGTTAGTTGGCTATTGTATTTCCAAACTCGAAAAATCTTAAAAACCTAGATCCCGACTGCAGCGACACCAACCGTTTTAAATTGTGTAACCAAACAGTTCAGCGACACACTTAAACACATAATGCCTTCCCAGTACCCTCTCGATAGCTTCTGTGCCACTCACGACCTTGCCCCACTTGCTCTTCTCATAGGCCCAGCGGCAACGACAACGCAATAATTTTGCCAACTTTTAGTTTTTATTTCGCATTACCTTCTGACCAACTTTATCAATTAACATGCCGTACAAAGTAAACTTTATCTCCATGGAATCTCCATTTTTATTTAGCTATTTGTTTTTGTATGTGGACTTTTTGGTAAAGCTAAAGGTAATTAATATTTTTGCTGCAAATTTTATTCCTTTGTTTATGTTTAAAAACTTCGATATAATACATACATTTTAGTACTTTTGACTTCCCAAATAGCAGGCAAACGTATTGTGGGAGTTATTGGCGAGGTCTTGGAATGCCATGGGTGAATGGAATGGATTTTATATTTTAGTCGTAATCTTGTGTTATTTGTAAAACCATTTAAGCGGCGCACGTCATACAATTGCATTGTTGCTAATTTTAATTACAATTATTGTGATTATTATAAATATTTGCCAAAATAATAAGTAATTTTTAGCACTGAGAGATAATAGACCTTTCTACTTTTATCTACTTCTACATTTCAGACATCATTTTCAAAATCAGATTTTTTTTTAATGTAGCTCGGCAAAATGACTGCACTATACCTGATGGTAAGCATAGTACAATCCAAAAACAATAGCAACCACCGAGTCACACAGTATCCATCGCCGGTCGCCGCTGTCATGCCGGCTTGCGAATAGCTGCATATGCACAGGCTTATCCCGAAATACGGCCCGCAGAAGCGAATCACTATTATGGGCTTTTTCGCCATATACATGGTGGTCGCGACTCAGTCAAGCTGTAAAACTCTACCACCTCGCAAAGATCAGTAGGATCATGGATTATTACCCCGAACATCTAAACTTTATCCGTCTTTACAATATTAGTATAGATATAGTATTGAATGGCAACTGCAAACGCCTAAAGTAATTATTCTAATCGTAAAATTACAACCCTGCATCCAGTAATTCCAATACTCATCAGTATTTGGAGAACAAATTTTATCAAATATCGAAACAACACATGTATTGACAAAACTCTATTAGATACTTTTGAGACTTATTTTCTATATCGCAATATAATATTGTGTAGGTTTATGTTTTCTAAAAAAAAGCTTCTGAACTTGATTCTGGAATCACTCGTGAAAATCAGTTATGCTTTTTTTGAGATAATTAGGTTAAAATTTATTTAGAACCAAATAAGACTAATGATTGTTCTGTAAAAATATTGCCGGCGTCTAACCTAACACCCAGTAGTAACAAAATATGGAGCACAATGACAAAAATTGAGTCAACTTATATTTGTTTTCAAAAAATTACTTATTGCGGCGTTGCTAAACAATGAGTGATTCCAGAATCAAGTTCAGAAGCTTTTTTTTAGAAAACATAAACCTACACAATATTATATTGCGATATAGAAAATAAGTCTCAAAAGTATCTAATAGAGTTTTGTCAATACATGTGTTGTTTCGATATTTGATAAAATTTGTTCTCCAAATACTGATGAGTATTGGAATTA
>MU158930.1:462200-481361 GCA_015888305.1 Antheraea pernyi
ATTGTTATATCTCAAAAGGATGAAACAGCGTTTTCGATGAAATCTCCCAGGCCGTTTGAATTTTTCCGACTTGTCCAACAATTATGGTTATATTTCCACCAATCTATACAAAACCTTGACAAATTTATATACTAAAACGTTCCCCGTGAATTACTTAATCCACTGGTGAAAACCGTTTGAAGATCCGTTCCATAGTTTTTGAGTTTATCGCGAACAGACAGACAGACAGACGTGGCAGGGTACTATGTAATGAAATAATGATATATAAAATTCTCGTGTCACAATGTTAGTTATCGTACTCCTCTGAAACAGTTTTACCGATTTTTATGAAATTTTATATGTATTTTCAGTAGGTCTGAGAATCGGCTACTATCTATTTTTCATACCCCTAAGTGATAAGGGTTGTCCACCCCTAACATTTTTATTTTTATTTTTTGGACATTTTTTTTATTTTATTTTGTTATAATGAGGCATTAAAAAATACATACAACCTTAAACTTTCACCCTTCTAACACTAGCCTCTATTTTTTAATAGTCATTTTAGTAATTAATCGAGTTACTTGGCGGTTCTTCTCGAACTTTTTCCGAACCGGTAATAGCTTTGACGTTCATAAGCGCCTTCACAGGGCCTAAATTGAATAAATGATTTTTCGATTTTGATTTTGAATCATTTTTTATCCCACCCGATGACTGATCAATTATCACTTGGTAAGTTATCCCAGAGAAAGAGCTAATTAAAATGAAGTTGTCGTCTTTTTGTGACTGTTTTTCACATGTATTTCGATTAAAATTTCCCTGAGCTTATGTCAAACCTAAATTTTTTTTACAAAAAATGCCTATTTTATCAATCTTCTATCTATCTATCTATACTATAATAGAACTGTAACAAAGCCAAATCTGTACATTAAATATTTTTTGAAAATTTTGATCAGGGTAGACTTTGTTATTGATATGAAAGCCAAAAATAATCCTTTCACAATTTTTGTCTGTCTGTCTGTCTTTCTCTCCCTGTGAAAACGTATCACTCTGAAAACACTGAACCAATTTTGACAAAAACAGGCAAAAATATTGATTTCTAAATATATTTAGAATGTTTTGTTTTTCACTAACTTTGAAACGCCATTCAAAACATGAATTTACCACTTCCAGACATTTTTATTATTAACAATAAAGTTCCCGATGCCATTTTTGTAAATAAAATAAAGTATGTTCAAACCATGGTAAGATAGCTGTAATTTTATAATATTTTATTTAGACATAAAAGAGAGTAAATTAAAAATAATATGTATAGAATAACTTACCTATAGTCTAGCACAACACTGACTGTATGATAAAGACAGCGATAATTTTGGAAGCGCCTGCTATAGACGCATGTATTCAAGATGCCGTCAGTCCCAAGTCATATGTCTACGATTATCATTGTTTATGGTGAAATCTCAATACCATAATGGTTAATAAAATAAAATATGTTCTTTGCAATGGAAAAACTATAATTGTTTGAAATTATTTATTTTATTTATAAAGAATATCATCGGGCACAGTATTGTCAATAACAAAATTGTGTGGCAGTGATAAATTCATGTTTTGAATAGCGTTTAAAAGTTACTGAAAAAAGACGTTCCTAAAATTATTTAGAAATCAAAATTTTAACGTGTAAAGTTGTGATGCGCATTAAAAAACACAACGTAAACCGGGTATCAGGTATCCTCAATCCTGTTTGGAAGAACATAATATATCGTCATATTAAAGAACCAACTTTTCTAAAATTCTCGTTCTTCCAACGTTGTGCTGGCTCTTGTACTAAAGTGTCGCAAAAAAGTCTAGTTACATAAACTACAATTTTATGTTTCTTGTTATCCTGGAGAACTCCCTGCATTTTATGGGACAAAAAGTATCCTAAATGTAACCTTGTAATATTTGGTGTCACTGTGTCAAGTTTTGTCAAAATTGGTTCAGTGCACAATTATAGTTTTTCCATTGCAAAGAACATATTTTATTTTATTAACCATTATGGTATTGAGATTTCACCATAAACAATGATAATCGTAGACATATGACTTGGGACTGACGGCATCTTGAATACATGCGTCTATAGCAGGCGCTTCCAAAATTATCGCTGTCTTTATCATACAGTCAGTGTTGTGCTAGACTATAGGTAAGTTATTCTATACATATTATTTTTAATTTACTCTCTTTTATGTCTAAATAAAATATTATAAAATTACAGCTATCTTACCATGGTTTGAACATACTTTATTTTATTTACAAAAATGGCATCGGGAACTTTATTGTTAATAATAAAAATGTCTGGAAGTGGTAAATTCATGTTTTGAATGGCGTTTCAAAGTTAGTGAAAAACAAAACATTCTAAATATATTTAGAAATCAATATTTTTGCCTGTAAAGGTGCGATATGCAGTAATAAACGCAACGTTTAACGGCAGGCAGGTAGCTCACACGCTGTTTGGAACAACATAAAGATATATAAAAAACTGGCTTATTCGAATTCGTTGTCGAAACCATTGCTACCTCTTAGACGAATAGTTACAACAAGTAACAGTTGACGCGTCATGCTCATATCTTTTTAATATTTATATTTTTCTTCAATACAATGGAGTGTGAAAAAGTTTTAATACAAATTGAAAATATTTATGATATTATTCAGTGTTTAATCTATCATCATTTATTTTATGAACATATTTTATTATTTAATTTACAATTTAACTCTATCAACTTGCCTACTCAGATTTACTGACCCGCGAGAAAAGGCAAGCTGCAGAAGTGACAGAGCTGCGTAAGGAGATCGCGGAACTTAGAGCTGATCTCCAAAAAAATAGTTATCTGGAGCCTGCAGCTATCGCTGGACCTGCGTCTGTGTCTGTGTCCGTAGAGGCACCTGCATCTTCCCCAACGCGGAAGAAGAGGAAGACAAGGGATGAGTTCCCGTCTCTGCCACAGACACAGATTGTTGATAGTGTGGTGCGGCCTGCTTCAGCGGTGACGGAACTTTATGATATTATTCAGTGTTTAATCTATCATCATTTATTTTATGAACATATTTTATTATTTAATTTACAATTTAACTCTATCAACTTGATATTTTATAATGTAAACTATACTGACTGTATAGTAAACGTCTAAAGAAAAGGGAAAGGAACTCCGTTCCAGCTGGGGATCCATAGACCTCCCAAGCTTATTTTACATTACCGCCAATATATATAGGTTGGTTTTTATTTTAATTGAACCCGGTAGATGATGCTAGGATCGGGTTGTAGGCTTATTTTAAAAGATTTTTCACATACCATCTGGGTATATGTTTGAGTGAGTCCCTCGATAGCTTGTATTTACAAATTGGAAACGGTAGGTGTGGCTGCAATCTGGTTTTAGGATTATTAGTACATTACATATTAGTTACATTCCAATGTAGAAGATGAATCTCAATTAAAATTCTGTCAGTACGTGTGTTGTTTCGATATTTGATCAAATTAATTTTCTAAATATTATTGATTCTTGAAGTCGTTGGGTTCACGTTTGTGAATCTACGACTAAAATAATTAATTGAGGTGTTTGCAGTTACCATACTATGTTATATTTATACTAATATTATAAAGAGAGGTAAAGTTTTGTTTTCGAGGAATCCCTGGTACCACTAATGTGATCAAGTTCAGTATCTCAGTGAAAAAGGTGGTTTATATGTCAAAAGTAAAATAAATTTGACAAAATTAAGATTGAATGCAGATTTCACGTATACTTTACAAATTCTTATAAAACAAACAACTAAAAGAAAATGGAAATTTAATGTAGATAAAGTTTAAATTTTACAGTATGTTAAGCGATGAAGTTACAAGGGGTACTGGGAAGACATTTATCGCCAATATATGTAGGTTAATTTTTATTTTCATTGGACTTTTTAGGTAATGCTGCGAACAGGTTCTAGGCTTATTTTAAAAGATTTCTCACATACCAACTGGATATATGTTTTAGTGAGTCCCTGGATAGGTTGGATTCATAATTGGAAGTTCTGTATGTTGCTGCGATCGGGTTTTAGGTTCTTTTAAGATTCTTTGCGTTTAAAAATAAAATTGAAACCGGCAATAACCGATTTGGTGCAGACGAAGTTGCACGGGTCAGCTAATAAAATATATAATTAATTATTTAATGATAATCTCTACTCAGAGTGAAAGTTAAACCACAGACTAATATGTATTTTACATGCAATATAAATGTAAACAGCGAATGCTTTATTTTATTCGTGTACACTATAAGACACTATATACTATGTTGTAAGATCAAACATTTTTCATTCTACACTCCTTTGCATGAACTTTACCCATGCTACGTTTACATACCTAAATGGGCGCAATGTGCTTAAAAAGGTGCCCAAAGTTTTCACTTCATGTATTTAAAAAATGTGCTATCAAGATTAATGTTATATACTTTGAGAATAGTTGTTCTTTAATGTATTATTACTTTTAAAGATTAGAAAATATATTTTACAAACGATAACTCATAGTAGGAACATATTTAACCATTTCTGTGTCGAGTTTCTGTTAGTGTTTGAGTTCGTAGCAATGTAAATACAGGTGGATTCGTGACACGGAAAGCCTTTTGAAATTACATTCAAATACTAAACTTTGTACCCTTTGGTGAATAAAGCTTCCGTGGTATGGGACTGAGTTTTTCTTAAACTTTCCTTAAGAATATTCAATCATTTTAAACAGGTCGCTTAGCATTGATTATAGATAGAGGGGGTATTAATATAATTGGTTAGAAAATCGTTACTCATTGCCTTTTATTGTGGTAAGTTAGTAAGCGATAGCGACAATCGCTTGCATCAGCATTACATAGGTTTTAGCGGTAGTGCCACTCAGGCAGAAACTATAAATAGCCTACCAAAGCTAAAGCCTACAGTAAAACTGTAAGGCTAAAAGATCCCATCAGACTTCGTAACTATATAATAATAATCATAAATACAGTGGTACAACAAAATAATACCAAGGAGGGTTGATGTCAGGCAGGCGGCCGATCGTAAAAATTAAGCCAAATCATATACCACAACATGACAAACATGTTGTACCGATCCTACTTATGTGAGATAAGGGTAAGAAGAAGAAGAAGATGGTTTTAGCGTTTGATCACAATTTCATCTGATGTTAAATGATAAATAATGTGATCTAAGATAGTAAACACGCTAAACCTTGAGAGGAGTTAGCTCTCATGTGCAGCTGCCGCAGGACATTTATTATGTAGCATTATATATGTAAATAAAAAGATGTGCGGTCAGATGACGCCCGACAGGCATGAAGTTCCTTCACGTAGAACAAGGAATCAAATAAAAAGATTCATATAGGTAAAATATTAATTTATTAGAAAACCGATATAAAATAATAAAAAATAAGATAAAGAAGTAAATACTCATATGAAGTTATGTAATTTTATTAGCTTACATATTTTCTGCAGTTGAAATATCTCGAATCCTCATTGCAAACGTACAACAATGAGACGATACAATAGAAAGAGATAAAGAGAGATAAAAATTACCATGGTGTGGACATAACGTGACAAATTCTACCAATCAATAGGAATTGCGGTAGGACCGCAAGCCGCGTTAAGGAATTCAAGATTTGTACAAATAAAGCTGTGAAAATAGTCATGGAGTGTGTCTTGTTATTAAACAAGCAAATTAATTAACAAAAAAAAAACATGAAACGATGTAAAATTTTAAAGATGTGAATAAAAAGCAATCGTCTATGTAAATTAATTTAATAGGAACTTACTATCTGAAACCATTTTATCAGCGACGAATCAACTCTATTAGAATTAATCGACATTCGCACTAACGACTTGACTGCTTCACTGAATTCATGATTTCATATAATTCAACTTTGTCTACTGATGTCGACTCTTAGCTTGGATTTACAAGACGTTGGAATGTTCCATGGGTTATTATCCAACCCTAATAGTATTGGAGCACTTAATTTATTTAAGATGTTGAGTCGCCATTAATGAGTCCTAGTAGTTTATATTAGTTTTAATAATCTGTTTTACTTAAGATATTAAGCCTGTAAATTAAGTTAAGGTTACTATGGAGCTGATATATTAAAAAAAAGCTCCTAAATAAAAAATAAAAAAAAACTTTGTCTACGATAACTACATTTGTAATTACTTTGAATCCATACTCTTTCTAATTCAGTAAATTATTTTATAGTTTTTATTGTTAAAATGGAGTAGGTTGAAAGAATTCCAAAAGAAATCCGCTCTTTCTAAAAATAAAGGAGTTGTTTCAGACAGGGCCGCGACATCCATACACGAGGTAAAATACCTATCACAGCGGTAGTAGTATCAAACAATCAAGAGAGTGGCATAGCAGACACTACTGACACTAGCTGTGTCGCTACCATCATGCTCATGGTAATAAATCCCTCAAAGTGACTGTCTTTCGAGTTGTGGCGGTTTGGAATCCTCCAGTGTATATTTAGCTACCGAGAGTCTTACAAGCTGACATGACAGTTATGAATGAAGATTTACTGTGATACATTAAACAAAGGCCAATGTTACGCGGTGTTCCCAGGCGACCAATCCAAGTACTGACCGCGCCCAACTTTGCTTATTCTACTGTATCCCAATTGCTTGTATATTAGTAGTTTTTTCGTAATTAACTGTATCTGTGTATTTAATAATATAATTAATATTTTTTCCACTTTTATATTTGGAATAAAGTAACGCAGTTGGTTATGAAGTTGCGAGCACCGTCTGCACCATGTGATCACCTAGTTCTATAGCAATTAAGTGAGGGCCGTGTGGGTTCAACTCAATAATAAGATCTGGGGAAGGCGACGCACTGAACATGTCCCCGGTTAATAAGATTCAGAGCTTCTTTCTACTATACGATACGATATATCGTCAACATTCATATAATTCCAATTTTAAAGTCAACGGCGGTTACGCCATCGTAATGATACATATTCACACGCATCACACACAGTAGCTATTAAGAATTTTCTCTATAAGCCATATCAATAGGCTATTTCAAGCAGTATCCGTTTAGATTAAGGTTTGTTTAAGTTAGGGATGGCGATCTGAGATCTATTAATCAGTTAATCGATTTTTAGATATAGAAAAAATGATTAATTTAATCTATATTAAACATCGAATCGATCTCTGAAACTATAAAATCGTAATTCGATCGAAAAATATAATCATACAATAATTACAATTAAAAAAAATATCTAAAAACAAACTCGTAAAATCCCGATACAGATCGGCAAAAAATCGTCATCCCTAGTATTAAGTTTCGTTATTAGAGTAATATATATATAAACCCTTTGTAATCACAATACAGTCAGTCTTGTTCTGTTATCCACATATTTAACATTAATTTGTGTTTTTAAAAAGTCTTTCGCCGGCTCCCATAACCTAACTCGAAGTGGAATTAAATTCCATGGAGTAATTCGGAATGTTTATGCAGTCACCAACCATAATAATCAGAAATAAAAACGGTGCTACAAACACAATTATTTTGGTGTATAAATTTTTATGCTTCACGAAGTCTACCAGTGTCAATTCATCAGGTAAATCCAGAAAAGACCAAGTATACATTTATTACAACGCAAAATTGAAGCGATTTAGCTCATCTCAGAAAATGTGGTTTCAGTGAAGGAAAATATGGTATTGGAATCAGTGTCTGGGCTCTTTGTAAAGTCTAGCTCTGTCTAGCTGTAAAGCTACAGAGAAATTTCCGCTGCTGCACTTGGGGGCCAGTTTTTTCTAGACTTAGTGTCTTTATTATCTCGTCCCTTAACATTAATTGAGATGATGGATAAATACTAAAACAGGACCTATAAAACAAAATACATGTTATGAGATTTTATCATAAAAAACCAATCTTAGAAGATTTTCTCATTGTTTAAGTAAGCAATCTAATAGTTAAAACAATTGCTATCAGTTCATGCAGTTTTCATTTTTATAGTTAGAATGGTTATCTAATGTTTAAACACACAATATTATATTTTATTTATTATATTTCCATTGCAATTTGGTTTAGAATATTTTACCCATCACTGTTCTTTATCATATATTATGCAAAATAAATACATATTACATATTAAAACAACTATCTATAATTTCGATGGCTAATAGTAACACATTTATGTTAAACTATTATTTACGGAGCTAGTCTTGTGTCGCGCCAATAACTATATTGATTCAAAGATGAGCGATGTTTATTTTTCACTTGATATATTTAAAAAAATCCATTAGTTTTATGTTTAATACGATTTTTTAATATTATACTAGCGGTCCTGACATACGTTGTCCTGTGCTGGAAAAAAAACGTTGGCAGGTGGTAGAGCCACACTGAAGTTATTACGTTTCCTTCGGTCAGTGAGAGCGCCGGAAGACCACCTCTCCTCTCCTCCCTATCCCCCAAAAACAGACGCACTTGCGACTCCCCTGGTGTTGCTAGTGTTGGTCGTGATCACTTAACATCAGGTTACTCGCCTGTTCGTTTGCCTCCTATGATATAAAAAAAATAGTACGCGGAAGAAGTGAAACTTCGTAATGGGGTAATCTCAGGAACTACTGGACCGATTTGAAAAATTCTTTCAGTGTTATAGAGCTCATTTATCGAGGAAGGCTATACGGCTATACGGCACGCTAAGACCAATAGGAGCGGAGCACCAATGAAGAATGTTTTAAAATGTTTTTTTTTTCCTATTGAAAGATTCCGCTGCGTTTTAGTTCGTGAAATGATGTTTATTGGTCATATTATCAACATTATGAATTTTTATTAAAATGTAATGATATAATAACTAAGCCATAACAACGCGTGGCCGGCTCAGCCATTATTAAATAAAAAACGTATATATATAAAGATAATAAGACATATAAAGATGGTAATGTCTCTATTTGTATTACTTTTATTTTACTATTATGTACGTATAACAAATCGAAGACTTTTTTTACTTTAAAATTAGAAATCCTAACAACACTTGATGATTCTAACAATTTTTCACATAAGGATGTAGTAACAGTTGAAGTTAAAAAATGAAGAAAAATTTTTTTCATAAAACAATATTTCATATACATTTTTAAAACTTCGTACAGTGTAAAGTGCTTGTTGTTTGGATACTGGAGCAGACTAATTAAAGGTCGGCAACAGTTCATGGTGGCATAAGCTTTTGTGTATGAAACTTAATGTGAGAACTAACGATAGTGCCCTGAACTAATAATTTAGTCACTTGTGTCTCTCATTTATTTCTCTAGCTTATAATTACTTATTTGGGGACGTGTTCGATGTAATATGATGATAAAATTAAACACTGACTTGGCAACCGAGACTTTTAATATTGGACTTGTCTGTCGAGGAAAAATATATATCTATCTGACATCGAATATGTCGTTCATTTTTCAAAAGGGCCAGAGACATTATAAATGGCCAGCACGCTATAACTTAGTACCTGGTATTTATCAGTATTTTATTTCTTATGCTTAGTTGTGTAGGCTTTCAACATGATATATATACCGTACTGGCTGACGGGGCCACACGTTGCTGTGGCTCAGTTATTACATATTGAATTCAAATTATGATAAACCATTTTCAAAATTAATCCATGACGCCATTTATAAGATACCTTATAACAGTCGGTCCAACACTTTCCTGTCAACAAACTGATTTAAAGCGCCATCTGTTCTGTTCGAGACTGAAGAAACTTACAATTAATGATAATAATCAGCATTCACAATAATTTAATTTTTAATAAAAAAATATTGAGGTCATTAATCAAAATATAAGTTATCCTATCTCTCAAGTATGACCAAATTATATATAAATGCCGACATTTCATTATAATCGGTTGAGTAGTTTCTGAGTGCATCGTGCTCATTCATATTCGTATTTTATGATATAATGAAAATATTGTTAACGTACGCAAATGTACTGGTTTGATTTATTAACATATAATTTAAAAATAGCCCTTTTAAATGTTCTTTTTAACAGGTCGAAATCAAAATAACAAGATCAAACCTTTATAGACTCGGAAATCTTTTTTAAAATTTTATTATTGAGTAACAAGTGATTCCTCTAATAAGATAAAGAGACTATATCTAGGTTGACAATATTAACAGTTTTTAAAAATGGTAAGTTAATTGTACATAATTAAAATAAAACACATTAAATAGTAAAACAGTTCACGTTGATATTAGAAGTGACAATTACAAAATAAAAACATTTAAACAACATTACGTCTGGCTACATATAACTGTCACTATTAAAATGTCAGCGTGACGATACTATCTCAAAATCCACGTTCATGTCAAGAGATGTCACGATATTTTTATATTGTATTCTTGTTAATTTCTATTAAATGTACTATTTGCTATAATTATTATGACGTGAAGTCGAACCATAGATATATAGGTGAGAGGGACACGGGCCGGCTCAACACTAATCCAAATGTTAATCAAAAACGTAAATTTCATGGTGACAATCATCAAGTAGCCCAGTTCGATGTGGCTAGCTTCATTCAGAATGCTGCTGATAACGCAATGGAAGATCATGGTCGATACGTTTTTAGGACAAGGTAAAGTAAGAAAAATGTCCTACATTTTATTTGCACAAACGTAAGAAGGCACGAAGTTGTAATATTGTATATACATAATTATATAATTACAAATTTAAATTTAACAGAAACGAATACAGCGATTATGGCTCTCTAGCAGACGCAAACGTTGACGAAAGTATAAAAATGGAAGAAAACAATCAAGATAATCTAAGATCCGACCTCGAGGAAGCTGAACTAGTAGAAACACGACTTGGGAATTCAGAAACTAGTAAACCTTTAGATAATATAAATATGTTAAATTATGCTAAAGATGGGAAACCGCAAGGTCACGAAGAAAAGACGGTTAAAAAATATCGTGATGAAGTTCCATTACACGTTATTCATAATCCTGAAAAGAAATGGTAAGATATTATTATGTCATACATTATTCAGTACAGAATATAACGCTCATAAGTCTTGAATACTCAAGAGTGATTTGGAAATTGACATAAGGCTTTACGTTAAGTGGGTAGACTTTCATTTGATAAATATAGATCAAGAGGTATAATAATATAATTTAAAAAAGTCGAGGCAGTCGTAAGGACTGCCCACAGATGGTTTCCTTAAACAATGGAATTTAAACTGTGTTCTCTTTTGCATTTTTAAATTGTGTGAATTGTTTAAATTTTATTATTTGTAAATTTAAATTATTAACATTAGTCTCCTCTTCACATCTATCGGTACTCCGAATAATAGATATATACTTTTTTATACAGTTTTTTTTATTGTTGCCCAGCTTAGTGACTGCACTGTGCCTGATGGTGAGCACAGTACAATCCAAAGCTATTAAATCATTAAACATATGATGGGCTGCACGATCTCAATACAAAATATCAATATTACATGTACACAAGCTCTTATACTACGCGTCGCTAGTTTGTCGCAAGCCGAGCAAACTCAATACGGTCGGTCATGCTTACTAGCATGTCATGATGCGAAATTATAAATTTATCTCTTGCCAAAAAACTACCGGCTAACGTGCCTAAAGAAGTTTTCACTTCAATAAATGCCATGAATAGAATATTCATGCAAAGTAAAATAACCTAAATATCCAATAGTTTTACTAAACTATAACATATGAATCAAATAGTATAGTTTATTTACATTGTATTATAATTATTATTATTGCGATATAAGTTTTATTACAATAACTGTAAATCCAGCTAAATAATAATGATATATTCAGTACTGTTCCGAAAAGAATACTACAAGTTTTAAAATGTTTAAATATTAAGTATTCTATTTAGTTTACTTTTAATAAATCTTTAAAATTATTATATATTTTATCCTGTCAAGTATTTAGAGAAAAGCTTGTTTAGTAAACTAGATAAATTTACTTATTCCCAATTCCTCTTTATCTTTAGTGCGTTCAGAAACATGAAGTTTCCGTTTTTTTCCCATAATAATTCGGATAAAACTAAAAAACAGAATAGACGAAAAATGTTCTCTTTCCATAACAAAAAAGTAGAGAGTGAAAGAAGTAAACCAATGGAGCATTCCGAACGACAAGCGAAAAAGAAAAGGTCATACGAAGAAAAAGTGAATTTTTGTCCAGCTTGTAAAAGAAAATTTAAAAAGAAAAACTACGATAGAGTAAACAGACAAAAGCGAGTGAATGATAGAACTTTGCATAACAGTAAACAATTTTATGCAGCTCTTTCTGAAAGAGAAAAAGAAAAGGCCAGGAATGTTCATATCCATAATAACAATGACAATGAATATTCTGACATCGCTATAATTGATAACAATAGGAGTAAAAGAGAATACACTATTGACAAGAATAGAAGAGTAAAGAAGTAGCCAATATACAAAACAAAGTATATTCAATTACATTGCCAGATTTATTGAAACAGAATTAAACACAGGAACTATGTCAACAACTTTGAACTAATTTAGAAATAAAGTTATATGTATATACGAGATCTCTATTATTGTTTTTTATCCACTTTCGTAATTTATGAAACTGTTGTTGATTTATCTTATTCAAATTTACTAATAGAAAACAACGTTCAGGCAGATATTAAAGGCCATGTTTATAATTAAGTCTAATACAATAATTAATGTATATAAAGTAACGAACGGTGTTTAGTTTTTTTTGTAAAGTATTATAGAATAACCGTAGCGGTAAATAACCTTCTTTAAAAATGTATTAATTTCAAATTACATAAGCACAAAGACAGACAAAACTCTCTCTCTTCCTAGCTGTTAGTCCCATTTACATGGTGGTGGGGTCAGCCTTCCTTACTTTTCTTCTCCACTTCGCTTTGTCCCTGACATCACATTCGGAAACTTCGCACTCGTTCATATCTTTCAGCACTACACCCTTCCAATTTGTTTTGGGCCTGCCTCTGGACCTCTGACCCTGAAGGGACAGTTGCAATGCCAAATTTCCCACGTAGTCTGGTGGCTTTCTCTTTAGGTGACCATACCATCGCAGCCTACTTTCTTGTATCTTGTCGGCAATGTCGCGCACCCCTAAGCTGCCTCGCACGTATTCGTTGCGGATTTTATCGAGCCGAGTCATGCTGCACATCCACCGTAACATTTTCATTTCAGCAACTTGAATGGTATGGGTGTTCTTTTTGTTTACAGCCCACGTTTCGCTGCCTTACATGAGGACAGGTCTTATAATGGTCTTGTAGACAAGACCCTTGAGTTTAACAGGCATTCTTCTGTCACATGTAACGCCAGTCACTTCTCGCCATTTAAGCCAAGCTGCGGCTATCCGGTGCTGAATGTTGGCATCAATGTTCCCAGACCTATCAATTAAATTCCACAAATACTTATATTCGTCACAGGAGTGGACCATTTGTCCATCGCTTGAAATTGGAGGATTATCGCTGGTATCTGGTGCATTAATCGACATTTACTGGGTCTTTGCAACACTCAGCATTAGGCCGCCGGTCCGTAACTGGTGCTTCCATGCCAACAGTGCCTGCTGTAACTCAGTACGGCTCTCAGTGCAGATAGCTACATCGTCTGCGTATATAAAAGTCCACGCTGCTAGCTTTTGCGCTACTTCGGTGAGTGAATCCAAGACCAAGCAAAACAGCAAGGGACCAAGTACAGAGCCTTGGTGGACGCCTTCCATAACCGGTATCGGTTTCGTCTCACCCACTATTGTACGTACCACACATCTCACATCCCTATACATGTCGGCAATGATGTTTATATACTTTTCGGGGACATTCTTTTTTCGAAGGCTCCACCAGATGGTATCCCTTGGGACACGATCAAATGCCTTTTCCATGTCCAGAAATGCGATGTACATCTGTCGGCATTTAGCACGATACTCTTCAGCAATCGTGTTTAGAGCGAACATTGGATCGATGGTAGACAAGCCAGGTACGAATCCATAATGGTTTTTAGATAATGAGCACTCAGATCTTAAGCGGCTATCAATCACTCTCTCATAGAGCTTCATAGACAGACAAAACTATTTTAATTTATAAACCTAGTAGTATATCGTATAATAGAAAAATGCATGACAAAAAAAAGCTAGACAGATTGACAACACGTTATAATTTTGGTTTTATTAATGGTGTTTAATTTTGGTACGTGATGACTCTGAATATAAATTTTCATGCTGGTTTTATAGCCACGAGTAACTAAAAAATCACAGTTGAGAATATACTAACCAGAAGTTTGACTGAAGTTTCACGTACAGTACAAAAGACAGCACATTCGTTTCAGGCATACAAATAATATCATTAATAAGTGTTGCCAGTCACCTTACAATAAAATAATCTTAATTTATGTACAATTTTTATCAGCTTCTTAATAATATTTGCAGAAACATTTCTAATGTTAGTTACGTTAGCTCTTCGATTTGTTAAACACTAGTCACTATATCTAATGAAGGTGATGCAATACAAGCCCGTACCTAAATTCAACGTCTTATTCTCTTATGTAACATCATAATATAAGGTTACGTGAAATTGGTTTCTAACGATAATTAACCCCTAAACCTTCCAAAACCATAAAGATTTAACCTCCATATAAACGAATGTAGACCTCATGATGTACAGTCAACAGACTTAGCAGAATAAGCTTAAAAGTATATCAGATTTATTACAATACCTTTAAAAAAAAATGTATTGTAAAATCATATTTTTATGTAAAATGAATTTTTAAATTATTTTTTCATTTGTACGTACGTTTTTCTACTAAACCATGAAATTTACAATTTACGATATCGATATAAACAAAAATAATAAATCCGCCATTTTTAGATCCTTGTCTTAAAAAAATTGCTGGGAAATTAAACCAGAAAAAAACTTCATACACAGATGTTAGCTCACGAAATATAACTGATACAAAACTAAACTGATATAAATCAATCAAGCACAGTGATTATGGTACATAAAAATAGAAGTGTTAACAATTTATGGCAGCACTAAAGGTAAGAAATGATATAGTAAACGTCAAACTAAATTGCGGTAAAGATGAGATATGGTAACCAATATACGCGGCTCCCAATACATCGTGCCCGTAAATCTTACTGTCGATCCATTTTACTCTGTTCGAGAGGCTGATTTGCATGCAACAAAAGGTATTCGTAGTGGCTGCATGTTATTTTTCAATGGAGAAACCTTTCACGGATTTATCCATACTAGTGGGCGCTCAGTGGTCGACATTCGACCACAGTTCATTGAATTTTTAAAGTTTGAACTTTATTGGGGTTCTTTTATCAATGGCATCCACTTCAAATATATAATTGGGTAGTTCAAATAACAATATTTTTTATTTAATTCGGTTAATTTAATAATTAAGTTATTTTTCGCTTTTTAGTGCCTTGTTAGTTTTACACATCAAAGGCGGTTTATTTTTTTTTGTAAAAAAAATTATTTCCCCATTTTTAGTGTTCATAAAAATATTTAATTTGTAATGGGCATAATAAATCGGTTCCAATTTCCCGAAAATACGTAAAGACGAAGTGGGTGAAAATCAAATAAACGATATTTCACCCCCTTAGGGGTTGAATATATTCTTCAAAATTATATGGGATTACTGCTGCATACAACTAATACAAATAAAAAAAGAATCAATAAAATCGGGTCAAAATTTGCGGAGATATCGATTAACATACATAAAAAAAAATACATACAACCGAACGTAGTAACCTCCTCCTTTTTCGAAGTCGGTTAAAAAATACATACAGTCGAGCATAGCAACCTCCTTCGCAACCTTTTTTGAAGTCCTTTATTGACGGATGTCAAAATGTCTTTTATATTTACATGAGTGTATATGTTGTGTAAAATTGAAGCTGTAGTGTGAGTAATGCATATTTAATTAATTTAATGTACTTATAATGCATTTTATATAAAATAAATAGGTTTCTGCACTTCTCCTCCATATAAACTTTAACTATGCCAAATGTCACGTTCATCCGTTCGCGCATTTCTCTCAAAAAGGGATACAAAGTTTTTTAGGCTTCACGTATTAATATATATGATGATGATATGATGATATTTGTTTTATAAGTTTTAAATTATTCTGTAAAATAATTCAATTCTATATTAGCAGCAAAATATTGTAACAAACCATGTAACATTATTGTAACAAAATAATTGTACCTAATTAGTATATGTATATTTAAAAAAAAAAACAATAGACAGCCCATTTTAAATCCAGAGTCACATAAACAAAGACGTAGTAATAACTTATTGAAAATGTAATAACAAAGTATAAGTTTATATAATTGAATAAATAATCAATATATGCTTCTTACTCCTTTTATAATTATCAATAAAGACACTGAGATTTAGGGTGTATTTAATAGATCAGTTGAATTTAAAGTCGTCAGTCTTCGTTGAAGACATAAGGCAAATCTTCTCTACTGTGTACGGCCCATCTGCAAAGAAAAATATTTATTAAGATCTTCCCTTTAAAATGTACATAATACATGTCGGCACAGTGTCTACTAACAAAAGTGTTTATTATTACCTACAACTTGGTGGGATTGATAGGTTATAAAATATGTAGCGTAGAAGAAGCGGGAGCATTCCCCCCATATCCCCCCATATCTATCTAGCCTTCGAGCAGGTAGATGGCGCAATAAAGTGACACGTCTTTCACTAACTCCTCACACACACCAAATTGCATCTCACACATGTATACATACACAGTAATTACGAAGGTTCTGTAAAAGACCTTTTCTCCCGTTTTGGTTAGTTAGGCTTACGCAATCGACAATTTCAAAATACATGTTTGCATTTGTGAGATACATATGAAGGTACGTATATAAATGTCACCAAAGTATACATAGTATAATCTATACATATAATAAGAATGTAAATCTAAGGTGGACGTATTTTAGATTTTTATTAAAAAAAAATAGTTGCAAGTGTCTAGGAATAAGTTATAAAATACATTTAAATTGTTTTTAGAAATGTCTGTCTGCCTGTCTGCTTGTTTGTTTGTACACACATCACTTTTAAAGTACTACATTCAGATTAAAACGTCACCAAGAATATCATAAAGCATATCCTTGCGTAACATTTAGTCTTTATTTCATTAAAATTAATTCAATCTATCAAAAGTTATTAATAGTTATTAAAAGTTAGTAAGGTAAGCACGTATCCCGTAACACCGTATCCCGAGATTCAGATATGTATATATATATATATATATATATATTGTGAGCAACAACTGGATGCTGTAGTGACACGTTGGGCCTCGGTGAACAGAATTGTTCACAAAGAGTGAGGCCAGATTAAAAGTCTGATAAAAATAAGAGCGGAGCCATTTTGGTCAGGTCATCCGATCATCGACATCCGGTTTTACCGTATAATCTACCAACCTAAAAATTATTAATATGGCGTCACCCATCATTAGATCGCTCATAATGATATTGCCTTTAGTGATAGCCATCATTGATAACCTCACAGTTCTATATATATATAAGGCATATTATTTAATAACTTATATTTTAAATAATGTTTATTTAATAGTTTAGTTAAAATACAGGAACATAATATAATTTATTTTGTAACCTCACAACTTGTTTCATATATTATTTATTAATTATTACTATTTTTTATTACTTTATCCAACAAAACATGTTCTAAAACTTGCTCAGAGAATACACTTATAGTAAAACAAAGGATAATGTAGATTTATTCAAAAATTTTCAAGTTATAAGCGTACTAATTGACATACGGACAATAGAAGTTGCTTTTATGAACTATAAGAATAAGGATGTTATCTGAAAAATCTTGATAGCTATTTTACTAATTTCATGCAAGGTTCAAAGCATTTTAGAAATTATTTAGAGAGATGTCGGATATATGTTTAAAACGCGTATCAAATATTAAAAATTCCATAAAAATAGATATTAGCGGTTAAGTGTATAACAAACGAACTCGGTAGGTGTTTCTGACGGAGGTATGAACTAAACAAATGTTGTCGCTAAGCTGCCACTTTCACATGCTCACTGTATTGTCATTCTCCAAGCGTGGGCATCGCAGACACACTGTTAGATTAAAATATATCTGGACAATCGCTTACAAAATTAAAATCTAATCTCATAAACATAAAGTGATACAGACTTGAGTTTTTGGCGGGATCTTGGAATGTCCTGTAGTAGATTTTATATTTTACTCATAGTATTGTGTTATTTGCCTCTATATTTTATAATATTGGTCGTGCTTTACATAATATAGTTCGGTTATTGTGTACAAGTGAAGTGGATGGTAAATAATACCACGGAGTATGAACTCTGAGATGAAAACTACCTGGAAAGTTCTAATAAGAGGGCCATCATCTTGTGAGACCATTGAAAAGATCGTAAGAAACTTCTATTAGTTACTCGACAATGGCAGTAATAATCTACTAAAATATTGGTTGCCAAAAATAAAATAAAGAAGAAAGATACAAAGACTGAGTGGTATATAGCAGTTACCCGTGCCTCAGGCACGTGCTTACCTTAGTTTGATCTACATGTAGGACGTCTCCAGGTACTCTTCTCTTGTACTTAAATCGCGTCGTCCATTGAATGTATATATATATATATATACATATCTGAATCTCGGGATACGGTGTTACGGGATACGTGCTTACCTTACTAACTTTTAATAACTATTAATAACTTTTGATAGATTGAATTAATTTTAATGAAATAAAGACTAAATGTTACGCAAGGATATGCTTTATGATATTCTTGGTGACGTTTTAATCTGAAAATTCAATCTATCAAAAGTTATTAATAGTTATTAAAAGTTAGTAAGGTAAGCACGTATCCCGTAACACCGTATCCCGAGATTCAGATATGTATATATATATATATATATATATATTGTGAGCAACAACTGGATGCTGTAGTGACACGTTGGGCCTCGGTGAACAGAATTGTTCACAAAGAGTGAGGCCAGATTAAAAGTCTGATAAAAATAAGAGCGGAGCCATTTTGGTCAGGTCATCCGATCATCGACATCCGGTTTTACCGTATAATCTACCAACCTAAAAATTATTAATATGGCGTCACCCATCATTAGATCGCTCATAATGATATTGCCTTTAGTGATAGCCATCATTGATAACCTCACAGTTCTATATATATA
>MU158930.1:481679-537417 GCA_015888305.1 Antheraea pernyi
TATATATATATATATATCACGTACACACAGCATAATACATCAACACACATACAAACAAAATAACTTTGTAACGTGGACATATGAATCTTACCACTTGGAAACCACTGCGTAGTGGGTATACCAGAGTCATATCTAGCAGATACGACTGCTTCTCTTATTGCAAGAGCTACAACAACTGACAAGCATATTGGTATTTCAGCGATTTCTGTAAAATAATCATATTTTAGGAAATCATTGTTATTGGTAATACACTTCTTTTTACTTTGTTTATAGGGGCTTTTATTCCACCGAACATATCAGCCCCATTGTTCCCCAATCTTTCTAGCTCTATCATGAGAGTCGCTGATGAGGTATCATTACCAGGTCATACAGCATCTTAGCTTCACCCGAACAAGGTTCAGCCAAGATGCTGTGACAAATACCTATGTTCTGGCAACTACTTTTTATACTACTCATCAACGACTCTCTTTCGATGCTTTTCTTGGCAGACTCCATCACCAAGTGATGCACATGCCCAATTTTTCTGCATACATCGCAGTTGGGAGATTCTGCTTTCCTCATTAGGTATGCAAAACGTCTAGATGGATAGTGCCCCGAACGGAGTCTTAAAGCTACCTTAACATATTATCGGTTTAGGTTACATTCATTAAACCACGGTATATGAGGAGGCTGACACTGTATTGTTTTATACTAGATACCTTTTTCCTTACTTCTCTCATCAAAATATTCTTTCCATTTATTATATTTTACTTTTGTTTCAATTTTGGCAGCATTTTCCAATAATTTACTTTAACCTCTTTTACTGTACCGTGAGTCGATCCTAATTTTGCAATACGGTCAGCCTCTTCCATAGAGTAACAAACCTGCGCGTAGTTAAGTAAGTGTAAGCGGTTTCATTACGTTACGTTTTTACGTTTATACTCTTCATCGTACTAAGAGACTTAAGAGACTTTCTATTCTAAATTAACATTTATATCATTATCAAAGAAATACCAACCTTTTGCTCCATAAACAGCAGCATCGCTATATGAATTATTTCTTAAATATACCCTAAAGTCCTGAGGAATGTCCAACGCTTGCGGCACATAGTACGTCCAAGTACGGTTAGTAAGTAGTTCTGAAGTGACTTTATCGTAAATTAGATTTTCACAGGTCCAATATCCAAGACCCATAATAAAGGCTCCTTCGATCTGTAAGAGACAAAATTTAAAACAGTTAAATTCGATTGATGAAAGCGTTACTTTCTAATCATGAAGTACTTAAGTGAACTCTATTTTACACTTTCAACCGGAATTGATTGACTCCTGCCACTAATAGTTAAAATAGTAAGAGAAAAACTGAAATATTAGTAACAAAAAAAACGCGTTGTTGGTAAATGGTTGAGTAGTAGAATAGATAGTAAAAGAATATCATCATCATCATCAGCCTGTAGGAGACCCACTGCAGTGCCATAAGGAAGAGTCCTGAAGGAAGGTTTTGGCATAATCACCACGCCAGCCCCCAACATATTGGGGATTATAAGTTCTGAGAAAGGCACAGTTCTATATCTTCCCACATACAGTTGTAGTACAAGAACATTTCTCAAGAGAAATAATAATAGATTTTGTTTTGAAAGCGTTAAATTTTGTTCTATGTCTATTTGTGTGACTTACTTAGATGTACAATGTAAAATTATACTATTATACTAACTTGACCAATATCAATTTCTGGATTTATACTCTGACCGGCATCCTGCAGCAAATCGACTCTAATTACTTCAAATTCACCTGTCAAAATATCTACCTCTACTTCAGCAACAGCCACTCCAAATAATGTGGCTACTATAATATCAGAGCTCTTAACGAAACTATGTGCCTGTAAATTTATATCTTCATTGTAAGCTTGAACAATAAGCTCCTTCCACGTTGGGTTATTCATTGTACTCCTCAAAGGTTTTAACCTTGCTAAAATTTCCATACAACACTCTCTTGTACCAGTTATAACGGCCTGCGATGTTACACTGCCAGCTGATTGAAAACTATTAGCAGAAGTTACTGTATCGGTTGGCTTAATAATAATTTTTTCCATCGGTACGTCCAATAAATACGAGCAAACTTGAACCACCTGTGTGTTGATTCCTTGGCCCATTTCAACGCCACCATGAGTTATTACGACACTACCGTCTGTATGATACACACATAGATTTACATAATATGGGCCTATCTTTTCCGGGTGCCATCTTAATAAGCTAAACCTTAAACCACGTTTCTTCCATCTGTGGCATACATTAAATTTGTTCACTGTTACTCTCCTTTGCATGTAATCACTTTTTGATCTAATTATTTCTATCATCTTTCTCAATTCATCATATGCTGGATCTAAATTATTCAAACGTACCTCCAAAGGGTCTAAAGATAATTGGTAAGATATTTGTTCCATGATCAGCTCAGTGGTACTAATGTGTTCTAAACTTGCTGAAATAATAATATTTATTTAATGTTCATGTTACTATTATTAATTTCAATAATATAGTGCTTACCCGGAGCTCTGCACCATGAATTTTTGGGGACATCAATGATGGTATCATAACTTTGAAAATTCCATCTAGCTTTATTGTAGCAGTTGTTAAAGAAATCGGTGCCTAACTGTAACAACCCTTCCTTTATTGTATAACCATCGCCTTGGTATAACTTATAATCGAAGTACTGAATTACACCTGTACTTGATACTCCGACCTAAAATTGTACGTTATGGAAATATTTTTAATTAATTGAGTAGAATAACTTTTAAACGATTGCTTGTTTTAAGACTTTTGTTATAAATTTATACACTTGATTTGTAGACATCCATTGTAGCATCAGAGGAAAAAATTAAAAGCCTGGTGATATTGAGTTCGTAAATATGCTGAATGATTCGTGTGAAAGAGAACTTTACATTTATATAGATACTTGCAATGTATAAAAGATTAAAATAGTAATAGAGTGCTTGTTGTGGACGTCTGAGTATTTCAAAGATTTTAGGAACATAAATATTGACTAAATCCAAGATTTAGATACTGAGTGTACCCAAATAAGCATTAGGGGCATACCGCGTGAAGCGGAGAGGAAAAATATTAATATTTCCAATTTTGGTAATATTTGATTATGTGCTACCTATATAGGCCCACATAAAATAGTTTTTTGTAAATAAATATTTAAGTTATCGAAACATAATTGTGTTGTAATTTTAAGATTTATTACAATTACTTAACAATATCACGAAATAGAGTATCCATCCTTTATTATCGTCAATTGATTGATTGATTACCGTATTTGTCGCAGCGAGGTTAAATTTATATGGAACAATGCTGCGGACAAAAATGTGTTACTCTTTACCAGCACTCGGGGAGTACGTGCAGGGGAATAAGAGGTACACTTCCTGCAGATACGTGTAACATCAGCTTAAATAGCCAACATAAATATTTATTGAAATTATTTATTTATTTAGTAAATTTACTAATAATATAATTATTTATTAAAATGTAAATAAACTATGTAAAAAAATTATTTAATTGAAAGTTTCTGTAATCTTGCATTAGTTAGCAGAAGGTGTGAACCGCGCGCAGCAAATATTAATTAAAATTAAAACAGAAACAAAGGCTTGGAATAATAATAATTATAATACCATTCTCTAAACGTCTACCTACAGAGCAAAAGTTTCATCCCGAGTGAAGACACGGGTTTACACACGGGGTAAACCTTTGATTTATTGGCGATTTTAAACGCTGATAAATTAACAGTTTATTATATTATTTTCCCATGTATTGTCATGATATTTTTTGTAAGCGTTTAGGTTTTCTCGTAATGTTTTCTTCCTTCATCGGCCTCAGTAAAAAAAATTAGGAAAGTAAAAGAAATCCGAAAGAATATTGGTATATACAGTGGTACTGTTGAATATTGTATTGAGAATCACTCAACTATTTATGAATTTTGATTATTGTTAGTTATTACAATGGAGAGGAGTATGGCTTAAAAATATACCAACTAACTCTACTCGTATGTTGGCGACGCAGCGTAAATTTAGCGAAATATAAAAAGGTGTTGGCGCGCGCATACCAATATCGGTCTGACGCCATATAGGGCACTGTGAGGACAATTCTACTGTACCCAATTTTTTGTGTTAATTTGTGTTTTTCATGGTAATTAATAGGAATTGCGTAATAATTGTATTGTATTAATAGTTTTAAAGGTAAAAAGCATATATAGCAATAAAAATAAACGTAGAATCTTTAAAATTGTAAAAGTAAACATTCTGTATCGTATTACGTAAAATGTTAAAACTTATGGAATTTGTTAGTAAATTATGTGTTAAATAATGTATAATTGTATAAAATAGCAATAAAAAGTAATAAAAATATATAAAGAGGCCAAAAAAGGCCAAAGTGAAAAGTAGGAAAACTTTTTGTGTATTTATCGTACAATTAAGCTAATTATTGCATTGTATCGAGCCTTCCGAGACGAATCTATTGATATATAACACATAATTATTATAATTGTAATTAAGAAGATATTTGGTAAAATATCGATGAATAATAGTAAAAATAAAGATGTAAACAAGTAAAAATCGTAAGAGCCACCGCGGCTCTCATTACGGTATAGCCTCGAACTACTTAAGCTCGACGGGGGCCCCGTAAAATCGTGGCAGGTTCTTAGCTAATCAGACCATCTACAACAGAGTGTCAATCGTAAGAAGATCATCGGAAATTCATCGTGCATCGTTTCATCGTGGAAAATTCATCGTGGTTCATCGTTCGCCGTGAGTCATCGATTCAAGCCGTCGCTACGCATCGAAGCGCTGCTACGCCAGGAAGAACCCGCGTTTTCGGTCTGATCCGTGGCTACTGGCCTGCCTGTTCTGCGACCTGTACCCGTGTACAGTGACCGCTGTAACCGCGATTCGCGTCAGTTGTAAGGACTATTGTAAGTCTATCGAATAAATTCCCCTTCGGCGAAACGTGCAGTTTGGTGTTGCCCGCCAGCGTCCCGGATCCTTTCCCCTTCACCCTCTACCCTTCCCCTCTCCCTAGTCTCCTACCCCTCCTACCCCCTAGCACCCGTGACTGGGCCCGGTCGTGGGTATTCGGGGGTTCCGTCCCTTTTAGTTTTTTGGTCCTTCGTGAGCCGGATCGGGACACCACAATGCCAACTGTACGCTCGCCGAAACCCGGTCGTAAAGGGGAATCCGACGAAACTTCGACCACCGATTGGTCGTTGTACACGCCGACCGAGTCAAGCTCCGCTGCAACTACGTCGACGAAGAAGTCTGCACCGTCGTCTGCATCGGTCCGCACCCGCTCGGCTGCCGCTGCCGCGGCCCAGGATACTTTGAAGATGCCTGCACCGAAGAACATTGGAGGACCGGAAGAGGTTCCACCGTCGTCTGCTTCGGTGCCCACCACGTCGAGAGCTGCTGCCGCTGCTGCTGCCGCCGCCGCCGCCGCCGCCGCCGCTCCAAAACCGGGGAACATTGGAGGACCGGAAGAGGTTCCACCGTGCGTTCCTGCGGTACCGCGCCCTGCTGCCACCAGGTCCGTGAAGTCTTCGAGGTCAAGAATGTTGGAGCTCGAAGCAATGAAGAAGTTGGAAGCCGCCAGGTCTGCTGCTGCCCTGGCTCAAATCGAGTTGGAGATGATCCAGTGCCAGTCCGATGAAGAAATCGAAGACGAATTGGAACAGGAGCGATCCACGCATGTTGAACAGTGGGTCAACGAAAGCACATCGTATCTGAAAGAAGATACCACCAATAGGAAGCAACAGGAGGAAGAAGTCACAAGGAAGAGTGACATCAAGGAACTCGCGGACGCCTTGATCGCCGCGACTGTATCAAGAACATCAGCTGCACCGGCCGCACCGTCGAAGTACGCCGACTTGCCTGCCTTCACTGGAGCGCCGGAAGAATGGTTGCCTTTTATAAGGACGTACCGGGATACTGCAGCCATGTTCACCAACGTGCAGAATATGGCTCGCCTACGCCACTGCATACACGGAACAGCAAAGGAGACTGTTCGCCGTCTAATGTTCGCCGCCGCCGATCCAGAGGAAGTGATCGCCGCTTTGGAAAGGAGGTTCGGGAAGCCGGACCGGCTCGTGCTAGCCGAATTGGAGAGCATCAAGGAGCTGCCTCGCATCGGGGACTCACCAAAGGACATCTGCCTCTTCGCCAGCCGTGTCAGCAACGCCGTAGCTACGATCAGCGCATTGAAGCTACCACAGTACCTGTACTCACCGGAGGTCAGCCGCAACGTCATCCAGAAGCTGTCGCCGCTACTACGGTGTAGATGGTTGGACTACACCGCTGGGAACAATGAAGACCCTGAACTTGTGAAGCTGCGGAAGTTCCTGGAACACGAAGCGGATCTATGGTCGACGCTCGCACCGATAGAGGCCGCCACCGGTGTGAACAAGAGGTACAACAACGCGAAGCAGGTACATACCACCCAGTCCCAGGTGAGCGTCTCCTATAATAGGAATTGCATATTATGTGAAGGTGATCATCGACTAATGGAGTGTCGCAAATTTAGAGAAGCAACCACCGATGGGAAGTGGACAATAGTGAAGAAGAACCGGCTCTGCTTCAAGTGTCTCGGGCAGAGGCATTCTCGAGACAGCTGCAGAGCACCACCGTGCAAGAGGTGTGGGAAGCCGCATCACACCGTGCTGCACGCCGAGGCGAATCGATCGCCACCTGAGAGGCCAGCGCCGCGTCCATCAGGGGAGAGGCACGCGCCGCCGCCTACGAGAGAGAAGCCATCGGAGTCATCGGGCGAGAGGTCTACGCACCGTGACTCATCAAGGAACAATGAAGATGCTGCAGTCAAGAGCATCTACGCCGCCGCTGATGGGAAGGAGGTCTACCTGAAGATGATACCGGTAGACGTCTACGGACCAGCCGGCTCCACACGCGTCCTCGCACTCCTGGATGAGGGGTCCACCGTGTCCCTGTTGGATGAAGAGGTGGCCCACAGGATTGGGGCTAAAGGAAAGCCTGACCTGCTCATCCTGGAGACCGTCGGGGGGAAGCTCATCGAGAAGCAGGATTCTCAACAAATCAACATCAAAATCAAAGGAGCTCACCGACGGGACAAGCGAACAATGAAGGGAGTCCGGACCATCTGCAACCTCAAGCTGGCACCGCAGCACGTCAGCATCGAAACAATAGAAAAATGTGAACACCTGAAGAAGATGAGCGAGCTGGTCTACAGCAAGGAGAGGCCAGCTCTACTCATTGGGCAGGACAACTGGGAACTCATCGTGTCAAGAAGGGTCATCAAAGGGAAGCCAAACCAACCAGTTGCCAGCCTCACCAGTCTTGGCTGGGTACTGCACGGCTGCTGTACTGCAAACAACATGTCGCCAGTGAAGTTCGTGAACCATTGCCGACAACCGAATGAAGAAGCCAACATGGACGAGCTTATGAAGCAACATTTCGACTTGGAATCAATCGGCATACAGCAGCGGCGCCCCAGCAACGACGCGGATGATAGGGCTCTCAAGATCCTAGAGAGCACCACCAAGCGACTACCCGATGGGAGGTTCGAGTCGGGGCTACTGTGGAAGTCGGACAACGAGGGACTACCCAACAACTACAACCTGGCTCACCACCGATTGAAGGGCATCGAAAAGAAGCTCGACCGGGACGTCGCATTGAAGAGTGAATATCGGAAACAAATCCAGCATCTCCTAGACAGTGGATATTCTGAGGAGGCACCGTCCAATACTACGATAGGAAGAACGTTCTACCTACCGCATTTCGCCGTGGTCCACCCTATGAAGAAGAAGATACGCATCGTCTTCGACGCAGCCTCACGTTACGAAGGGAAGAGTTTGAACGACGCACTGCTACCGGGACCAGACCTACTGCAGTCTCTGTTCGGGGTCCTGTTGAGGTTCCGCCAGGGGCCAGTCGCAGTGGTCGCCGACATCAAGGAGATGTTCCTCCGCATCAAGATACGGGAACAGGATCGTGACAGTCTCCGCTTCCTTTGGAGAGGTGAAGATCGATCTTCGAAGCCAAAGGAGTACAGGATGACATCGGTCATCTTCGGAGCAGCTTCGTCACCCGCAACCGCGATCTTCGTGAAGAACCGCAACGCTGAGGAACATCGAGCTAGTCATCCCAAAGCAGTCGAGGCAATCATAAGGAATCATTACATGGACGACTACCTGCAAAGCTTCGCAACAACGACGGAAGCAATCAACACCGCGGCGACAGTGGACTCCATCGAGCTAGTCATCCCAAAGCAGTCGAGGCAATCATAAGGAATCATTACATGGACGACTACCTGCAAAGCTTCGCAACAACGACGGAAGCAATCAACACCGCGGCGACAGTGGACTCCATACACAGGGAAGCTGGCTTCGAACTCAGACAGTGGGCTAGCAACGAACAACAAGTACTGGACGGATTGCAACAAGGGGAAGCATCACCGACCGAGATTGCCATCGGAAGCAATGAGGAGAAAACGCTCGGGCTACGGTGGTTAATAAAAGAAGACGCATTGGCCTTTAATGGTGGCCTGCGTAACGCACCACAAGACATTGTGGAAGGCAATCGAGTGCCTACGAAGCGCGAAGTAACGAGCGCTGTAATGTCGACATTTGACCCATTGGGGTTAGTCGCACCGTTACTAATTAAAGGAAAAAGAATGTTACAGGATATCTGGCGAGCCGGGACAAATTGGGACGAAACCATCACCGAGGAGGCGCACCACCAGTGGTTCGAATACATCAGCAGCCTGTCCGCGCTACGAGACTTGAAGATACCCCGATGTCTGACACCAGCAGCGGGAGCGGGACAGCTGCACACGTTCGTCGATGCCAGCGAGACAGCGTACGCAGCGGCGTGCTACTGGAGGGCAGAGGCGGACGGCATACACGTCGCACTCATTGCAGGGAAGGCGCGGGTGTCGCCGACAAAACCAGTGACGATCCCTCGCCTGGAACTGCAAGCGGCACTACTGGGGGCAAGGCTCGCGAGGACGTTGACGGAGGAATTGGATATGACTATAACCGACCGATACTTCTGGTCTGATTCCAGCACAGTTCTCCAGTGGCTGAAAGCAGATCCCCGTCGGTTCAAACCCTTCGTCGCGCATCGCCTCGCCGAGATCGAAGACCTCTCCAAGCCACACGAGTGGAGGTGGGTGCCTACGAGAGACAACCCGGCCGACATCGCCACACGGGAGGTGCCGCGAACCTTCGCCGAAGACAGCCGATGGTTCGTCGGGCCAGACTTCCTCCGCCGGCCAGACACAGACTGGCCTCAGAAGAGCTTCCACCGGGTCGAGCCGTCCGGTGAGGAGAAGAAAGTTGAAACCGTCCTGGCAACCGTGAAGAAAGAAGAGAGCGTTCTACCACAACCGGAACGCTTCTCCAGCTGGATAAGACTCCTGCGAGCTACTGCACGAGTCTTCCAATTCATAGAAAATTGTAGACGGAAACACGCAGTCAACGCCGTGAAAGAAACCGACGAAGCTTGGAAGCCCCATCGAAAGGGGAAACAAGAAAACGTGAAGATTAACAAACGAAAGAAGATTGAAGAAAGAAACTGGTTGCCAATACCGGAAGAATTGTTGAAGAAAGCAGAACAACACATCATCCGAAACAGCCAAGAAGACTCTTTCGGAGAGGACATCGAGAAAATGAAGAAAGAAGTACCACTGAAAACAAACAGTCGCCTAAAGAAGATCGACGTTCAACTCGACGACCAGGGAATCCTTCGTCTAAACGCCCGAACCGCCAAGCTCAAATGGGACGGTTCCGCAACAAATCTGGCGATCCTAGACGGCCGCCATCATGTGGTTCGTCTGCTCATCGATCGCTACCATCGCCGCTTCTGTCACGCAAACCATACAACGGTCGTCAACGAGTTGAGGCAGACGTATTGGATCCTATCTCTACGCGACGCCGTGAAACGTGTGCTGTACCAATGCCAATGGTGCCGCACCAGGAAGATGAAGCCGCAAATGCCGCCGACAGGAGACTTGCCCGTGGAACGACTGCGCTACGGATCGCACCCGTTCACGTGCACGGCCGTCGACTACTTCGGCCCCATGTTCGTCACCATCGGGAGAAGAAAGGAGAAGAGATGGGGAGCGCTCTTCACATGCCTCACGACGCGCGCAGTGCATCTCGAGCTGGTGCCATCACTCAGTACCAGCTCCATGATCATGGCACTGCGGCGCATGTCAGCAAGGAGAGGCACTCCGCGGGTGATGTACAGCGACAACGGGACCAACTTCATCGGCACCAACCACGAGCTTCGCGAAGAAATGGGAAAGCTCAAGAAGAATGAGCTAATCGACGCAGCGAATCAAGAGGGGATACGCTGGAAATTCATACCACCTGGAGCACCCAACATGGGAGGTGCCTGGGAACGGATGGTGCGCACGGTGAAGACCGCACTATCCGCAGTACTGAACGAGAGGAGCCCTCCAGAAGAAGTCCTGCACACATTGTTGACCGAAATCGAGCATACGGCGTGAATCCGGAAGACGAGGAAAGCCTAACGCCCAATCACTTCCTAATCGGGCGTTCATGTGGCTCTGCGATTGTGGGAAGCTTCAACGAGTACAACCTCATCGGGAAAGCAGATTGGAAGACCACTCAGCATTTGGCTGATCATTTTTGGAAAAGGTGGCTGAGAGAATACGTGCCAACTCTCATGCCCAGGAAAATAGAAGGGAAAGAAGCTCGTCAGCCGCAGCCAGGCGATATTGTGATTATCGCCGACGCATCTCTACCCCGCAACACCTGGCCCAGAGGAGAGGTCATCGCGTGTCACCCTGGACCAGACGGCAGAACGAGAGTGGTGGATGTCCGGACTTCGAGAGGCGGAATCCTGAGGCGCCCCACTTCGCGTCTCATCGTCATCGTGCCTGCAGCGTCGCGTCCACGGGATGGAGTGCACGACGGAGCGTACACTGGGGGGGAGACTGTTGGCGACGCAGCGTAAATTTAGCGAAATATAAAAATGTGTTGGCGCGCACATACCATTATCGGTCTGACGCCATATAGGGCTAATAAAAGAAGACGCATTGGCCTTTAATGGTGGCCTGCGTAACGCACCACAAGACATTGTGGAAGGCAATCGAGTGCCTAAGAAGCGCGAAGTAACGAGCGCTGTAATGTCGACATTTGACCCATTGGGGTTAGTCGCACCGTTACTAATTAAAGGAAAAAGAATGTAAGGATATCTGGCGAGCCAATAAAAATATATAAAGAGGCCAAAAAAGGCCAAAGTGAAAAGTAGGAAAACAGAATTTTGTCGTAAAAACATATATTTTTCGTGTATAACTTTTTATGTATTTATCGTACAATTAAGCTAATTATTGCATTGTATCGAGCCTTCCGAGACGAATCTATTGATATATAACACATAATTATTATAATTGTAATTAAGAAGATATTTGGTAAAATATCGATGAATAATAGTAAAAATAAAGATGTAAACAAGTAAAAATCGTAAGAGCCACCGCGGCTCTCATTACGGTATAGCCTCGAACTACTTAAGCTCGACGGGGGCCCCGTAAAATCGTGGCAGGTTCTTAGCTAATCAGACCATCTACAACAGAGTGTCAATCGTAAGAAGATCATCGGAAATTCATCGTGCATCGTTTCATCGTGGAAAATTCATCGTTCGCCGTGAGTCATCGGATTCAAGCCGTCGCTACGCATCGAAGCGCTACTACGCCAGGAAGAACCCGCGTTTTCGGTCTGATCCGTGGCTACTGGCCTGCCTGTTCTGCGACCTGTACCCGTGTACAGTGACCGCTGTAACCGCGATTCGCGTAATTGTAAGGACTATTGTAAGTCTGTCGAATAAATTCCCCTTCGGCGAAACGTGCAGTTTGGTGTTGCCCGCCAGCGTCCCGGATCCTTTCCCTTTCACCCTCTACCCTTCCCCTCTCCCTAGTCTCCTACCCCTCCTACCCCCCAGCACCCGTGACTGGGCCCGGTCGTGGGTATTCGGGGGTTCCGTCCCTTTTATCGTATTTATAACAAACTAACAGCTTATATTCGTAAGTCCGAAAAGAAAAATATACGTCATGAAGTGTGCCCATTGAGAATAATATTAAAACACTTTAAGAGACATTTAAATAAAAACAAATAGAATACTAATTTAATAAGTTAATTATTACCTCAAAATCACTACAACTTGAACACCTTTTGCCCACAGCTTTCATAAGTGTAGGAAGAGTAAGGACAAAACGACAAGGCCTGTTTAGTTTATATGTTACTAAACTGCACGCCACTATAGCTTGTAAGCTTCTAGTAATTTTAAGTCCAAATGCTCCACCAAGACGTCTTATATGAACATCAATCCTAAAAGTAAATAATACAAGTCGATATTTTTTACATCTGTTTTAATACATATACTATGATGCTAGACATCGAAAAACACCTAAATGTCCATCCTTCGCATTTAAACTTTGGTTTTTTCTGTTTTATGGCAATAACTAAGTTCTGAAGGTTTTTTTTTCAAATTTAGAAGTTAGAATTAAAAATCGTGTAATAATTAAAAAAATAACCGTCACGGGACGCCTGGTAGATGTGAAACATCAATGTTATCCACGAATACGCTGCCACTAAACGTCGGAACATTTAATTGCTATATCTAAATTATTTTACTGACGTTAAGATTTATATTTGGCATGCACTATCAACTCCATAAATTAGGTTACACTTTAAGGGAGTGCAAGGGATCCTAAATTCTTAAAACACGAACTTTGCACTATTAACAAAATACTCAAAAATATTTACAACCCTATATGTATTACCATAAGATTCAAACTGTTTTGGTGGCCACTCGTTCTACTAGTGTTACGCGGCATACGCCGACGACTTAGCGCCCTTTGATAAATGCCGCCAGATACACCGCGCCTAGTTGAATTTTGTATTTAATCAGGAAAGTTTAAACATAAAAGAATCAACCAACTAACTACACTTATAATCGAAAGTCCAACTAAAGTTAAAGTTGTTAATGTTCCAATTCTTATATCCAATAAGAGAATAAAGCTCAACAATTTTATACAATAGGAATATCCATTGAAAGATATTAAATTTGTAACTTAAACTACTTACCTGTTGCTATCAATATTAAGTGCTCTCGATATCATTGATTGAACACCATCAGGCCATTGAGTTGTACCATAAACTTTCATTCCTTCTTCGGAAGGAAACGTTACGCATGATATAGTCTCCATAGTGAAATGGAATTGTCCGTTTGTAACATTTACACCTTTTACTACAGTTACTTCATCGGTTCCTTTTTCGGTAGCATTGCTAGAATAAAATAAGAACACCCTTTTCGGATCTTTCCTTGCTTCTTTTACATCGAATACTGGTTTTCGAACATTTCCATATGTAACTCGAATTAATTTTGCAGCGACATTTGCTATATGTTGCGTTTCGGCTACAACTATACCAATTGGCTGATTGTAGTATTTGATAGCACCGCCGCTTAAAACTTCTTCGTCAGTGTTATGGAATATACCGTCCGCTCGTGAAAACGAGTTAACTCCTGGGATATCTTTGGCAGTGTAAAATGCAATGACGCCTGGATATTTCTGAAATAGAAATAAGTTTATTTGGATATTACTTATTTGTCTCACTAATTCATATATAAACATTTAATAAATTATGTCCGATTTCTGAGGTACTTTAATTGTAGTTTATCTGTTCAATGGCGTTATTGGTTCGATAACTTGTCAAATTACGTTTCTGAACACACGATCATACGATAAACTTTAGTAAAACGGACCATTTAATTGATGATGAACAGTTGAGAAGTTAAAACGCGAAAGCTCAAAATCACCTGTTGCATGTACGCCCATATCTATACGCTCACACAGCTCATACTTAATATTTTTTAATGATTATACCCTATTATTTAATTAAAATTACAAATCACCTACAATAACTTATAAAAATTGAAGAGTGTTTTAAGTTTAACCAAGTGCTTACCAATGCCACACTAGAATCGATGCTTACGATATCTCCCGATGGTTTACTGCTTAATGCGAATGCTCCATGAACTTCATGAGGAATAGTAGGCATATCATCTGTATAAAAAGCTTCCCCTGCACACTGAACCTATAATATATTAATACACATACTATTTGCTTTATCTATACACAAAGATTACAATCTAAAAGATATACACCATATTACATCAAGACTTTACAGAAAAGAAACAGATTATTATTTCAGACAAAGCTACTAGATTTTAATATTAGATATAAATAAAAAAATTAAAAATATTACGATTTTTTTAATGTTCCAAATACAAACCAAAGCCTCTAGTTTCGGTAATGGCTGGTGCAACGGCCACAGTTTGATGTTTGTTTCATAGCTCTGAGTGGCTACTGATATCGGACGAGTTTCGTGAATTTTAGTACCTCCGTTACGGTAACACGGTCTTAAAATCTTGTCCGGGCATAGTGAAAGTAGACCCTTGAAAAGTACATATATAGGTCTATGTTTGAGAAGGTAAAATATCCATTTCCTCTATTTCTGACAGTAATCAGGTTCATTTCTATGTTTTAGTTATTTTATAATGACTAACAAACAATCTAAAGCTTTCATAAAGGATTAAGATTCTGGAAGTACTTGCTTATAAAATAAATGGCGTCTATCCAGACATTCTTAATCAAGGTTTCTTCACACACTGAAGTGTCAGCATAAGATAGTGTGAGATCAATCAGTGAGATCAATGTAGAAGTTGTACAAATAGCCTGAACTGTTGGTCATAGAAAACACCGTGATAAAACCATTGCATGGTAGTAAATCATTCTCTAATGGCTACCTAATTAGAGTTATCACCCTTAAACTATCACCAAGCAGCTGCACAAGTACATTTCCATAATTTACATCAGAACTTTCACTTTTATTTCTAATACTAGCTTCTGCCTGAGACTTTGTCCGTGTGGACTATTACTTTGGGCTAACACTAACATGAAGTAGAAGCTCTTAAAAGAAAACGATTTTGAAATATATTTCATTGATGTTCCGCTCCAATTGCTCTTAGAGTAGGCTGGTAAAATGGCCAGAAAAACTGGAGAATGTAGGTTTGAAGAAGACTAAAAACTCAAAATTTGTTTTGCGACTTCGGTGGTCCATCCAAATTTTTTTTTCTATAGCTTTAAATGACCTTTTTCCTTACCAACCTGTTCTGATTTCCGGTATCTCGGTTCTCTGATGCAAAACGACGGATGTATAGATAAGGACGTGAGGAATAGTATAAATGCGGGGTGGATGAAATGAGGAAAGTTGTCAGGTATATCTTGTGATCCACGAATGCCCTTGAAACTCAAGGGGAAGGTGTATAAAACTATTATAAGACCAATTATGTTGTACGCATCTGAGTGCTGGGCGACGAAAGAGACGAATGATGGAAAACTACATGTGGCAGAGATGCCAATGTTAAGGTGGATGAGTGGTGTAACTAGAACGGATAAGATTAGGAATGAACACATCAGAGGAAGTTTGAAAATAGCACCAGTGACAAAGAAGTTAAGGATTAATTGGTTAGCAGGATATAGGCATTTCATAAGGAGAGATGAAGACCGTGTAACTAGAAAAGCTGTGAGTACGATGGTCAATGGATATAAGAGTAGAGGAAGACCGAAAAAGGTATGGATGAATTGTGTGAAAAATGATATGTGTGTAAAATATATGAATACTGAGATGACATCTGATAGACGAGAGTAAAAAAGGAAAATATATTGTGTCAACCCTACTTAAGTGGGATAAGGGTAAGAAGATGATGAGTACTGAAATAATTTCAAATTGGACTAGTAGTTTCTGAGATTAGCGCGTTCAAACAAACAAACTCTTCAGCTTTATAATATTGGTATGGAAGTATAGATTAGTGTCCTTACTCGGATGGTGTATTTAATAGGATTGTGATCAATTGATAAAACTATAAACTGTTTAAAAAAACTACTTTATAAAATAGCGCTACAGCCAGCTGCAGCCGGTACTCGGCCGACGGTTCCGGTGGATTTTCTATAACATCAAGTTCCTTTTTTAAAGCCGTGATTGCGCATTGCATCGTCTCGTTGTTGAACAAGATTTTTCCTGAAAGACACTTTTCCGTAGCCAAAGCCCTGGAAAACGGTAACAAGCCTCCGTAAACGATTCTTGATTCTATCACTGTCATATTCTTCAATCTGTATAGAAATCCAGCATTCACTATCGCATGAGCATTTTGAGAGCGTGGCATTATCTGGAACAGAGTTTGACGATGTTTAAAGTTTTCCTTGAGTAGCTATTTTGTATAGAATATTTTATGACTGAACTAAAAACTTCTTCCCAGATTTAGTATAATAGAGATGATCATAACAGAAGTGACCTCAATGTAATTAATACTATATTTTTATATAGAAATAAATGTGAAACATCGAAATTATTTTATACAGGTAATATTATGCATAACAGGAAATAAATATGGCACGATCAAAAATAAAAAATAAAGATTTTTTTTTTAAGATGACTGTTAATTTCTTAAATTTTTCATTCATTAAACACAAAAATTCAAAATCAAACAATTGCCAAATACAATAAATTAAATACCAAAATACAATAATTATTACCTTAAATGTCACCAAATGATAATCTTCTCCCAGTGGCGGTAACAGCGCGTTTAATATGACACATCCTCTCATATTAATTTTGAGAAATTCTTTCATACTGACAACTTTTGTGGCGCCAGAAGAATATCCTAGAAGTATGATAATATCAGTACAATACTAAAGCAAACTGTTAACTTACGATGTTTTCGTAGACTTCTAGCATTTGAAAATGATAAATGCATCTTTATATAATATATTATTATAATAATCATTACATAGTATAAAACAAAGTCCCCTACCCCGTCTGTCTGTCTGTCTGTTCGCGATAAACTCAAAAACTACTGAAAGGATTTTCAAGCGGTTTTCACCGGTTGATAAAGTGATTCATGAGGAACGTTTTGGTATATAATTTGATTTTTTTATAATGTAATCAGGGCGGGACAACGTCTGCCGGGCCCGCTAGTTAATATATATTATAGTAATGATTAATATATATTGTAATAATAATATAGATATAAATTATAAGTCAAAAGAGAATCAGAGTATTTAGATCGGAATACAACATTATAGATTTAAAAAGCTAAAGCAGAAAATATTAAATTATGCTTATTAACCACAAAGATAAGAATTTTGTATAATTTATATTACCTCTTGCAAATTATTTCTGGCAATTACTACTCATTGATTATTTATACGTAGTTATAGAAGCATACTGTATATTAGAATGTCATATATTTAGCAATCAAACCTTCATTTATGAAAAAAATGGAAACATTAACTTTTTTGTAGAGAGTTCGATTTTATACTAGAAAATGCCAAACTTTTTTGGTGAACCATTAAAGAGTTATAAAATTCTAAACTCAAAAAATCATGTTTCCCAGGTTAATAATAAGGGAAATTGAAATTTACCATGCGGGATATATTATTAAGCGCTGAGGCTTTCACAGGATTTTTGTCATCATTTCCAATATTTGATATATATAAGAAAAAAAAGTTAATTTTATTATATCAGTCTACTATGTACATGTAATATTGATATTTTACAGTTCATCATACGTTTCATTGATTAATAGAATTTATAAAAATGTCTATAATTTTTGCCCCGAGAGCCAATAGATATGAAAACCACACTGATTTTAATAACGTCAATAAACAAATTCTGAAATTTGAATATTGTCATTCACACTATAATTAATATGAAAATTCAAAAGAGTACACATTTATTTAATTGTTTTGAGTTTTCACTTCTGCCTCGACTCGACTTTCTTTTTAATTTACTTAATTTATAAATAACTTTTGTTTTGTTAGTAGTAAATAAGAAATTTCTTACAATTCTTTCACAATATATATGGACATGTAAATACTTATTCATGTATATTAATTAGCCAACATTTTGAAATTTGTATGACTTTGATAAAAGTTACATGTATTAGTTTTAATTGGTTAAACATTGAAAGATACTGTATATATATATATATCATAGGAGGCAAACGAACAGGTGGGTCACCTGATGTTAAGTGATCACCACCGTCCATAGACACTTACAACACCCGAAGAGTCGCAAGTGCGTTGCCAGCCTGTATTTGGGGCGGGGGTAGTGGGGGAGGGTAGGAGAAGGGGATGTTGGTTTCCGGCGCTCTCACTGACCAAACGAAACGCAATAATGCAAGCAGTGTTAGTTCACGTGGGTGTTTCTGTGGGTCGAGTGGTAGTACCCCGAGCGAGCCGACCCATTCATGCTGAAAACAGTAATATCTTCAGCGTTGTTCTAACACCTACAGAATATGACCGCTGCCACCTAAACTTGGCAAACCTGTGTCTCAGGTGGCAAAATAATATATATTATAACATGTGTATAATACTATAAATGCGAACGTGAGTTTGTTCCTTATTGTTGAAGGGTACAGAAAATGACACAATGTACCTTGTATCTGGAAGCTACATTAACGCGAACAAAGCTGTATACAGAAACTAGTACCAAACATTTCTCCAAAATTTATTCCGATTAATTTTAGGAGCGTAACAAAATACAATGAGAGAAATATAACAAACTTTGTTTGAAAACGCTAATTTCTCAAACAACTCGATACATTTTCACGGGGATTTACATGTAACTTATGCGCACCAGATTAGAATATCATACAAGCTTTATCAATAAAATTGATTCATAGATAAATTCAAATTTTGGAATACTAAAATTGACAATGTTAACTTTAGAATTTGAAATAAACATATTTCTGTATGAAAATAAAAAATAGTATAAGATATATTTAATTAACAAAAGGTTTTCATACGATTTGGAACTGAAATTAATATGTTACTAAAATAATCGTAAAAAAATGAAATATTATTTGAACTCGTTCGCTTTTAATGACAATTTTTCATAGTTTTTTTTTAATATTATAGGTGGTAAACGAACAATCGTGTCATCTGATGGTAAGTGATCACCGCCGTCCATAGACACTAGCAATCCCAGTGGAGTTGTGAGCCTGTGTTTGGGGGTTGGGGGAAGGGGGCGTGATGGGGGAATTACCAGGAGTGAGGCGGGAAGTGTGGGAGGGAGGTGATCCTTCGGCGCTCTCACTGACCAAACGAAACGCAACAATGCGAGCACTGTTACTTCACGTGGGTGTTTCTGTGGGTCGGGTGGTCGTACAGGGGACGAGCCGGTTGTAGATGGGAAATATAGAAATGGCATTCAAAATTTATAGTTGTTGTGCCTCGGTAAACACATGAAAAATAAATTCATAATTAAAACGTGGCGTCATCTATGAGGTATTTATAACACTCGGTCCTACAGATTTCTGTCAAAAAACTAATTAAAAGCGCCCTCTGTTCAAGACTGATGAAACTTATAATTAATAAGAATAAGCCACATTGTCAATTATTTAATTTGTAATTAAAAAATAGTGAGGTAATTAATCGAAATATAAATTATCCTACCTTTGAAGTTAGATCAAATTATACATAAATTTCAACTTTCTTGAAGACAATGGATTTTTATATAATAATATTAAGATAAAGTGATAGGTGGGAGAACCACGCTGAAGCTATTACTGGTTTCAGTATGAATGGGTCGTTCGTTCGGGGTAGTACCACCCTCTCACAGAAAACCGACATGGAGTTGTATTGTTGCGTTTCGTTCGGTCAGTGAGAGCGCCGGAGAACCCACCTCTCCTCCCCCTTCCCCACTCCCCCTCCACAAACACAGACTGGCAACGCACTTGCGACTCTTCTAGTGTTCCAAGTGTCTATGGACGGTGGTGATCACTCAACATCAGGTGACCCGCCTGTTCATTTGCCTCCTATGATATAAAAAAAAATGTTTCTTTCATATCCATTTTAATATACCTCTCTACTCGATAACAGTAAATTTTATTTTGTTATTTAACATGGACAAAGTCGCGGGTAGTTACTAATAAAAAATATATATGGCTCCAGAATGATGTCAATGGTATTTTGTGCACGACAAAAATACGTGATTTTGAAACAATAAAAATATCACTAACACGTTTAGCAATCGTAAAATTTTTTAAAGTTAAAATATTACTGAATCTAAACCAACTCTATCGAAGTTTTGTACACGAGATATAGATAGATATAATTTCAAATTTATAACCACAAAGAAGGAAAAAGTAATTATAAAATTTTATATTAACCCTTAATTTGGCTAATTCCGCTACAACGAACAATCAAATAAATAAAATTTGGCGGGTTTATGGAAACTTCTTGACGGCTTAAATATCTAACAAAAACTTTAAAATATATTTCTATTACGGTAATTAAAATAAAATTCTTATTTGAAAACACGTTATCTGTCAGTTTGAGACAAAATGTCGACGAAACACAAGCCATCCGTTTTACTCTAGGTATTTATAATTTTTTATAAAGGTTTTACTAAAAAATGTGCACGTTTGTTTACTGAAATAACTTTGTAATATTGTAATTTATTGAATCACTTATAGATCTTGTAATTTTGTATGGTTTTGGTGACTTTTTTTACTAAAATCAATGTTTGCCCACCACAGCGAACAAAATCAATTTCATTAATATTTAGTGTTTGAATGATTTGTCCGCCACAACGAACATTGCCAAAGTTATTATGGGCTAAACATGTATAGGGATGATTACTAATATTTTACCTAATTATGAAATTTACATATTTATTTATACTTATTTAACGCCATTTAACTTTTGGTTATGGGTTTTGCTTACACCATTTTTTTGCGCTTGCTAACAACATTCTCGTGGTCAAAGAATATTAGCATTGGTACCAAAATTGCATGCTCTATCTGACGCAAGTGACCATTCTAATCCGGAATGTAAACTAGACGATAATTCTACACAATATTTTTCTTCCCCCATGCCGTCTTTGGGATCCATTGCGGATCTTAATATTTCTATTCATGGAACAGATTCAGAAGATGAGCAAAATGTTCTCGTAAGTCATGATGTTACCGATGAACGAGACATAAATTTGAATTATTCTGTAACCCCAATATTGCAAGAAATTGACGCAGGTAACTATAAGAACGTGCCATCAAGACTTTCAGCCATTGCATCGTTCCCAGCTACTCCAGTCACACCAGCAATTCCAATTACATCAGATATTGTCTCACGAAAAAAGAATACACGTAAATCTCGAAAAACGAGATCCAACAATACAAATTTACCACCTGCTAAAAGAGCGAAGAAGACGAAAAGGTTTCAATCGACTTACAAATGGAAAAGAGCATCATTCCGTCACATAGTAGTAATAGAAGAAAATCTGATAGACCAAGAAAATTACATTGAATTACCTAAAAATGTTATTCCCGGAGAAAAGGAAATGAAGAAGAAGGGGTGCATTTTCAGAATCGACATGCGATAATAACCGCCTAGCCATTGTTCGGTGGAATGATAACAAGGCTGTAGCGTTTATAAGCACATGCGAAGCTAGTGACCCCATCGAAAAAAATCAAAGATATTCTAAGAACTCGCGAAAAAAGGTTGACGTACAATGTCCGCAAATAGTACGTCAGTATAACAGGCACATAGAAGGTGTAGATCTTGCAGACATGCTGATATCATTGTACAAAATACCTTTAAAAAGTAGAAGGTGGTACTTAGGTATTTTTGCACAAATAGTTGATATTTGCTTGAATAATGCTTGGCTTGTTTATCGAGACCAGCGTGGGCCTGGAAGTAAAATTTCCCTAAAGATATTTGGACATCAGGTATATGAAAACCTACTTTAGGTCAATCGAAGTGCCAAAAGAATCAAAAGAGAATACTCAATAATAAACAAACCTTACGCAGCAAGACCTTCAAGCCCTGTAAAATATGATGATGTAGGTCATTTCTCGGCAATTATGGATGAAGGACGTTGCAGATATTGCCAGAAAGAAACAGTTGTTTTTTGTATAAAATGCAATGCAATTTTCATTTTAATAAATGTATAAATGTCATAACTAAATTTTTGTTTATTATATCTGTCCACAAAATACTTCAACTTTTTATTTACCGCATATTTAGTACTGGCCGATACATCGGACATGTATATCTATAACTACTATATAACACAATTGTCAGTTTTCGCCACAGCGGACATTAATTATCTCAATTATGGAAAATGATATATTTTTTTGTTTATTTTACAGAGATCCTAATGTCTATATAGACATGGGAAAATAACAGAAATAAAAAAAAATTGAAAAACATCTTGTCAAATTAAGTGTTAACTCTAATTCCAAATTTTGGGGTGTAAGGGGTATCGAATAACATCTAAGACTTGAGACATCCAAACCAACCTCATCTGCACGTGGTGCACCCTGCTGAGTAACGAACGAGGCAATGGCGAAAGCGGGGTGGTAGGGTTCTACAGCCCGACTGGGTCGCAACCACCATGTATATGCCGAAAAAGCCTGTCATAGTGATTCGCTTTTGCGGGTCGCGTTTCGAGATCAGCCTGTGCATATACAGCTTTTCGCAGGCCGGCATGATAGCGGCAACCGGCGATGGATAATGTGTCACTCGGTGGTCGCCATTGTGTTTGGATTGTACTGTGCTTACCATCAGACACAGTGCAGCCATTTTGCCGTGCTACAATAAAAAATAAAATAAAATAATATTTTACGTACAAACTTTGACACCCGTTTTTACACCATTATGATTTGTATTCCCAGAAATCACGATAAAACAATAAGGCCTGAAGTCAACATCCGTCCCAATTGCCAAAATTCTATGCTTGGTAATTTTATATAGCCAATGATGAATCAATCAATTACTCACGAGTATACACTTTACATATATTATTATTATTAAAGTATTGCTTACCAATTGTGAGCTGAGCACCAACAGTTCTAAATAACAAAAACACGTCAGATGGAAACTCATTGTGCTGGTGTTTTATCATCAGATTACCAGCGAACGAACCTAGCTGAAAAAGTAATAATTGATAGCATGATAATAATTCAGGCCCAAAACTTGGAATACCTCTGAGATCCTTCAATAAATATCAAAAAATACTATTAAAAAATTAATCAGATCCAAATCACAAAGTACATTATTCAATTTAGGCCATGAGAAGACGCTAATGATCGTAAAAACTACCACCGGTTCGGAAAACAACCCAGTCATCGAGAAGAACTGGCAAGAAACTCGATCTGGTTAATCTTTTCTTAATACAAAATTTTTACAAACATAGATAGTTACATTCATTTTTAGTGGATGCGCAGAGAGGGGCGTCATTTCCAGACGTCACAATCGTTCACATATTGATCCACCCTATAATAGATAGCCTTTAGACATTAAAACCCGCTTGACATAGTGCTTGAACTCACTATCAGGCAATGTGATTTGCAATTTTGTTATAAAACACTAACTTTGTTACACTATTACCATAAAACTGTTATTGGTCTAATGCCCGGTTTCTGAGGAACTTTAATTATAGTTTATCTTTTCAATAACGTTTAATAACATACAAGTCTTTGCGTTAAACTATTCAATAGCTTGGCTAACGATAAATTTCTGTAAATCTTAACGGGCCAGTTTATCTTATGCATAACATTATTGAGACAATAAAGTTAGGTAGATAAACCGAGTGCCTCAGAAACAGGGCATTAGTGAGCCTGCAACTTGGAATAACCAATTTGTTACTATTTCTAATATTTCAATTGTTGGTATTTTACTAAATCCAGCTTAACTAAGTTTTTGCGGACATACATTAGATTATCAAGTAGATTGAGTTAATATAGACAGGCATCCTACAAGCGGAATAAATTTTTGGGTGATAGGACATGACAATTTTGTCAGACTAGATCGTGACTTTCATGCGTACGGTAGAAAACCCATCATAGTCACTCTTAGTTTATTATGATTCAGGATCAACTGATATCAGGAAATAGCGGAGAAATTTGCAAAGCAACATAATCGCTCATGCTTCGATGGTTACCGTTGTTTTTAGATTGAACAAAACTTAGCATCAGCCTCAGTTACTTTGGCTTGCTACTTTAACCAAATGCATATATAGCCGTTTGGCTTTTTTTGGATTAACAATAAAACAAGTATACATATCATATAATTTTCAACTTTAAGTAAGTTTCCTGTAATGATCTTCGAATTAGTTAAAAGGAAAAGTGAAAGGAATGAACACTTTTTAAATACACTCACATTTCTTACAGGTATATGAGCTACTAATTTTAAATGCTCATAAAGTTTTTCCAAATATTCGAAGTATTCTCGTTTGGCTTCAGTTTTAAATATTTCGATTAAATCAGTGAGCGTTGTGCCTGATCCAATTATTAAGTTTTGATCAAATGTATGACCTTTAAGCTCTGACACTACACTGATATCTATCAGAAGTCGAGGGTATTCAGTTATGGGGTAAGCACCTATAAATAAATACATTGATCTCACATATCACATTATACATACTTTTAGATTACAGTTATGTTTATAGTTAAGTACAGTTTGAGGTATAATTAGTATTTCTGGTTTTAAGATTATTTTTATTTTATAAGTACATCTTACAATCTTTGCTTTATCTCGCTATACACACAACCTTTTGAAGCAAAAGTATGTAAATTGATTGTACATCTGTGTTCGGAATTACACAACCGAATTGCTCTTTAAGTATTATATATGATTATTGCACTGCGTGCACTTTAACATTTTATTATTAAAACAATATATTTGTATTACTTCAGTTCGCAATCAACCACGAGCGACTTACCACCACTGTTCGCTTTTTACCATTAACGGCTGATTATTATAAATCATTAATAACCATTTTTCCCGATAAACCATTTACCATTAAAATATCTCGTTCTTCAATTTGTATACTCCACAATGTATTTTTTTTCTAATTCTATTTTATTACATTTAATATTAGTTTTATTTTTACTTTGTTAGAATTCTACTTTTACTTAGAATGTATTCTATTTTATTACATTTAATATTGGTTTTATTTTTACTTTGTTAGAATTCTACTTTTATTTAGAATGTATTATACTTAGGTGTAAAACTATTCATTCTTCGATAAACACTATAATATTTTTTAACATATACATAAAATTAAGGTTATCTTGTAGTAATAATGTATGTTGCATTCGACTATTTGTACTTACCTTTAGCTGTATTTCCAGATATAAGCATATAAGAATCAGCACCATGTTCTTTTAAAAGTCTATATATATCAGATACGTAAAGAACTCTGCACCAAAGCCTGTCATCTTTTAGGTTAATAATTACTACTTTCTCATAATCGACGTCAGCAGGTAAAAAACACCAGTCGCTTTTATCACAATCTATCTCAGAACAGACAGTTTCAGATTTTTTACAAATACGTAGATCTTCTATATCTACCATTTTCTTAGGTTTTGGAGCATCCATAGCAAGTGTTTTAAAAGCTTCTAAAATTGGTCTATAGCCGGTACATCGACAGACATTGCTTCCAAATGATCTTTCTATTTCTAACATTGTGAGATCATTCCCACTTTGAAGGAGGCTGTAATTTTTTATTATTTTTTTTTACTCAGAAGTGATTTGCAAGTGCAACATTATCGTGAATTTACCTGTGCATAGCCATGACCCATGCTGGAGAGCAGTACCCGCATTGAGAACCGTTGTAATCGGCCAGAAGTTTCTGCAGTTTATTATACCCTTTATTCCTATTCCCCAATCCTTCTATTGTAGTTATGTCCCAGTTGTGACAAGAGGTAACCGAAATCATGCACTAAAACAGATAGACGGTTGTTTAAGAATATTAACAAACACTTTTGTTTGCTATACATAAAAAATCTTAGCAATTTTGAAAGTCGCTATGGAAAATCTTGAAGCCCAATTGCACAAGTTAAGCTTTATATTTATTTTTCTTATTTAATTAAAAAAATAATAGAAAACAATTCAAAATAAGAAGATGTTTTATTGTGATTCTACATTTATCCTTGCTTGACAAATTATCGGTACGACATTCAGTGGTAAGTATGGTAAAGTCAAAAAGCAATGTCAATTGCTGAAAGACGAGATTTCTTCAACTATTGTCAAACGTGTCAGATTATCAGTTAAACCATAAATTCCTGACTAGTCCCGGTAGTGAGATAGAATGAAAAAAAGATGGAGATTTATCAGTTAAACCATAAGTTCCTGACTAGTCCCGGTAGTGATACAGAATGAAAAAGATGGAGATTAATTGTAGTGTATAATTACAATGGTATTGGAAAGTCTTACAGAGTTTACAGCCTGTGTGGGAGTTCTAGGAGATTTAACAGCTGCGACAATACAGGCACCGCAGCCAGCCTCGCGACACATGTACTTGGTTCCTCTCAGTTCCAACGTATTCCGCAGGTAGTCCAGCAGAGTCACGTCCGAACTCACCTCACAACCCACTTGAGCAGCAGTATAAAGATTTGTTAAACCATATCATGACTTGTTAGATATTATCCATAAGAATTAATATTTTACTTTGAATAATTATATTCATGAGAATCTAAATTAGTTTTTTTTTGCAATAAGAACCTATTTATTTCATTTTTTGTCTTGTTTTGTATATAATATAGAATTTATTTTTGTTTGAAAATGGAGTAATTAAAATTCGCAGTTACGCTATAGTTATTTTATCAAGCAACATAATTAACATAGTTTTAATAAGGAACCATCGAAATTAATGGAATCTTCTATACATATAATAATAATGTAAATGTAACGTACATAATATTAACAAATATTATTATTCAAATTTACGTTTAAGAAAAGTTCATTAGCAAACCTAAATTATGAATATTATCATATATTATATATATTAATATTATCCGGTGTAGGTGTATAATTTATCATGATTTTTTTAAATATTTATTGACATATAACTATAATTGTTGGAACTATCGGAAAAAGTCAGGCGAGCTTTGGTCGAAAACGCTGCCTATTTGAGATATAACAAAACAATTGAGATAATAAACAACGCTTTCATTAAAGTGGTCTTCCATTAAGGTGTTGTAACCATTACAAAAATGTACAATGTAACAGAGTTTAAAATCCAAAAAAACATAACAAATTTTATTACACAAAACATATTAAACTAAATTAGAAGTACAGACGTACGAAATAAGTCAATGAAACAGATGTAAAACAATAAAGTCAATATAACGTGTAGGTAACAAAAGGTAAGAAGACAAACCTTCATATTGGATACCATCAATTTTAAATGTTACATGATAATCGAAAACAAGATTCAACTATACTGCACTAACGATATCAAGGAAAGTAATTAATAATATAAGTAATTTGCATCGTAATTGTTCCAACATTATTCTCGCGACAGTGTTAACAGATGACTACTAACAAAGTGTTAGGATCGTAACAAAATATAATAAAATAAGACACGATATAAAATGATTAAAATTGAAAAAGATATGACGAATTTCATTGGTTTAAATGTTACTGAAATAATTATCTAATAAGTGGTAAGAATGCAAATGATCAGTTTATTACCTTCACATTGTATTCCATTTATTCTCAATACTATACGATCCATTGTAATTAAAAACCAATATCGGAGACAAGCGTTAACATCACCGGACTCCAACAATATGAGTGAAAATAATTCATTATAGCATTAAACTGCATCGTAAATGCTTACAGATAATAATCACCACAGTGTTATAATAAAATTAATCTAATTATAAAAAATCCTTCATAATTTACACATGTTTACTGATCTGCATCTGTCTAGTAGTCATTCGCCTGGCTGTGAAGGTTGAATCTGAAACTTGAACACCTTGACTATTCTACTAATAAATTAAAAAATGTACCTCGGTTTTTTATAACGGAAGTATCAAATAGGCCTATCTAATTTTAAGTGCTCCGCGTAGGGATTAAGGAATATCTAGGACAGGGTACCCGCAGTATAACACGGTATAACACCCATTTCCCCTTGAGTTTTCCCCTTTCCCTTCATTCCCCTCAGACCGCAGTCGGGGCCAAGACCTGTATTTTTTTATTAAAGTGGTGAAAGTGAGTTATGTCTGACTCGCACGAACTAAAACCCCACGGTGTACCGACCGACTGTATTTGTTGGGGCGGCAAGGGATCGAACTACGCTATTCCCCTTGGACAGCCGCCCCAGCGGTCCGTCCGGCGGAAAATGGCCGCCACTCTCGTACACACCAGTTGCCTCCCCTCGTCTACCGGACCTCTGCAATGCCGGGGCCGGGGGGCCTATCCCCTCAGGTCCGGCTACCGTGGTGGGAGGAGAAGGGCAAATCGCCGCCTCCTCCGTTGGCGGAGAGAGCCACTCAGAGGGTCATTTTCGCGGATCCTCTCCGCCGCCTCCTTCTGCGAGATGATGTCTGAGGGACATCTTGCACTTGAGGCAAACTAATAGATGTAGGCGACCCATGACCATAGCGGCCTTCTTACGTACTCTCATTGTGTGGCGTGTAAACGAGAGGTGTCTGTCTAGCGTGACTACTAGATATTTAATCTGCTTAGTCCACGGAATGTGGGTTCCGTAACTGATAGTAGACTGATAAGCTTCAATTTATGCTTGTACTCGCGATTTTTAGAGTCGTAAAATATCGGGGCGCTCTTGTCGTGATTAACTTCTATACGCCATCGTAGAAACCAGTCACCGAGTGTGCTAACGGGTTCTTCGATGCGTGTCCTAAGTCGTATCGGAAACCAACCGGAAGCGTAGATGAGTGTATCGTCAGCATAACAACCTACCTCTATTCCCGGGAGCCGAGGTAGGTCACTGATGAACAGATTGAAGATCGAGGGTTCACCAGTTCACCTTCCACTCTATAGTAGAAAGTCCTATCGGTGAGATATTCACGGATTATATGCACTAACCCATCTGGGTACGAAAGTTACATAGTTTGTGGATGAGCCGTTCGTGCCAGAACTTATCGAATGCTTTGGTGACAAGGAAAAAGACTGCTATTGTGCGTTTCGGTTTTTCCGGTTTCTGGTGCGATCGGGATCATCGTTAAGTCTTGCGAGACTGTACTCTGACTCCGTGAGGTGCACCTGGTTCGTGATCTTGCACGGCGCGAAATCCGAACTGCTCAGGTGGCAACAGATTTAGTTCTGGTATAGAGGTCTGGAGACGGTTCAGAAGGAGCCGCTCGTATAATTTACCTAATGTATCTAGCAGACTAATCGGGCGACAGCTATCTGGAAGCGTAGCTTTTGTGCCGGGCTTGTGTATGCCTATCACTACGGCCTTCTTTCAGGCGGCTGAAAAGAATAATTTTTGAAGGTGAAGACCAATAGAGCCTATGATAAAATCAGGAAGGGCTCTCAGCACTTCGATCCTAATCCCATCGTGACCTGGGGACTTCCTAAGCTTTAAACGCTTGATGGCATCCGATACTTCGTCAAAAGTGATAGAGGTTATGGTATCCGATGGGGGAGATGCGAGTGCGCGATCTACAGAGGTCTTGACCGATCCAATAAATATAGGGTCAGTGTTCGCTGTGTTCAGTGAACATTTTTTCTCTAAACTCGCGGCGAGACATTCCGCCTTGTCTATACTATAGAACGTGGGAGGCAACTCGGGGCCTCTATCAAGAGGAGGAGGAGGAGAAGAGGATATCGGAATAGTAACGTCTGAGTTAAATTTTTGCGCGAGGTACCAATACACAAAGTGGGACGGCCGGATATCCTCTAGGAATCTTTCCCACCTGTCGGCCCGGATCTCAGAAATACGGGTTCTAACCTGCTTTGGTAATAATCGTAACCGCAGACCGTAACCGTAATCATTACCTGCAGACGGGTAAATGTCGTGAGCTCGAGTCACGGCGTTCTTTTCCGTGATCAACGCTCTCACGTCGTCCTGGATTATAAAGCTATGATCGTTCAACGCTTGCACCTCTTTCGAGGTCTCCCTGAGTGCGGTCTGAAGACCAGGGAATCAATAGCCAGTTCCGGGTCAGCTTTCGACACCAACAAGTTCGGAATCTTGTCTAAACTTACTGACTTAGGATTATTTCTAAAATAACGTTCTAGTTTTGCGTAATCGGCCACCCTGACCGATGAAAGGGTGGCATCTGAGCTCGATCCTAATAGTAATATTACTGGGCGGTGATCTGAGTTAAGGTCTTGTAGGAGTTGAACGAGTCGTAACCGAAGCGTGACATTTTTTAAAAGAGACATTTTTTGTCGGACGACAGTTATCTTGAAAATGAGTGGGTTCCGAAGGGGCCATAACGTTAAAAGCTAGATCGTCGCCTAGTTTGTCATGCCTACAATATGGTGTTAGTCGTTATCGACCACACCAAGAAGGGAAAGCCCTTTTTCAATCTTTTCATCTTTGCTTAAAATTACCGAATAATAATAATTTTGTTATTTCTATTTTTGGATTCCGGCGCTGACACCGTTTAATCAACTTTTTAATTCGATCTTTTAATATGCGTGTTTGCCCCCACGCACGCGTAACCCTCCCCGTGCCGCCGCAAACGAAGGTCCCCCCTTTCGTCCCACACACATCGCGGCTCTTCAGTTATATCTCGAGCCGAAGTCGTCCCAGGATGGAGCTCTCGAGATGTTACTATCGCGATACAGTGACTCACCTACATCGCTTGTACACATATGATATCACCTCACATAAGTGCTGGTTGCGCCGCTTTATATATTTTAAATTTAACGCAATATGGTGATCAGATCGCGACACCTTCCAACCCCGCCTAATTACCCCTTCCTGTGGCCCATACATGCATACAAGACTCATAGCGCGTCGATCACTATAGTTCGGTACCGCGCCGTGGCCAAACAGTTTAATTTTTGCCCCTGGTCGAGTTAGTAAGAAAATGCATCGCTCCGCATTGCTGATACTTTTAGAAACAATAATTGTGGTGCGAGATTCTCTGAATCTGTACTTTAGTGTCAGTCAGTGTCGTGACGGAGAAAACTGTAGAGTGCAACGTGAACATCACCTAGCCGGCTAGCCACGTGGAAACCGCAACGCCACAAGGTATGTGCCAAGTTTCCTTCCTAGTCCTATCTCCATCGCATCTGATCACAATAGTTGAGTATCAAATTAGCATCCCCGCAAAATACAGTCCACTAATTATAAAATAGAAACATTCCCTTAGTGGCGTCGAGAACGCAACGGCGCCACCAAGTGCACACATTACACACATGGCGGACGGGTTTTATTTTTTTCCCTTATTCGAGCTGAATCGAGTAGTTTAGTTTGTTTCACATCCGATATACATGTAAGCGTTTGTAAATCATACAATTTTACCGTGCAACCTTGAGCTAGTTGCCTGAATAAAATCGGCTGAGTGCCTCAAGCATTTGCCTTAGTAGTTCGGTGAAGCTGTAAAGACCTTGCCAGGTCAATAGCGTAGTCGGTTAGAAAAAAAAAAACGTGGCCGAGAAACCTTCTGGATGAATGGCGCAGTGTTTACATATGATGTTGCAGACTTGCTAGCACACACGACTTCCAAGGCTTGGTGTCGCAATGTTTACACATCTACGTTGTAAACGATCAATGTTGTATCTAGAGGTCGGGTCTCGTAGACTAAATAATATTGTTAGCAATTTTGAAAAACAATTATTGATTATTAAAAACAGAACTGGCCAATTTAGATATAAACTGCTAAGAATCAATTCTAACAATAAATCACTCGTTAAATAACCGACACGAGTTCGGACAGAGCCACTGCACGATACGACGGCCACCGAAAAAGTGAGTCAATACGGCAAGTGCCGCCCCTTATATGGGCCGACGCAGTATAAACTGACATTTCCATTTATTAACAACACGGCCTTTTCCTGACAAGGCAACGTCCTCGAAGCCGCAGATCAGAACTAGTAGCTCGGCCGCAGACTCGAAGCCTAAGCCCAGGCGCAGCACGAAACCGAAGGCCAGGCGCAGCGCGAAGCTCGGTAACCGCTCGTTCGCATCAGACCACACGATGCTGCCAACCTCAACTCGCAATATGTTGAAAACAGTCATGCAAACCTTTGAACAAAATAATCCACGACAGGAATTTGTTCCACTCGGTCACTCCTGACCAAACTAACTCCTACTGGTCGAGAACATTTCAAACAGGGTAATATAATCGAGAATACAACAAGCACCAGGCCATGTACCACAATCGTTAAAATCAAACTCAACAGTAACAGAAACAGCAAAGTCTATAGAAAACCCTCGAGTAAAGCCTCTAACGCCACGGCTCTCCGGCCAACTAGCAATCACATTGCTCTCACACATCCATCACATGGATCACCAGTGTGCATCACTCACGGACTACACACTACGGTCTCTCACGACCCCGACCTCCACCAGTGTTAAACGCACAACTACGAACTAACAACTGGTACGGTCGAACACAAAACGGCCGATAGAGCACTCTACTCGATTCTCTATCGCTGCTTATCAGATAAATCATTATCAACTTCAATATCCGACTGGTACATAACCCATACATTAGCATCAATGTAATATCCACTGGTACATAACCCATACATTAGCATCAATGTAAACAGAAACATTAGCATCACTGTAAAGATAAAAGTGGTCTATACACACCACAAACAGACATGTTCTTACAGTGTTATAAACACAGAAACAGAGACCCATACCTTTGTATGTTCTCAGAGTGGTCTAACCACAATCACTAAACAGAAACATTAGAATCACTGTAAACAGAATCGTTAGCACCATTGAAAACAGAAACAGAGACCCATACCTTCATATGTTCTCAATGGTCTAAACACAAACAGAACTATTAGCATCAATAGAAACAGAACTATTAACATCAACAGTAAACAAATGTACCTTCGTATGTTTTCACGTCATATGTTCCGCCGCAGCCTGCAACAAGGCTAATAGGGATGACGTCCTATCCCGCTTTAAATACTCACTGTTGATCGTTTCCTCTGAACCTCAATGATATGTGGGCCAGTGGTGAATCACTCTTCTGATATTAGCAATCAGACGTGGATTCATATCAGGATAACGCTAATATAGACAAAGTTCTATCCCACTTGCTAGAAGTGGATTCATATAAAAACAAGGCTAATATTGGCGAAGTCCTATCCCACTTCTGATGTTAGCAATTTTGAAAAACAATTATTTATTAATAAAAACAGAACTGGCCAATTTAGATATAAACTGCTAAGAATCAATTCTAACAATAAATCACTAATGCCTAGTGCTGCCACCGGAAGTATCGCCATAGCCAAGCCAAGCCATGCAACTACCCCACCCGCCGATAGCGCCATCTAGCCACGCCTTACAAGTGGGGTAGGGATAGCCAGCCATAAAAGGCCGTGTGTGCTTCTGGAATGGTTCCCCCGCACCTCTCATAGGTGCGAGAAGAATGCGTTTTTTTTTTGACTCGGGGCAGTCTTGCACCACATTAACGCGCGGTAGCTCTTTCCGTCTGAGTATCGATTTGAAGTGTTAACAAAGTGACGTTTAACTTTGTGTGCTTATAATTGCTCTAATGTGATTACAATAAATCAGTGACGTGCATATATATCAAGTGACGTTTAATTCTACCTGTCTTTACAAAATCAAAATGGAGTTTATCATTTCCCAGGCGAACACCTAACAATATGCGCAGTTTGTTTATAAAAATATTGCGCATGTTATACTATACTAAAAAACTACCGGAACACTTGAGAATATTCGAGGGTGTTTATCTTTGTTTTGGGGATCCGTTTGGGTTACCAGGGCCATATGTTCTCTTTTTTTCGCGTTACACCAATCAGATTTTTCAAGTGAAAACTTCTTTAGGTGCGTTAAGCGGTATTTTTGGCAGGCGATAAATTTATAATTTCGCGTCATGGCATGCTACGTAAGCATAACCGGCCGTATTGTACTTGTGCGGCTTGCATCAGACTAGCGACGCGTAGTATATGGGTCTGAGTACATGTAATATTGATATTTTGCAGCTTATCATACGTTTGATCGATTAATAGACTTAATGTATATAATTATCGCTCCGAGTGCCAATTTATATGAAAACCACACAATAACTTCAATAGACAAATTCTAAAATTTAAATATTCACACTATAATTAATTTAAAAATTCAAAACAGAACACAATTATTTCATTGTTTTGAGTTTTCAATTCTGTCGGCAGCCCTTATAACTACTCGACCTGTTTTTGATATTTTTCCACCAATTAAACACCTACGAAATATTCTCCTTTCGAATCTCGGTTGCGCTCTATAAACCACAAACATTACAATGTCACGTCCACCAGGAATAATATTAATTCGATATATAATACTTTCTAATAATTGGATATAATTTGAAACTTACACAATTCTTATTCAGTTAATAATTAAGGTCGTTTTTATATTTAACTGAGTTTTCTTGATTTCGCGGTTTGTTAATACAAGTAATTTATATTATCTATACATATAATAAAAGGCTAACGGGACGAAATCTGTACATTCAATATTTTAAAGAAAAAATACACTAAGAGGGCTTAGAATCAATGACAGAACACATTTCTATAGTTTTTCAAATTTTTGTCTGTCTGTCGGTCTGTCTATCTGTCTGTCGTTTGTACAGGATTCTCGCAAAAACTACTGAACGGATTTTGACGAAATTTGGTATGGTGGTAGCTTATACATCGGTATAACATTTAAGCTATGTTTTACTATCACATTTGTATGTCTGTTTATTTTACTTTTAAGAAAACATAAAAGAAGAAATTTACACAAAAACTACTAGACAGATTTTCGTAGTCGTTTCGTCGTAGACGTTTTATTGTGTTCGACCGTACCAGTTAGTTCGTAGTTGTGCGTTTAACACTGGCACGGTCTCTCAAGACCCCGACCTCCGCCAGTGTTAAACGCACAACTACGAACTAACTGGTACGGTCGAACACAATAAAACGTCTACGACGAAACGACTACGAAAATCTGTCTAGTAGTTTTTGTGTAAATTTCTTCTTTTATGTTTTCTTAAAAGTAAAATAAACAGACATACAAATGTGATAGTAAAACATAGCTTAAATGTTATACCGATGTATAAGCTACCACCATACCAAATTTCGTCAAAATCCGTTCAGTAGTTTTTGCGAGAATCCTGTACAAACGACAGACAGATAGACAGACCGACAGACAGACAAAAATTTGAAAAACTATAGAAATGTGTTCTGTCATTGATTCTAAGCCCTCTCAGTGTATTTTTTCTTTAAAATATTGAATGTACAGATTTCGTCCCGTTAGCCTTTTATTATATGTATAGATAATATAAATTACTTGTATTAACAAACCGCGAAATCAAGAAAACTCAGTTAAATATAAAAACGACCTTAATTATTAACTGAATAAGAATTGTGTAAGTTTCAAATTATATCCAATTATTAGAAAGTATTATATATCGAATTAATATTATTCCTGGTGGACGTGACATTGTAATGTTTGTGGTTTATAGAGCGCAACCGAGATTCGAAAGGAGAATATTTCGTAGGTGTTTAATTGGTGGAAAAATATCAAAAACAGGTCGAGTAGTTATAAGGGCTGCCGACAGAATTGAAAACTCAAAACAATGAAATAATTGTGTTCTGTTTTGAATTTTTAAATTAATTATAGTGTGAATATTTAAATTTTAGAATTTGTCTATTGAAGTTATTGTGTGGTTTTCATATAAATTGGCACTCGGAGCGATAATTATATACATTAAGTCTATTAATCGATCAAACGTATGATAAGCTGCAAAATATCAATATTACATGTACTCAGACCCATATACTACGCGTCGCTAGTCTGATGCAAGCCGCACAAGTACAATACGGCCGGTTATGCTTACGTAGCATGCCATGACGCGAAATTATAAATTTATCGCCTGCCAAAAATACCGCTTAACGCACCTAAAGAAGTTTTCACTTGAAAAATCTGATTGGTGTAACGCGAAAAAAAGAGAACATATGGCCCTGGTAACCCAAACGGATCCCCAAAACAAAGATAAACACCCTCGAATATTCTCAAGTGTTCCGGTAGTTTTTTAGTATAGTATAACATGCGCAATATTTTTATAAACAAACTGCGCATATTGTTAGGTGTTCGCCTGGGAAATGATAAACAATTGTAAGGACAGGTAGAATTAAACGTCACTTCATATATATACACGTCCCTGATTTATTGTAATCACATTAGAGCAATTATAAGCACACAAAGTTAAACGTCACTTTGTTAACACTTCAAATCGATACTCAGACGGAAAGAGCTACCGCGCGTTAATGTGGTGCAAGACTGCCCCGAGTCAAAAAAAAAACGCATTCTTCTCGCACCTATGAGAGGTGCGGGGGAACCATTCCAGAAGCACACACGGCCTTTTATGGCTGGCTATCCCTACCCCACTTGTAAGGCGTGGCTAGATGGCGCTATCGGCGGGTGGGGTAGTTGCATGGCTTGGCTTGGCTATGGCGATACTTCCGGTGGCAGCACTAGGCATTAGTGATTTATTGTTAGAATTGATTCTTAGCAGTTTATATCTAAATTGGCCAGTTCTGTTTTTATTAATAAATAATTGTTTTTCAAAATTGCTAACATCAGAAGTGGGATAGGACTTCGCCAATATTAGCCTTGTTTTTATATGAATCCACTTCTAGCAAGTGGGATAGAACTTTGTCTATATTAGCGTTATCCTGATATGAATCCACGTCTGATTGCTAATATCAGAAGAGTGATTCACCACTGGCCCACATATCATTGAGGTTCAGAGGAAACGATCAACAGTGAGTATTTAAAGCGGGATAGGACGTCATCCCTATTAGCCTTGTTGCAGGCTGCGGCGGAACATATGACGTGAAAACATACGAAGGTACATTTGTTTACTGTTGATGTTAATAGTTCTGTTTCTATTGATGCTAATAGTTCTGTTTGTGTTTAGACCATTGAGAACATATGAAGGTATGGGTCTCTGTTTCTGTTTTCAATGGTGCTAACGATTCTGTTTACAGTGATTCTAATGTTTCTGTTTAGTGATTGTGGTTAGACCACTCTGAGAACATACAAAGGTATGGGTCTCTGTTTCTGTGTTTATAACACTGTAAGAACATGTCTGTTTGTGGTGTGTATAGACCACTTTTATCTTTACAGTGATGCTAATGTTTCTGTTTACATTGATGCTAATGTATGGGTTATGTACCAGTCGGATATTGAAGTTGATAATGATTTATCTGATAAGCAGCGATAGAGAATCGAGTAGAGTGCTCTATCGGCCGTTTTGTGTTCGACCGTACCAGTTGTTAGTTCGTAGTTGTGCGTTTAACACTGGTGGAGGTCGGGGTCGTGAGAGACCGTAGTGTGTAGTCCGTGAGTGATGCACACTGGTGATCCATGTGATGGATGTGTGAGAGCAATGTGATTGCTAGTTGGCCGGAGAGCCGTGGCGTTAGAGGCTTTACTCGAGGGTTTTCTATAGACTTTGCTGTTTCTGTTACTGTTGAGTTTGATTTTAACGATTGTGGTACATGGCCTGGTGCTTGTTGTATTCTCGATTATATTACCCTGTTTGAAATGTTCTCGACCAGTAGGAGTTAGTTTGGTCAGGAGTGACCGAGTGGAACAAATTCCTGTCGTGGATTATTTTGTTCAAAGGTTTGCATGACTGTTTTCAACATATTGCGAGTTGAGGTTGGCAGCATCGTGTGGTCTGATGCGAACGAGCGGTTACCGAGCTTCGCGCTGCGCCTGGCCTTCGGTTTCGTGCTGCGCCTGGGCTTAGGCTTCGAGTCTGCGGCCGAGCTACTAGTTCTGATCTGCGGCTTCGAGGACGTTGCCTTGTCAGGAAAAGGCCGTGTTGTTAATAAATGGAAATGTCAGTTTATACTGCGTCGGCCCATATAAGGGGCGGCACTTGCCGTATTGACTCACTTTTTCGGTGGCCGTCGTATCGTGCAGTGGCTCTGTCCGAACTCGTGTCGGTTATACCAGTTAGTTCGTAGTTGTGCGTTTAACACTGGCGGAGGTCGGGGTCTTGAGAGACCGTAGTGTGTAGTCGTGGGTGATGCACACGGATAATTCATGTGATGGATGAGTGAGAGCAATGTGATTGCTAGTCTGCTAGAGAGCGGTGGCGTTAGAGGCTTTACTCGAGTGTTTCTTTGGGCTTTGCTGTTTCTGTTACTGTTGAGTTTGATTTAACGACTGTGGTACATGGTGCTAGTCTGCTAGAGAGCGGTGGCGTTAGAGGCTTTACTCGAGTGTTTCTTTGGGCTTTGCTGTTTCTGTTACTGTTGAGTTTGATTTAACGACTGTGGTACATGGTCTGGTGCTTGTTTTAATCTCGATTATTTCCAATATTCCCCTGTTTGAGATCTTCTCGACCAGTAGAAGTTGAGTTTGGTCAGGAGTGACCGAGTGGAACAAATTCTTTTCGTTGATTATTTCTTTCAAAGGTTTGCACGACTGTTTTCAACATACTGTGCACCTGAGCCTCTCGATGCGCCTGAGCCTCGCGGTGCGCCTGAGCCTCGCGGTGCGCCTGAGCCTCGCGGTGCGCCTGAGCCTCGCGCTCGCGGTGCGCCTGAGCCTCGCGGTGCAGTCGAGACATCTGGTCTGCAGCCGAGCCTCGCGCTGCAGTCGAGTCATCTGGCCTGCGGCCGAGCCTCGCGCTGCAGTCGAGACATCTGGTCTGCGGCTAAGGGCTTCGAGGACGTAGCCTTGTCAGGAAAAGGCCGTGTTGGAAATAAATGAAAATGTCGGGTAGTTTTACTGCGCCGGCCCATATAAGGGGCGGTGCTTGCCGTGTTGACTCACTCTTTTGGTGGCCGTCGTATCGTGCGGTGGTTCTGTCCGAACTCGTGTCGGTTGTGTAACAAGTGATTAATTGTTAGAATTGATTCTTAGCAGTTTTTATCTAAATTGGCCAGTTCTGTTTTTAATAATCAATAATTGTTTTTTTTTAATTGCTAACAATATATATAACATAGCTTGGTATTGGCATACTCGTAGAAAGATTGTAAATACATTAGTTTTGTCGTCTATATCGATAACAAAGACCACCCCGATTGTAACTTCAAAAAAATGCGGCTCCCAAAATAATTACCAGCTTTAGATAAGTAAGTGTATATTTTAACAAAATTTTGATAATATTTATTTATATATTGAAGACAAATATCTTTTGTTTAAGGAATATCATATTGACGCTTTGGCTTCCAAATACCATCTAAATTTATTTTAATTATATTATGCAAATAAATGTTATCGACCCAGGTGTGAAAAGTGAACATTTCATATTTTATACTTGTTTGAATTGCAGTATTTTTATATAAAGAAAAAATAGAAATTAATAATGGTTTTTTTCTGTTACGCCAATAGAGTGATTGGAAAGAGATGGACAGTTCTTCTAATACATTAGTTAGTTCGTTTTTTTTCTAATGACTTAAATTTAAATAGAATTTTGCCAGCTAAATATTATCTCCTAAGGTGTAACGAACATATGCTCAATTCGCTTTCCATAACATGCATTGGAGTACTTTTAATGAAACCCCCGATAATTCTCATGGCCTGATTTTGGACCTGACCTGTTAACCTGAGCACTACTATCATAAAGAAATCTTGCATAGTCAATTCGACTGCGTTTAATATTGAAGTATAAACGAACTAAATGTTATGGATGAACAAACATTTAGAAAGTTGGAGCTAGATTCTGCAAATGCATTGATATATTTACCCCATTTTATGTATGATAAACATAGCGATAATTGTGGGAACGCCTATTATAGACGCATGTATTCAAGATGGCTTCAGTCTCAAGTCATATTGCTACGTTTATCGTTGTTTTTCAGTGTTTACGGTGAAATCTCAATATCGTAATGATATATAAAAAGTAAAATGTTCTTTACAATGGAAAAAATAAAATGGTTTGAAATTAATTATTTTATTTATAAAGAATATCATCGGGCACATTATTGTCAATAACAAAATTATCTGTAGACTCATGATTTGATAGGGTTATAAAGTAAACAAACATTTTTTTCCTAAAATTATTTATAAATCAAAATGTCGACCTGTAAAAGTGTAATGCGCTTTAAAAACACTACGCTAACCGGCTACCAGGTATCCTGTATCCTGAGGGCATAATATATATTCATATAAAAATACCAGCTTTTCTAAAATTCTCGTTCGTCCAACGTTGCTGGCTCTTGTACTAAGGTATCGCAAAAAATTACCAAAATCCATCAAGAATTTCATTAACCACAAATTTTTGTTTTTCCTTATCCTGGAGAACTCCCTCCATTATTGGACAAAAAGTATCCTATATGTAACCTTGTAATATTAGGTATCACTGTGTCAAGTTTCGTCAAAATTGGTTCAGTACTTTCAGAGTGATACGTGTTCACAGGAACAGAAAAACAGACAGACAAAAATTGTTTTATTTATCATTATTTTTTATATATAAAAATCAATATTTATACGTTTGTCCTCTATGCATGCCGAAACTACTGATCAGATTGTGATAATAATTTAGGAGGGAAATCGATAGTGATAGTACGTGTCTTTTCTATCCCCAGACACTTCATTAGTTCCTTGAACAGATTACTTTCGAACTGCCTGTCATGGTCACTTGAAAGTCTACCTGGGCAGCCGAAACGTGAAATCCACCCCACCAATATGGCTTTCACGATGTTCTCCGCGGTGATTTCTTTGACGGGAAAATCTTCTGGCCATCCCGTTCTACGATCTATAACCGTTACCAGATACCTAAAACCATCAGGTGATGTTGGTAACGGTCCGACGATATCCACATGTATATGCATAAATCTCTGAGCTAGTGGAAAATGTCCTAACTCAGATTTTACGTACCTATGAACTTTTGCGCGCTGACAATTAACGCACGACTTTGCCCATTTGCCCACATCACGGTTCATATTCGCCCAGAAAAATCTTTCTTTAACCAACTTCAGTGAAGTTCGGATTCCCGGGTGGCTAATATTAAGAACTCTACTCGCGATAACGCGTCCGCTACAATATTTTTATCACCTTGGATATGTTTAATGCATGTAATGAACTCCCTGATATAAAGCAATTGTCTAACACGTAGTGGTAATTCATTTTCGCTGCCTATCTTCTAAAAAGCAAAGGTTAAAGGCTTGTGATCCGTAAATATCACAAAATTTGGTCCTTCAACCATATTCATAAAATACTTAATTGCTAAATATATTGCCAACGATTCCCTGTCGTAAATACTGTATTTAATTTGTGAAGTTGACAATTTCTTAGCAAAATAACCTAACGGCTTCCATGCATTATTGGTACAATGTCGCAATACAACACCCACATATGTGTCTGAGGCATCCGTCATAAGTGCAAGCGGAATGTTGGGTTTCGGGTACGTTAGGCTAACTGCGCGTTGCAAAGTCAACTTACGTTGAACGAATGTTTCATTTGATTTCTCCGTCCAATGAATTTTTGATTTATCATTTTTTTAGACTTAACTAAATACTTATTTAATTCGGATTGATATTCTACTGCATTAGGTAAATGTAAACGGCAAAATTTATCATGCCTAAAAATCGTCTCTATTTGTCGACATTTTCGGGTTTCGGAAAAGAGTTAATCGCTTCTATTTTCTGCTGAAGGGGACGAATCCCTTCAGCTGAGACTTCATAACCTAGAAACTCAATTTTAGATTTACCGAAAGTACGTTTATTTAAATTTATAGTTATGCCAAATTTATTTATGTTGTAATTAAGTAAATTATATAATATTATATCTATATATTAATATGTGAAGCCTAATCTTTGTATCCCTTATTAACGGAATTGGGCGAACAGATGAACGTGAAATTTGGCATAGTTAAAGTTTATATGGAGGAGAAGTGCAGAAAGCTATTTATTTTATATAAAATGCATTAGAAGTACATTAAATTAATTAAAATATGCATTACTCACACTACTGCTTCAATTTTACACAACATATACACACATGTAAATAAAAAAGACATTTTGACATCTGTCAATAAAGGACTTCAAAAAAGGTTGTGAAGGAGGTTGCTATGCTCGACGGTATGTATTATTTTACTCTTACGTTCCAATTACCAATTTTTCATTGTACACTCAACAATGATATTATAACATACAACTATTATTATAATATGTATCCCTCTAAAAAATCGATGAACTAGTTTAAATAATAATATGTAAATGAAACACCTAACGCCATCTAGTATTGTATTGGGAAGATACCTTGCACAATGTCAATTACGAATGACGAATTGTCAATTATTTTTATTGTCTCTGGCTTTTTTCTTTCCGGTTATAAAATTGCAATGTACGCATGTGTCTCCTATTTAATTAAAACAAAACGTGGAATAAAAGCTGATTATTATTTCATACAACCTTTTCAACAATTTAATCTATCAAAAACTTCGTTTAAATGCTGTCTGTGGGTAGATATCGATTCACTAGCAATTATCAGGTCATCAATATAGGTATATAAATAGTTTGGCCTTCCAACACGGTATGATTCATAAACCGTTGAAAGGTTTGTGCAGCGGTACGTAATCCAAAACTCATACATGGAAATTCCTAAAGACCAAACGGCGTGATGATAGCTATTTTCTCTTCATCCTCTGGAGCGATTCTGATAAAGTGATACGCTCGGTTGATGTATATTCGGGAAAATATCTTTTTATCCGCCAGCAAATATGTAAAATCGTGAAATACCGCGGAATAGGATATCGACCTGGTTTAGTGATAGCATTAAGTGCTCTATAATCACCACCAAGTCGAATTTGGCAATCTTTTTCTCTATTACATGTAAGGTACTTGCCCACGCACCTTTCGACGGTCTACAAATAGCCATCTCATGCATAATTCGAAATTCCTCCTTGTTCATTACAAACATACTTTAATTAGTTTTTTACAAATTCAATAGACGATTTGTGCGAGTTAGTTGTTACGACTTGTATTTTTGCGTCGTTAATGTCGTTGTGTTCTTGTTGCGCTGCTGTCGCTGCTCTCTCCACCAACCACTCGCACCCCCATTGGCTCCGGCTGCATCACGCCACTCACGAGGGCGTGGATTGGCCCACACGTATCGCGGGAAACATTGAAGCGGCGTAGACACTCCTTAACCTTGGCATAGCGGTGAGGAGGTAACGGCCTTGCTCTAGCATGCACAGGTGGTCCGTTGGTTTCTATGTGACGGTATACCGAGTGCTTAGGTGACTCTTTAAATGACACAGGCTTCGTGATATCTGGATATTTGGACAACAAATCATAAAAAGGATGACATTCATCAATAGTATTAACGGATTTTTCTTTACAGCGCACGATAGCAGTTAATAAATTTAAATTAGTGATTTCATCAATTAATCTACGTGAACTTAGATCTATTATTAACTTATAATTAAAAGAAAAAGTCGCTAAAATAGGCTGTCGAACATCAGCAATCACTAATGTCCAGCGCAATGCGCGACGTAACCCTAAATCCAATTGTAACGTTTTAATACTTCGACCAACAATAACTAAATAAAGGGTCACGTACAAAATCGAAGCTAAAAGCTGTCCGCGTAAATATATACTTATTTGTAGCTATTCGTTTACTAAGAAAAGGAGAAAAAAAATTTAAAACAGTTTTAAGTTCACCCTAATTACAACCATAACACCTAGGAATAAAGTCACAATTATTCAAAATATTATTATAAATTACTATAAATGAGCAAAGTAATAAATGACTCCCCTCACAAATGAAAAGACAACATAAACAACATTTAGTGTGAATTCAACCTTAACACGTAATGAATAAAGCATGTTTTCCCGTTATTGTGCGTGTTTGTGCGTGGTTGGAGAGCCTAGGCCAAACATTTATATCACGGGTTTAAAAACAGTAATTTTGTTCAAAATTTAATATTATTGTTAGTTTAAAGCTTAAAATATAACTTATTCAATTATATATTTAGCGAAAGTAAGATACTTCGGCCGTTAAATTGCTTTTTCGGGTATTATTTCTGCATCTCTTGAATACACTGCGGCGGCTTACACTGCCTGTGTTTCAAACAAACTAAACAAAATAAGGGCTCACATTTCAAGTGAGCTGTTATTTACTGAGACGTATTTTTCGCGCTGACCCTTTATCTAGTTATTGTTGATAGAAGTTTTAATTTTAGTGCCATTGAGAGCAAATAAGGTGTAGTCTGTACACTCACTATTTAACTGGTTTTTACACACTTGATGTCGGAGTAGCACAGACATGTTCGCCCCAGTGTCTATTAAAAAACTTAAACAAATAACTTATCTGTAATACAAAAGCGGTGATTTAAAGTCCCAATACAGTTACCCGACGAATCTAACTGCACAGGATTCAGTTTCCCTGGTGTTCGAGTTTCTTCCAGGCATACGGTTGAATACAGTTATGTACTATCTCTTTGTATTTAAAATGGTAGAAGCATAACCAATCCTTGGACGCTGGGGTACGACGAAGTGCACGGCTATGGAAACGGCTGCTGGAGCGCTGCCGTGATGACGATTTGTCGCGACCTCGCGACCTTTATGAGGGCTGGCGCTGCATTTCGTTGAGTCGTGCGTTTATTTTTGCGATTTCCGCCAGCAAAACAGCGGTAACTGACCTAGTGCGCCATAATTAAATTAATAAGTCACGTATTGAAACGTACACGTAAAAATCTGCACGTATGAAATTGTGATCACATCAGAGTCACCAGTTTAGAGGTTCAGCCTCTATTTAATATCTGTAAGGATTTTTTTATAATCAGAAAAGATCACTTTTTAGTCTTTAATAAAGAGACGCGTGTTACACGAGACGCGGCCAAGACTGAACTGCTCCCGTTACATAATAATGCCATTCAACATAATACATAATGATGTCGCTACACTCGGCTCAAACTAATTAATTGCGTTCGATAACGACCGCCTGCGATTGTTTCAGTCGACTCATAACATTAACAGCTCATAATACACTACGCCGAACTGGTCCCACCAAATACTGAGCATGACCTTGGAACCGTGAATATTCGGTTTAGCCGTCAACGTGGAAGCATGGCCGGGATATCCCCATGATTTTCTGCGCTTGGAATTATCGTAATGAACACATTTTTCACCCTCAGTTATAATGCGATGCAGAAATCCCTTCCGTCTTTGCCTTGCAAGCAGCTGTTTACAAGCAAACAAACGCCGTTCAACATCTCTCGGCTTCAACTCCTGCCAATTCTTGTTGCGTTTGACATTAGTCTTGATCAAGTAATGCCTCCTATTCTTTATCTTCGAAAACCTTCTCTCTTCCACCGCCATGCAAGTGTTCGACATCAAAATCACCGTTCTTGAAGCGTTGAAACTACTCTCGGCACGTTCTTTCGCTAATAGCGGCCTCGCCATAGGTATTTGAGAGCATTCGATGACCCTCAGCCGCAGATTTCTTTATATTTAAGCAGAAAATTAAAACCTCCCGCAAATGACGACAATTTTGCTCGTAAGCTGACATATTTAATCGAGAATAACTTTATGATGCAGACACAAATCGACTAATATTTCGATGGTGGTATGTTTACAAATACCTAAACTTATTGTATGACATCTACGATCTATTTATTTCGACTCCTGCTACAGCCATCTATTGCAAAACGGCGGAAGCAGAGTTGTACACCTATGTGGATTATTAGATGGGGCATATAGTAATATTTTTGACGTGATTTTTTTTGAAGTGATTTGGATTTTATGAAAAAGAGATAGCTATAAATGTCTATATAGGTTTTAAGCTGTGAGAGAATGAGATAGTATATTCTTAACGTGCTCGAAATATATACAAAGGAACAAAGAGAGAGAGACGTTAAAATCTATAGTACCTTATTTTCTGTTGAATCATAGTATTTATCGCGGATTGTTAAAAATTATTCTGTGTTGTGTATTACTAACACTATTACTTCGATCAATAATAACATTGTTGATCGAAGAACTATTAACATCTCTCTCTCTTCCTGGCTGTTAGTCCCACATGGTGGTGGGGTCAGCCTTCCTTACTTTTCTTCTCCACTTCGCTTTGTCCCTGACATAACATTCGGAAACTTCGCACTCGTTCATATAAAATCCACAACGAATACGTGCGAGGCAGCCAAGGGGTGCGCGACATTGCCGACAAGATACAAGAAAGTAGGCTGTGATGGTATGGTCACGTAAAGAGAAAGCCACCAGACTACGTGGGAAATTTGGCATTGCAACTGTCCATTCAGGGTCAGAGATCCAGAGGCAGGCCCAAAACAAATTGGAAGGGTGTAGTGCTGTAAGATATGAACGAGTGCGAAGTTTCCGAATGTTATGTCAGGGACAAAGCGAAGTGGAGAAGAAAAGTAAGGAAGGCTGACCCCACCACCATGTGGGACTAACAGCCAGGAAGAGAGAGAGATGTTAAACAGGCATTCTTCTGTCACATGTAACGCCAGTCACTTCTCGCCATTTAAGCCAAGCTGCGGCTATCCGGTGCTGAATGTTGCCATCAATGTTCCCAGACCTATCAATTAAATTCCCCAAATACTTATATTCGTCACAGGACCATTTGTCCATCGATTGAAATTGCAGTATTGTCGCTGGTATCTGGTGCATTAATCGACATACTAACCTGTAACTGTATCTGGTGCTTCGATGCCAACAGTGCCTGCTGTAACTCAATACGGCTCTCAGTACAGATAGCTACATCGTCTGCGTATATAAAAGTCCACGCTGCTAGGTTTTGCGGTGAGTGAAACCAAGACCAAGCAAAACAGGAAGGGACTCAGTACAGAGCCTTGGTGGACACCTTCCATAACCGGTATCAGTTTCGTCTCATCCACCATTGTACGTACCACAGATCTCACATCCCTATACATGTCGGCAATGATATTTATATACTTTTCGGGGACATTCTTTTTTCGAAGGCTCCGCCAGATGGTATCCCTCAGGACACGATCAAATGCCTTTTCCATGTCCAGAAATGCGATGTACATCTGTCGGCGTTTAGCACGTTACTCTTCAGCAATCGTGTTTAGAGCGAACATTGGATCGATGGTAGACAAGCCAGGCACGAAGCCATAATGGTTTTTAGATAATGAGCACTCAGATCTTAAGCGTCTATCAATCACTCTCTCATAGAGCTTCATAGTATGTCTCAAAAGCTTGATTCCACGATAGCTGTTACACTCATACTTACTACCCTTTCCTTTGTAAATTGGAATTATGGTGCTCAATCTCCAAGCGTCTGGTATTTTGGCAGAGAGTAACACACAGTTGAAAAGGTCAGTGAGCAGTACAATTCCTCGCTCTTCTAGGGACTTCCAAGCTTCCACTGGGATACCATCAGGTCCGATGGCTTTCTTATTGGACAACTTTTTTAGGGCTATCTTAACTTCACTCGGATGTATTGGATGTATGAGCCCTAAATTTTTCTCCACTTCTGGGCATTGGTTAGCAGCTTGATGAGGGTTCAATAGCTGTTCGTAATATTGTTGCCAGGCGGTTATAATGCCCCGATCTCTATATAACAGATCACCATTTAGAGTTTTGATGGTTTTACACCTAACAGGATCGCTGTTGCTCCAGTTACGCTGTTTAGCGAGCTTGTAAATATGCTTTTGGCCTTCTTTACTGTCTAAAGTCATGTACAGATGTTTCTGGGAGTTTGCTTGCTCAACAGCTATGACTTTCTTGGTGGCTTTTTTTACTTGTCTATATGTTTCTCTATCCTCTGGCGGTTGTGTGGACTGCCAGGTCTTAAAGGCCATTTTCTTACTTAAAGGCCATTTTCTTATTTATTTAATAAGAACTATCAACATTAACATATATTTATATTTATTTAATAAGAACTTCACAGCACAATCATGATATTTTAAAAACATATGAATATAATTACATAGTGCCAATTATGAAGTAATGCGTTTTACATTTCGTATATGAGAGATTATATGTATGAGTTTATTTACAATATTGTATAATAATTAATTTACTCCGAGATTTATTTCATGCTCAGAGCCACAAGACCATTTTTTTTAATTCTACCACTCAAAAGTTCTTTCTTTTTTTACGTTAGAAGTAGCCTAGAATATGCGTCGTCAATATGGTCTCTCGCTTTTACTACACATAGCAACAGGTTAAAAAATATACAACATACTTAATATTTATATTTGGAAATTGTATTTCTAGTGCAGGATGATGAGGTAAGTCTTCTTTAAGTATTGTAACAACTATGTGAATATTGCTAAATACCCGATCTAAAAGCCGTTCATTATCATTTTTAATTTTATTGTACTGACTCAAACCCCATTGTGAAAATACGAGTTTGATCATCGAAAATCCAAGTGATGTTGGGTAGATTAAAATCTCCTAAGAGCAAAATATTATCGTTACGGATTCCCTATATTTGACAATTATGAATTATGACAAAAGACGGTCTCTGGTCTGGGCCGATCCTGGCAAGTAAACACAAATAATGTGAAGGTTACTTTCGCTCACTATAGCATAACATCAAATTTATACATGTAAAAACTCACAAGTATTAGAGCCTCGACCTTATAGATAGATACGCTTTGCACTTAATTCACACCGAACTAGGAGCATAACTCCCCCACCAACCTGTCGCCGAGTGACTCTATTTGCTTTAAACTGCTTAATGCAGCGGTCATGACGGTGTACATCGTAGTGTGTATCAGATACTTCTGCATCGTTGACACTTTCTAACAGCCATGTTTCGCAAATGCCAATGACATCATAATCGTTGTTTAATAAACCTAAACGAAAGTCTAATGTTTTACCTCGAATACTACGGGCATTTTGAAATAACACTGTAAGCTTATTTTGTATCACTGTTATAGACAGATTATTTTTTATTAGATAACTATTTTGTTAAATTTGTTGCATTAAATTTGGTTTCGGTCGCAAATGGCAATGTAATGAAAAAATAAACGTGTAACATGTGAAGTGAGTTTTGTGTAATGTGTACAATGTTATGATTGATGTAGTGTGACTGTTGTGAATGAAGTATAGTTGGTGAAGCTGATATAACTATTGACCAATTGTTTTGCAACATGATTACAGTATATATTCTTATGTTTAAGTTATGAGTCCCAGAATGATTGAAGAAGAAGGGCTGATTTACCGGCGATGGCATGGTACTGCAGACTGACTCGATTCTTCGGCACGTTGATTGTTCAGTTGCTCCTTGTTAGGCAGAAGAATTATCGTTTCTTCCTATGTAGATTTTTGTATTTCGGGTTCATACATAACGAAGCCCCGATTCTTTACGTAGAACCCTCGTTTTATTCAGAAGATCCTTGTTTTGCCGAGTAAGGTGTTCATTTATATATATGTGCCGTTCCTCTCCATTAATTCCAATATTGATGCTAGATAATCCTTTATTTTAACGAGCCTGAATCTGAAGTTCATCCTTCTTCGTCATGGAATTAAACTTTACAATCACTGGTTTTGTTTTTGTCACAGACTTATTAGAGGTGTAGGTGGTGGTAGAGCCTGCTGAAGCTATTACTGGTTTCAGCATGAATGGGTAGGCTACCACCCTCTCAGAGAAAACCGACGTGAAGTAACAGTGCTTGCATTATTGCGTTTCATTCGGTCAGTGAGAGCGCCGGAGGCCCACCTACCCTCCCTTTCCCCTTCCTTCTTCCCTTCTTCTTCGCCCCCACAGGCTGGCAACGCACTTGCGACTCTCCTCATGTTGCAAGTGTCTATAGACGTATGGACGGTGGTGATCACTTAACGTCAGTTGACCCATCTGTTCGTTTGTCTCTATGATATAAAAAAAAAATTACGTGGTGAAATACGCGTTGCGAAAAGTATATCTTCATTGGTCATCTACTCATTAAGAAAGCTAGATATGGATTTTACTATTTCTGTAAGGTTCTCGGACTTTCTATAAATTTCTCCGTTATTGAATCTAGCACGCTGTTCTACTTCATTAAGGTCAATTTTTAAAGATTCCAAAGTTTGTATCTTTTCTTTTAAAATATTATTATCTTTTTCTAGATTTTTATTCTGCTCTCGTTTTAAACCGTAAGTTGAACTAGAATTTTGACTATATTTCATTTGTTGAACACTTAATTTTCTCGATATAACAATGACACAAGTTCACAAAACCGTGAACTACAAGTTTATTATATTTTAGATATAAACCAATTCTTTTTTTTTCACAAAATATCTGATAAATATACGGAGCGTACACGTACGTTGACATTGTATATATTTTACATACATTTACATAATATACTAAAGTATCATTACATAGTATAAAATAGAGTCCCCTTTTTTTTTTAACGTGGGGAATTCCCATATAGATACGCCACCCTCCCGGGGGAGAGGGTGGGTTATGTCCGAGTCGCACGGACTAAAACCCCACGGTGTACCGGCAGACCGTTTTGTGGGGGCGGCAAGGGATCGTTCAAGCTAATCAACCTTGTAGAGCCGCCCCCACGGTCCGCCCGGCGGAAGGTGACCGCCGGGCTCCTACCTATAGAGGGACAGACCGGGTACACACCGGCTGCCCCCCCTCGTCCGCCGGACCCGTGCAATGAGGAGATGGGCCCCCCGGCCCATCCCCGCCGGTCCAGCTACGGTGGCAGGAGGAGTTGGGCGAAACGCCTTCTCCTCCTGCCTGTCCTCCTTTGGCGGAGACGGCCGCTTTGAGGGTCTGCCTCTCGGGCCCTCTCCGCCTCCTCCTTCTGCGAGATGACCTCCTCGCAGAAGGAGGCCATCGCTCGCCAAGCCTGTTCGCTGCCGAGCATGGCCGAAACCACGCTTGGCAGCGATAAGTCCGTTCCCACGGCCGCCTCCAGGATGCGGCGCTGCTCCCCCCACGCAGCACACTCAGACAGCGTGTGCTGCACGGTATATCCCTCAGCGCCGCACTCGTGGCAGGCGGCCGTCGACTTTCTGCGTGCGATCCGGTGCAGGTACCACCCGAAACAACCGTGTCCGGTGAGTACCTGCACCAGTCGGAACGTCAGGGAGCCCCACTCCCTTCGCGTCTGTCGCGGAGGTGTTCGACCGCCTTTCCCCGGTGACGGAGGAAGAAATGGGTAGGGTGGTCGAGAGCCTCCGCGGCAAACGGACGGCGCCTGGGCCGGACGGGGTCCCGGGTCTGGTGTTGGCCCTCTGCTTGGAGCACTTCGGGGGGTGGCTTCGGCAGCTGTTCGACCGCTGCCTGGCGGAAGGACAGTTCCCGAAGCCGTGGAAGACGGGGCGGCTCTGCCTTATCCCTAAGGCGGGCCGTTCTCCGGACTGCGCGTCGGCATACCGGCCCATCGTCTTGCTGGACGACACCGGGAAGGCGCTCGAGAGGATCGTTGCCTCCCGGGTCGTCCGGCATTTAGACGAAGTGGGGCCGAACCTGTCGGAGGCGCAGTTCGGCTTCCGGGCGGGGCGTTCCACGCTGGACGCCCTGACTCTCCTCAAACAGGTCTCCACGGAGGCGACCTCTCAGGGGGATAGGGTGTTGGCGGTGTCCTTAGACATCGCCAACGCCTTCAACAGCCTGCCGCACGCTGTCATACGGGAGGCGCTCCGCTTTTTCGGAGTGCCCCCGTACCTGCGGCAGCTGTTGAAGGCGTACCTCGAGGGTAGGGAGGTCGTCTACACAGATGGCAGAGGGCGAATGGTCCGACGTGGGACTCCTTGTGGAGTCCCACAAGGCTCCGTGCTGGGGCCACTACTGTGGAACCTGGGCTACGACTGGGTGCTCCGCGGCGCGCTCCCATCAGGAGCGCGCCTCATATGTTATGCGGACGACACCCTAGTCGTAGCCCAGGGGAGAGAATGGCCAGAGCTGGTGCGCCTGACCACGTTGGCTACGACCTTCGTGGTCGGGCGCATCCGTCGACTGGGCCTCAAGGTGGCCCTTGAAAAAACCGAGGCCCTGCTGTTCCACGGGCCTCGGCAGGGGCCACCTCCTGGGGCCCACCTAACGGTGGGCGGCGTACGTATCCGGGTGGGGTCCCGGATGAAATATCTGGGCCTCACCCTGGACGGGCGCTGGCGGTTCGAGCCCCACTTCAAGGGGCTCGGACCGCGTATAGTAGGGGCGGCGGCGGCGCTCGGCCGCCTTCTCCCGAACACGGGAGGGCCGGGCGCTGCCTGCCGCCGTCTGTATGCAGGGGTGGTGAGGGCCATGGCCGCCTACGGGGCACCGTTGTGGGTGGACTCCCTCAGCGCCACGAACGTTCGAGTGCTGCGCAAAGCACAGCGCACAGTGGCGTTGAGGGAAATCCGCGGGTACCGAACGGTGTCCTCGGCGGCGGCCATGGTGCTCGCGGGCTCTCTTCCCTGGGAGCTGGAGGCGGAAGTTCTTGCCGCCGTATACAACTATGCGGCGGCAGGGAAATCCCGAGGGCAACCTCCGGCTCCCAGGGAGATTGCTGCGTTGCGGGCGAGAGCCCGCAGCCAGCAATTAGAGAGGTGGGGGCGGGACCTGGCGGACGAGCGTTACGGAAGATATACCATTGACGCCGTCCGTCCGGTCCTGTCCGGGTGGGTGAATAGGGACTGGGGCTCCCTGACGTATCGTCTGGTGCAGGTGCTGACCGGGCACGGATGCTTCGGCTGGTACCTGCACCGGATAGCGCGCAGGGAGCCCACCGCCAAATGTCACGAGTGCGGCGCTGAGACGGATACCGCGCAGCACACTCTCTCTGAGTGCTCTCGCTGCCGGGCGTGGTTTCGGCCATCAAGACGCGGGGACTTTGTTTTATACTATGTAATGATACCAAAGATCTAATGTAAAAAAAACACAATTGGTATTTGGGAAACTACAAAATGGCATACATTAATATTTATTATTACAGGTACAGGATTATTGTAAGTGTGACTATCGGCCAACGTCGTCAACAAAGTGTGAATATATTCCATTCCTTCCTATGGGATTGTGAAAGGGATGGATTCGCAGCACATTGTTATGAGAATTGTCATATATTCGCTAATGTTGTAGTTTATGGAGTGTATTTAGATTGAATGAGACGAAATTAAAGTATGTATTAAATCTTTAGCAATTTGTTTTCGTTTTATAATTGTACATCCTTATTACAATACAGTTTAAAATAATGAAGACTATGTAATATAGTGCTGGAAGGCTCGGATGTCTTTTAGTCCCCTATCTGGGTAAACCTCGTAACTATGTATATTTATAGATGTATTTTTTCGTTTTTTTTATTAAAATTTGAGTTTATTTTCTAGAAATGGAAGCACAACGGGATACCAACTTATATTTTATGACCTACGTTTTTCCTCTCGAGATAATATTTTTGTTGTATCATAAGAATCTGTATTTTGTCTGGATTAATGACGGACTGTCTTTACTTAGTATATTGTAATGTTTTTATTACCTCTTAATGCCCATAACCGTTTACCGATATTGAGTTCCCTCTAATAAAATTTATCAATACTGCTTAGCCCTTACGCAATATCATATTTATCTGAGTAATACACTGAAAATGCGTCTATCTACCAGTAAAAATATCGTCAAAATAACTTCAGCAACTTCGGAGATAATTCCGAATAAAAAACAAACACATATCTATTGTCTTCATATCTTTGGATTTTGTATAGATGAGTATTATATAGTATTTTGTGAGAATAGATTTAGGTGTAAAGTATTAAGTCTTAGGTAAGGAATTAAAGAAATAAAACACCACATAAAGCATTTTTACAGATCATACATATTTATTATTCCATTTCATAGTAGGTTTAGATATCACACTGGCCCGCCCTTATAAAAATAAATGTGTAATATAATAACGACCCAGTCTGTTAGAGTCCGCTGGTGTGACGGCGCGAGTCAATCGTCCTGGTATTCCTTAGTTAACAAATATCGACACCGAAAAATACGGCGCGGCCCCACTACCACAGTATACGCGATCGAAAAATGCGCTGTCACCCCAGCTCCTATATCAAATTCCATCAAATACCCATATAGATGAAAATTCAAGAGATAAATCTAAACCATTATACAGGTAAGATATACACGAGATTTTAATATAATAATATGTTTACATTATAAGAATTTTCGCACATATTTGACACACAAAGCGAAGAATATTACTGGTAAAAGGACTAAACGTTGCTTAAATATTGGTCCGAGACACTGAAGCGAGATGTATTTATGTTTAAATTACGAAACTAGCACCAAGCCACCGTACGATCGACAAAGCAGCATCGTCTAGCAGTGTTGCCAATCGCAATATACGAATACAAGAGACATAAATGATCCCGTTATCATGGGAATAACGTTTTCACAGAGTTGTTAACCTTCTCCAAACGTACCTCACAACCTACGGCAGTCGGTACGATATACTACTAACATGAGAAAAACCATCAGTCGGCTGTACAACACGCGATTCAAAACTATGCTCTTTATAAAATGTCCAAAAAGGGGGTAAAAATGTTTATAAAAAATCCAAGTCTGATACATTGACGGTTTGTAACGAGCATATGTTGTTTACACCGTGTTGTCCATTACTTGAGCATGGTTTGTTTAGAGACGGTTTTTTTCCGGTCGTTCCGGACTAGAATCAGCCTCTCAGAATTGCATATTAACATCCATATGATATGTAAGTTATAGATATATATTATAATATTAATAGTTATGGGTACACATCTATAACCATACTGTACATTATATGGTGGTTCATTTTACTTACAACCATAAGAAGAATATTAGCAGTTGTAAAACTATACATATATGCTAAGTGGGTATATATATTATAAACAATTGCAATTAATATTGTTATCAAAATACTTATAAGTTCTAATATATTGTGAAAGTGAATGTTTAGATTAGATATGTGAGGTTATGTGTACAAACTTTTTAAAAAAGCTTCTATGAAACCGTGACGCTTACACTGCTTAGAGTATAAAAATATTACACAAATCTCATAATTAGGGTACGTTGCATATTCATTATGGAGTTACAATAAGTTGAATGTGAATTTATGAAATTTCTCACCACATAATCTATTATCTTAGCCGAATGCAAGCCTCACGATCGTTCCTGTACTCCTCAGTACCAAACAATGACTGGTGCGAGATAAAATAAATTTCTAAAACGGATCTTTCATCAAATAAAAAATAATAATTTACAAAAATGTCTAAGTATAAAAATATAAAGTAATTGTATTTTATCCTTTTATAAATGAAAAGTAAAAAAAATATGTTATTATAAAGACAGCATAAAAATATCGCAAAACATCTAGCAAATCTACCACAAAATATCACACGTAAGAATCATTCGTTATTATTTTCACAGTAGAAATGCAAAAGTTGGTGTAGCGCTCGACCCGAGGGCGGGTGTGGGGTCTCGTGGGGCCAAATTTCAAACATTTACTAATAAAATATTAAAGCTTAACATACATAAAGATTAAGCATCTCTGCACCTTAGTTATATAATAGCCATTTAAAATAACTGCAGATTATAATATCTCATCCTAAAAATAAAGTCTTAAACATTAAACTATAATAAAAAAAATGATTCGAAACAATTCTTAAATTAGATCAAATAATGTTAAAAAATGTGAAAGAATTCATATCAAGTACATCGTTGACAGGTTCTTAGTATTCAAGAATAATTATTCAATTCAATTTTATAATATCAAACGAAAATTAAAAAAAATATGTTTGTCCAATAATTAAAAACTAAATTAAAGTAACGAGGTTGTTCATTCGGGCGCAGGCAGTCTGTTTACGGTAATAATTTATAATGAAAGTTTA
>MU158930.1:542364-568395 GCA_015888305.1 Antheraea pernyi
AGCACCTTGATGCAGGGCCCCGACAGGTTCCCCGACTTCCTGACGGTGTCAAAGATATCAGACACCTTGACCCCCGCCAGCGTCTTCAACGTGAAGACGTCGAGATCCTCCACGTCCATGAGCTCTGCCTCCGAGCTCGCCGCTGACCCCGCCTTGGAGCCAGCCTTGGAGCCGGCCTTGGAGCCGGCCTTGGATCCGGCTGCCGAGGCAACGACTGAGCCGGTGTCGGAACCCGCCTCCGACTCCGCCGCACTCAGGCTGCCGGCCAAGGCCCGGTCAAATGACCCGTCAGCCTCCCCCATCACCCCGCGAGTACCCACGTTGCGGCTGACCCGCCTCGTTGTCCCCCTGTGAGAGGTACTCAGCTTGGGAGCCGACCGCTCCTCCGCCTCCGTATCGGAGTCCATCACCGCGCTTGTGCGCTTACTTGTGATCTTTTTCGCACTCATGGCCTACTGGAGACCATAAGGCCACCAGCAAACCACGAGGCAAAAAAGACCGGGTCCGTTCAACACGCCAAATAGGTCGATAGGCAAGACAACAAATCCAAAAAACAAAGCCAAGTCAGTAAAAAAAAAAAGAAGAAAATCACAAAGTCCAAGAAGCAAGCCAAGTCAGGTACGAAAACTAGTTCGGAATCCGTAAGCAAGCCAAGTCAGAAAAGATAATAATCAATAAAAATAATCCAAAACCACCACAGAGAAATACTCATAAACGACGCAGAACGAAAAAACATTAGCCACACACGGACACCACTAAGTCGAGCGTGGTCGTCACGAAAGCGAGCGAGACGGCACGAGCGCGAGAGCGAGTCAGCGGATCGGACGGACGAACGGAGAGCGCGGAGCGCAAACACGACCGTTCACCACGGCGGCCCGCGACCTCCTCCTCTCCTCTTCCCCCTTCTATCTGAGCTAACCTAAGCTAAGCTAACTATTTATCAAAATAAAGTCCCCTAACGCGTCTGTCTGTCTGTCTGTTTGCGATAAACTCAAAAACGACTGAACGGATTTTCATGTGGTTTTCACCAGTGGATAAAGTGATTCATGAAGAACGTTTTGGTATATAATTTGCCAAGGATTTATTTTTAATCAGTGCGGGAAAACGTCTGCCGAGCCCTCTAGTTACAAAATAATACTGAAAACTAATGTTTACCACCAATGTTTAATGTTCGATAGTTTTGTCAAGCAAGTGATTGTTAATCTCAAGGCATTTAATAGATTCTGATATTAGGACGCTCTGACTTGCATCTAAATCATTTTGAAATTACCACGACTCTAGCTTGCATCTAAAATCAAGACAAACAGATCTTGATGGCTTTTATATAATGCTCATGCAACACGTCAAGGTAAAGAGTAGTGAATCGTATCAAATTGCGTTAACCTGTATATTGGTAAATCCAAATTATATCTGTGCGAAACCAACAAAATAGAAAAATCCATTCATTTTCCATGTTATTCGCTTAAAATTTATTACAGTAAGTACTAAGTTTCATTTCTACCGCGTGATTTTTTTTTTATTTTAAGTCCCCCTTTATCTCGGACGTAATCCGAGACCTTGTTTTTCTACTTCCCTGTATCTTTATTAATCTTAATTATTATATGTTATAATTGCGGAGTGTTAGTGTGTCATTTTTATTGGTTCCTTGGTTTTATTTGCTTATCCTAAATTTAAATTTCCTAACTTTAATTGTACAATAACGATTCATAATTTCATAATACCGTTTCATAATACATAATTTTTTCATTATATTAAAATAGTTTGCACAAACATTCAATAGGTTTATCTTATTTTGTACTTATCTGCGTATACAGCTTAATGGTATGTTATAATAATATATGGTTATTCTATTAGTTTATTTTTTTTCCAAGTCAAGTGTTTTTTTTTTTTTTTTCAAGTCAAATGTTTTTTTTTTTTTTTGTTATTAGTTCCTGACATAAGTGTCGTGGTTCTCAAATATCAACAGTAAATCCCATGCTTATCATTTTTTTTTTTTTAATTCTATTCAATTGTTGTTTTATATATCATTTTCATTTATGCGTGATTTACTCTACACCACTTTATTTTTATTTAATAATATATAGGTAAGAGGCATTCACATATAAAAACTCAAGACACACAGTCTCGAATAAAAGTAGCGCTCAAAACCGGCCGCAAAACTCCCCAATATTCATATGTAGTTACACTTATGCGATAAACTTATGGTTATGCAAATTCAACCTTATTTGAATGATTTCAAGATTCTTTTACAAGGACGCAAGCGACGCGAGACTATTTCAAACGACTGCATAATGCATTCATTTTCGTGTGCCGGCTGTGAGACGTTAAGTGTGCATCTTGGGTTTTTGTATATCAATGGTAAGGTTGTATATAAACGAATTATAATGCTATATATGTACATAAGTAAGTTAATTAGAAAATTTAATATTGTGTCTACAAAAAGAAGTGTTAATACCCTTCCCACATATTTGTCTTTTGAGTTTACGTACTTATTTCGTTATTTTTAGCTTTTTACTGCATTTTTGTAATATTTTTAAGTGTTTTCTGATATTGAGGTCGGTTTATATATACCTATATTTAATATTTTGTTATTAAATATTATCTTTCATATCTATTAAGCTAGTATTAGTATTATAATCAAATTATTACACTTACCTACGCATATAATTACACCTATTGCTCTGCTGGCGTTTGTTATTATTTGTTGCAATTACTGTGTATTACTAATAAATGGTTTATTGATATAAAGAAAAATATTGGATAAATGCTCAGTTTTTATATTATATAATTAGAATAAAGATGATATTTCACAGCACCAATAATTGACGAAATCAAATAAATTAGACACTTTAAAACATCATTACACATTATAAAACAGAGTTCACTGACGCGTCTATCTCTCTGTCTGTTCGCGATAAACTCAAAAACTACTGAATGGTTTTGTATGCGGTTTTCACTAGTAGATAAAGTGATTTATAAGGAAGGTTTATGTATGTAATTTGTCAAGGTTTTTTTTAGTATCAAAGCGGGACAACGACCGTCGGTCCCGCTAGTCTTATATGTATGTATTCCAAACTTCATGGTGATAAAAAGCCTGAAGTATGATGAATAAAGACTTATAAATAACGGATTGAACTATTTTTTATTTACGCGTCACTTCTCAAATATTGGAGCGACAACATATCGTGTGTGTGATAACCATTACACCAGCAAAATCGTATCTTCTCATGGTTTTTCAGGGCATATGGCACCTGAATCTGTGTTGGTGGATCATTAAGGTGCTGGAGCAGTCCAGTGTAGGTGGTGCATTATATTTGCTGCAATACAACATTATGCATTGAACACAAATATCGTAACGTTTTTTACCCAGAGTAGTTAGGCCACCACGGTACGGTGCGAAGGCTACAAACTACGTTATTTCAGTTACTGATATTTCTCTCTTAATATAATTACCATAAGGCGCCTGTCGGAAAATGAAATGAATTAAGACAACATGATGTATATAATTTAATGTTAACATCACCGAATAAACATTTTATTTAATTACCCTACAAAATATACTATATGTAGACCATTATAGAAATTTGTCAACCCAAACACCCTATAAAAATATTATAAAAGCAAATTTCCCAAGCCTAGTTGTTGTAATCTTGTTGATGTCTAATAAAATTTCAATTGTTCTGTACTCGTCGATACAGCTGTCCCGATCGCTTCTACACTATACGGCCCCTCTGAAAAAATGGAAAAACCATTATAAAGAATCATTATAGTTAAAATCATGGCGAATAATGACCTAAAAGCAACAGAAGAACACAAATTGAATGATGGATATAATAATAGAAACCGAGCAGAAGGATAAATGGTCTTTTGCGCTGTATACGTAATCGAGACAATCTTTATCGAAAAACAAAAAGAAACTCCAATAACCTTCCTATTAAGATAACCTATGTACGATTTAAATCATTCTGTAATAAACTGCTAACGAAGATAAAACGTCAATACGAACGTAGCGAGTTCGAAATATATCGTAGAAATCCAAAAGCTACCCGGAATCTCAATGAAAAAAAAAAACTAATTTGGATACTGTTAAAAATATAGCTAGTGAACTATTATCACCTAATCCTGAATAAAGATTGGTACGAATACGGTTAATAAGTTTTTTGCTTGTGTAGGTTCAAATCTAGCATCCAAGCTTTTATCCACATATAGCGAAAGGATGGCTGTAGATCCTCCTCTAAAAAGTTGCTCCTCCTCTATAGCCATATTTTTAACAACTTGTGAGGAGATTGAACACCTTATTCTTAATCTTAAAACAAGTTGTGGTTTTGGGTGGGATGGTATACCCACTGTTCGGGCATAAATTGGTTGGGGGTAGCCAAAATTATTATTTTTTTGACACATTGCTTGTCAACGGACAATCGGGATGATCGGTCACTTATTCGGCGGACTTGCTCGGCGGCACTTGTTCGAAACTCGCGCTTACACTCGGACTCGCTCACCATACAAGTGACACGGCGGCTCGGAATTTATATTTGTGCATTGTGTGTACGTGTTGGAAATCTGGTGCTCTCACCACGGCAACGGCGGCGGAGAAGACATTATATCAAGTAAGTGAGCGTTTTATCCCGGTTATAAAGAGACATACTTTCGGCATATATTATTTTCAGGGGTATCTACTTCCAGCCAATTTTAAATATACAGTCCACTTCCTAGGCTAGGTACCCCGATCAGTGTGGGTGTGGTGGTTGCCACCCCACCCACAGTATTGATAAAAACCTCTAGACATCTTCGTATTCCATTCATTGGTCATGTATTTAACCTCTGCATTTCATCCGGTGTTTTTCCCATAGTTAAAAAAAGCCTTAGTATCTATAAAAGTGGAGACAGAAGTAATATCTATCATTATAGATCTATTTCTGTTTTATCAACCTTGTTTAAATTCTTAGATTTTTTTTAATGTTTGGCTTGTCAACTATTTGAGTACTAACAAAGTTATTGCTAAAACCAATATGGCTTTCGTTCTGGTAAATGTACTGAGGGTTCAGTTTTGTCTTTTACTGAATCTGTGGCCAAAAATTTTATTAATGGACTGAAAACAATCGCAATATTTATAGACCTATCCAAAGCATTTGGCATTATCTCTATTCCTGTCCTGCTGAGCAAACTTGAACAGATCGGTATAAGGGATGGCTTATGATATCTTTAAAAATTATCTAAGTAACCGTACCCAAGTTGTCAAAATTGGTAACTATATGAGTAATGACGAAACTCTAACACATAGGGTCCCTCAAGGCAGTGTTTTGGATTCTACCTTATTTCTAATCTATGTAAATAATCTTTCTAGGCTCTCTATTACTACCGCAAAAAAAATACTTATGCTGACGATACAGCAATAATTGTTAGGGGCGCCAATTGGGATGAAGCTCGTTCGCATGCTAAATTTGCTTTACATGTAGTTATGAAGTGGCTGTCTGCTAATATATTAATATTAAACGTAAACAAAACTCAGTTTAGTTTTGCGTCTAGAATTACATCTCAGCCTATCGCTTTATTAGCTAGTTTGTCGTGTAACTGCTCTATCATTAAACGTTTACATACCATCAAATATCTTGATGTCTGTATTGATAGCACTTTATGGTGGAGTAAACATGTAGAAATACTTGTATCTAGGATTAGAATACGTATATTTGTTTTCAAAACGTTGCGAGCCTCTGCGGACTACGATACTTTGAAAACAGTATACTACGCTCTAACCCACTCAATTCTAACTTATTGCATATCGACTTGGGGTGGAGCGGGAAAGTGCTTACTTCTCCGACTAGAGAGAGCTCAGAGAGCTGTATTAAAAGTTATGGCATACAAATCAGTACGATCTCCAACTAGTGAATTCTATGGTTTATAGAATATTCTCACAGTCAGAGAATCCTTTCTTCTACATGTTATCTTGCGTCAACACTCAAGCCTTATTTTTGATTCAATAACATATAAACACAACCGCAGAAGTGACACAATACGCGTTTAAGTCTTATCCACTCTCGCTGTAACTAGAAAACAATTTTATTTTCACAGTTCAGTTCTGTACTACAAGTTTAACAAACAACTTAACATTTTCCCTCTCACTTACAGAGAATGCAAAACGAGTGTAAGAAATTGGCTTAATTACGAGAAGACTGAAAAAAATATCCAAGTTAGCGGACATTATCTCTAGATAATTATTATTGTTCACTGACTTTCTTAGTATCTAGGAAATATTGGTCCCTGTTTATTATCCTGTCAAATATGAATATTATACACACGCACACGCAGATACACACTCATACACGCACGCACACTCACACCCACGCCAATTTTTTTATCTCTCTCTTCAGCATATGATACATCACATATAGTAATATATACATATGCTATATTTTGTTTGAGGAACGAATTATGTTACTCTGGAGGTGGGCGGCATTAGCTACGACACGGGACAACTAATGCAGCTGATATCGGTCGTTTTTCATGTTGTACAAATTGTTTGGTTCCAATAGATAAATGTAAATGTATGTAAGTAAATAAAAAGAAAACCAAATATATAACATAATTAAATATTATTACCAATATCAAACCACTCCGTTTTCGAAAGACCACTTTCTGCCCTGGCTGAGACAATAGCTTCACGCAGTGACAACGGTATGGCCACGGTCATGCAAATTGGTGGTTCACCCACACCTGTGGATTAATATGAAATTATATGTATATAGGAACAATTGAATAAAGTTATTCATATATTGTTACGAATCTGAAACGTAATTAGAATTGAGGTAACAAAGTTATATTCGCATTTATCAGTAGCGCTATCTCTGATAAGCACTTGTTCTAAGTCCTTATGACAGATTACTGGTAAAAAGTTGCCGAAATGTCCTCCAATTATCTGGAAGTACTCAATTGAAAAGGAGTCTATGTAAAATGGCCAAGTTTAGATAGAATTACTCGTAGAAGACGGTGCACACGATAGACTTATGAGGTTAATAGACATGAATAAGGCTTATATCTCTTATACTTATAAACTCTGTAATAGACGATAATAGAAATACTTAACCTTAACCTTAACAAAAAAGCAAATGAATTTAATAAGTGCCGATAAATAACGGAGAACTTAGTTTTCTGTTGACCAAAGTTGTTCAAAATCCGATCACTAATTTTAGAGATTAACTTCTACAAAAATATTAATACATGTTGCCTATTTGTAAAAATATAATAATTAATCTACTCAAAAACTTTATTGAACAAAGCAATTATAATAACCGATGTCCGGTACCGATGAAATGCTCTGTATTCGCGTACATTTATTAATTTAAATTGCTAACACCATCGGTCGACAGTGAAAATATCGTGAGGAAACCTGAACCTAAGAAATGTTCTTGTAGTACTATGATGTGTGGAAAAACATAGAACTGGGCATTTCTCAGAGTTTGTAATCGCCAATACATCGTGGGCTGACGCGGGAGTGATTATGTCCACATATTTCTTCAGGAAGAGGCCTATGGCCCTGTAGTGGGTCTCATACATGCTGATTATGATGATCACGAATTATAATAGTTGATTTTAACGTCATAATTTAAATTATTACCAATTAAATATTATCCAGAGAAAACACTTACGACCGTGTGATCACTTAAACCATTGTATGAATTAGGGGATCATACTAAAGATCTAGTGTTAACTAATTTGATTTGTTTACTAAATAACCAACATTAATTATTATTCACTGCTACTGACTGGGTGCCAACATCTAGGAGACGAGATATTATTGTCACTTGGATAACTAAACTCTTCAAATATTTGCAGATATAATGTAACTATATGCCGAGTTTTATCTTTATACTTCTAAAACTATTATCAATATATTCAAAATGTAAATAAATGAGTATTTTACATTTTGCTCCAAAAACGGACGGATTGCTGTAGGACTTTGCTCTAAACCAAATGTTAAATACATTTGGAATGTCACGGGCTTGTGGTACGTGGTAGTTCCAGGCTCTGTTCGTCAAATTTTCTCCCGTATCTGTGTCGTAAACTACTTCCTCGCATGTCCAGTAACCCAGTCCCATCACGAATGCACCTTCCACCTAATTGTAAAATAATATATCATCACTATAAAGATTGCAGACAAACTAATAATTCTTATAACATCACAGTGAAAGTCAACAATTGTGTTAAGTTATTGTTTAAAAATCTAAATCAAAAATATTTTATTTAATTTAGGCCCTTAGGAAACGTTTATGAACGTCAAAGCTGCTACCGGATCGGAAAAACAACTCAGTCATCGAGAAGAACGCCAATAAACCCAATGTGATTTATCTTTTCATAATAAATCATTTTACAAACATATAGTTACATTCGTTTTTGGCGGATGCACAGAGATTCCAGAAGTAATAGACCCTATAATAGCTTTTAGATATTAAAACCCGCTTAATAAATTATATAGCACCACGAATTAGGGTAGTCCGTTGAAGCTGTTAAGACTTTGCTAGGTCAATAGCATAGTCAGTTTGACAAAAAAAACCACGAATTAGTGTCTACTTCATTAACTTGCACCATTTTTCGTTTCTTTGGTAAAAATGTTGTATTAATTTTCAACTAAATTGTAAATATCTATTACTATTTTATTTTTTTTCAGAAAAAAATACAAATTTGCAAAATGAAAAAGCAGAAAATAATTATTTAAATAATAATTGTACAGTTAATACACCAGGAAAATCGCCATCACTTCTAACGCTAACGAAATTGAAACGGAAGGTGGTGGGGGTAAACACTGTGTCGAGTAGAGTATTTTTAGGTAAATTTTTGGCAACATATCTTCTAATATATTGTTAGTGCCATTGTAGAGTAGGTAAGTTTCTTGTGATGATTTATGATGATTTAATGGGTTAACAAGATGGTGGCCCTCTCGTTACAATTTTCCAGAAAGTTTTTGAGGCATACAGAATTCATGCTCTGCCTTATTATTATCCATCCAAATCACTTGTGTACAATAACCGAACTATATTACGTAAAATACCACCAATATTACAAAATATAGAGTCAAATAACACAAGACTTTAACTTTAACTTTTTAAACTTACCGTTTTATTATAATTATTTACATATTCTTTGTAATTGAGGATCATTTTAATCCCGATGGGTGATTAAACATTTTAATTTATTTATGGCTATAGTACTAAACAAAAACTATACTAACTTGTCCAATATCAATTCCTGGACTAATGCTTTGACCCATATCTTCAATCAAATCTACACGGCGAATCACCATTTCACCAGTCAACACATCTATTTCAGTTTCAGCCAGAGTAGCTCCAAATACATCGTAAGTTATATTTTCAGATGCAATAAATGTTCCTAGGGCGTGCAATTCAACGTTATTTGAAAAAGCCTCTGAAACAAGTTCCTCCCACGTCGGTTCAGTCGAATTTTCCTTGAGTAATTTCTCTTTAACCGATGACATGTTACTTAATATCTTTTCACAACATTTATACGTACAAATACATACATTTTCTGAAGTAAGACTGCCGCCGGATATGAACACATTTGGGGTACTATTAGTACAGGGGCTTTTAACTTGAATTTTACTCATAGGAATCTTCAACACATAGGCGCAGATTTGGATTACTTTCGTGTTTATTCCTTGCCCCATTTCGATACCACCATGAGTTATGGTAACTGTTCCATCCCCATGGAAAACAGACACACAAACTTCCATGAGTCCTGCTGTTATTGGCGTCCACCTTAAGAAACTAAAACGTAGCCCACGCTTTTTCCATCGGTTCGCTACGTTAAATGCATCCACTTCTTTTCTTCTTGTCTCGTAGTCAGCATTAGTTTTTAGCGTCTCATACACTTCCTGCACGTCACTATACTTTGAAGTGTTCAAATTAGACAGACGAACATCGACAGGGTCTAAACTCATCTCGTAAGAAATGCGTTCCATAATAAGCTCTGTATTAGCAATAAATTCAAGGGTACCTGAAAATTATAAATAACACTAGTTTCATTTTCGGTATCAAGTTGTTTTGCAGACAATAAAGTTCTGGATTTGAACCTTATTCTGTTATCATAGCGACTTTTGGGATAGAAGAATAAATGTATATATTTATTTATATTATGAAATAAAATTAAATATTTTATTAAATGCTCCAATTATGCTAGATCTCCGTAAAACTTAACTTAACTGTTCGTGAAAGCAATAACTGTACCTACTAATTATCAAGAAGCTTTAAATGCAATTAATGAAATCGTATCAATATAATATCTACATATTTCGTGTAAAACCTTTTTAAATTTCATCATTTTAATCATAAACAGCATATTAAAAAGTTTCTCATCAAAATTTATATTTCTTGAAAAGGATCTTGATACCTAACTCTTTCGTAAATCATAGCAACAACTTATAATCAAAAATTTGTACGGAAACGGAGATTACGTAAATACACAACAGGTATATTATATACATATATTCAGTGACCCTTTAATATCCCCTAAGGAAGTTTCATTTAACAGATTCAATGCAATATTTATTTCCAAAAGTATGACAGTTCCGATTTTTTATTACCCGGAGCTCTGCACCACGTGTTGGAAGCAGTGTCCGTGTTAACATTGTAGCAGTAAGTTGTCCAACTAGAGTCTTCGTAACAGTTGGGGATTGCATCGTAAGAGAGCCCATAAAAGTCTTCGTTGGTGATGTACCCGTTGTCTTCAAAATATTTCATTACATTATACTGAATGACTCCACTGCTGTTGACTGCAAGCTGAAACGAAATATATCGGGTCCTATAACGGACTGGAGCGAAAATTATCACAGCAATTATATATTTTTATCATAACCATCGAAATATAAAAGGAACATGTGGATAAGTTATTCGAGTATATAAGGGTCATAGATAAAATAAAGTTAATTGAGACTAGAAAAATGGCATAGCTACATTTTACACCGGATGTTGCTCCCGTTGTCATATATTAAAAATATTTTTTATAAACAAATAATAAATAAATATAAAAATAAATTTATAGTATTTATAGTCATGCTGTAGGCGTTCGAGTGCTGAGCTACAAAAGAGAGGGATGAGAGGAAACTACATGTGGCAGAGATGCGAATGTGTGGTGTGACTAGAATGGATAACATTAAGAATGAGTATATCATAGGAAGTAGAGTTATTACTCTACTTAGCTAGTTACGGCACGTTATGAGAAGAGATGAAAACCATGTAAGTAGAAAAGTTTTGAGTATAAAGGTGGACGGATATAGCAATAGAGAAAGACCGAAAAAGATATGGATGGAATGTGTGGGAAATTACATGTGCTTAAAAGGTGCGAATAGATTAATGCCTCCCTACTTAGGTGGGATAAGGGTGAGAAGATGTTGATGACGATTATAGATATTTAAGTATGAAATTAAGAACAAACTGTTTGAATTACTTAATTATTTTTATTCAAAAATAAGGCCGACGTTACCGACACAAAATCCGATGAGATTCTCGAAATATGCTATATAATATACTGAAAATAAAATTATTAGTAAAAAAATAGTGTAACTAATTTACGAAGCTGTATAGAGTAATTTCAATATTAATACTTTTAATCATATCTTTTATACATATAATAAAAATTTAAATGTAAAGTGTCGGTGCTTTTTTGATTTTCGTGAAAAAAATTGTTGCAGGTGTCTAGGAATAAGTCTACACTAATATTATAAAGAGGTAAAGTTTGTGACTTTGTGAGTTTGTGACGTTGTAAGGGGTAATCTCAGGAACTACTGGTCCGATTTAAATAATTATTTCAGTGTTATATAGTTCATTCACCGAGAATGGTTATAGGATATATATCATCACGCTAAGGCCAATAGGAGCGGAGCACAGATGAAAAATGTTTCAAAATAGAGATGTTTTTTGTACGATCGATGTACGAGTTCACGGCGGCGAGGAAACGAAGGGGGGAGCCTCCGGCTCCCAGGGAGGTAGAGACGGAGAGACGGCGTTTCAGGGGGGACGCCGTCGAAAGGTGGCAGCAGGACCTGGCGGACGAGCGGTTCGGGCGGTTCACGGTGGACGCCGTCCGCCCGGTCCTGCGGGAGTGGACAGCAAGGGAGTGGGGCTCCCTGACGTTCCGACTGGTGCAGGTACTCACCGGACACGGTTGTTTCGGGTGGTACCTGCACCGGATCGCACGCAGGGAGCCGACGGCCGCCTGCCACGAGTGCGGCGCTGAGGAAGATACCGCGCAGCACACGCTGTCTGAGTGTGCTGCGTGGGGGGAGCAGCGCCGCATCCTGGCGGCGGCCGTGGGAACGGACTTATCGCTGCCGAGCGTGGTTTCGGCCATGCTCGGCAGCGAACAGGCTTGGCGAGCGATGGCCTCCTTCTGCGAGGAGGTCATCTCGCAGAAGGAGGAGGCGGAGAGGGCCCGAGAGACAGACCCTGAAAGCGGCCGTCTCCACCAAAGGAGGACAGGCAGGAGGAGAAGGCGCTTCGCCCAACTCCTCCTGCCACCGTAGCCGGACCTGAGGGGATGGGCCGGGGGGCCCATCTCCTCATTGCACAGGTCCGGCGGACGAGGGGGGGCAGCCGGTGTGTACCCGGTCTGTCCCTCTATAGGTAGGAGCCCGGCAGTCACCTTCCGCCGGGCGGACCGTCGGGGCGGCTCTACAAGGTTGATTAGCCTGAACGATCCCTTGCCGCCCCCACAAAACGGTCTGTCGGTACACCGTGGGGTTTTAGTCCGTGGGACTTGGACATAACCCACCCTCTGCCCCGGGAGGGTGGCGTATCCATAAGGGATTTCCCCACGTAAAAAAAAAAAAGGGCACGGGTCGGCTAGTACTTAATAAAATACATTTCTATTATTTTTAGAAATGTCTGTCTGTCTATTTGTCTGTTTGTATGAACACGCATCACTGCTAAAGTACTGAGTTCACAATAAAACCTCACCAAGAATAACTTCATCTTTGTTTCATTAAAATCCACTATATCAAAAAGTATTGTAATTTTGAATGATGGCACGACTTAAATACGAGAGAGAAGTAGAAGTAAATGGACTTAATACATTCAGATGATTTTATTCGTCACTGTTTTTTTCTTTTATGTTCCACACGGACGGAGTCGCCGGCATAGCTAGTTTATAATATAACAAGCCAACCCGGCGCGGCGACGCGTTGCTCTGGCTCAGTTAAATTAAACGTTGAAATAAATTATAATACACTATTTTCAAAATAAAAACGTGACGCCATATATGAGATATTTATAACAGTCGGTCCTATACTTTTCTGTCAACGAACCAATTTAAAGCGCCATCTATTCGACGCTGATGAAACTTACAATTAATATAAATAAGCAAAATATATAACAACAAAAATATTAAAACCATTAATCGAAATATAAATTATCATATGTCTCAAGTTGGAACAAATTATACATAAATGCCAAACTTCATAAAGGTCGGTTGAGTAGTTTCGGATAGTTCATTGTGGACAAACATCATGATGCTAGATGTTTATATATTAAAGATGGAATATTGTCGCGTGGTTGAATACAACACATTGTGACCACCACGTGGTTACAATTTACTATTTTTTTTTTATCGTTTTGGAATCATCCAATGTCTAACCAGCTGCTAATAATAATCGCGATAATAATAATTGATAGTAATCAGAAAATACGTGTTAGCCCTATTAATTTATAGAGAAATGTAAAACAGACCTCAAATTCACCGCAAAACGGCAGTCTCTTCCCCATAGCTCTGGTGTTGGTTGTCATAGATTGCACGATTCGACATGGCCTGTTCAGTCGGTAAGCGACAAGAGCGCACGCGACTGCAGCTTGAGTACTACGGGATATTTTGAAGCCGTACGTACCACCAACGCGGCGACAGTATACATCAATCCTTGAACGATTAATTGCTATTTAGTCTGTCATATATTTATATAAATACTAACTATTATCTCAGGCTCTTAATATGCAATTTACATGCAGTAAATATTATAGATTCTTTATTTGAATAAGAAAACCATTCGCCATTCTTTATACCCATTGAACCTCTCCACAAAAGACTAACATATATTTCGGGACTTGGATTGTTATTTGCATACTTTTTTTTAAGAACAAATTGCCTTCACTTTATTTAGAATTCTGGGCAAGTGGACGCTCTACTTCCCCAGAGCTTTATCCTAAATTTTTAAATGATGTCTCAAGAGTTCAGAAATATATATACTACGAAAGTAAATACTATTTAAAAAAATACGTCGATAAAATAAACATGTTTTATGCTACGCAAAAATTGTTTTCATTATTCAGTACGAAACGGCAATGTTAATATACCCATATTGTATCAGTAACTTAGTTTGAAATTTGGCCTAAGTAAGTGATTTTTAAAGCCGTCGATTATTAAATTAGCTTAGAGATATTGCCGCCTATGATGCTGGCAAAACTAAAATTTAAAAGACGTACCTGCTTTCCTCAATATTGAGAGCACGCGATATCATAAGCTGCACGCCGTTTATCCACTGTGTTGCTGTGTGAACTTCTAAACCCTCTTCTGTCGGTTTAACAACGCACACTATAGTCTCCATGGGGAAATGATACTGCCCGTGAACTACATTTGAACCTGATATCACTTTTGCGACATCAGTTCCTTTCTCAGTTGCTGTGAATGTTGTATACAAAGCAACTCTACTTTCATCCGTTTTAGCTTCTTTTATATCAGTGACAGGAGTTTTAACATTTTTGTAAGTGGCAGTGACAAGTTTTGCAGCAACATCTGCTATTTGTTGACTCACTGCGACAATCATACCGATGACTTGGTGGCAGTATTTGACAGTTCCGCTGCAGAATACTTCTTCACAAGCAGTATAAAGAGTCATGTCATCTGGTGTAAATGAATTAAGGCCTGGCATGTCTTCCGCTGAAAAAAATGCGACCACTCCTGGATACTCCTGAAACGGTAGAAATTTATAATGTTGTAAAATTAACTTACACGTTACTTTTGGAACATGTATATGTAGATAAAATATTGTCAAACTACGTGACAAGCTATTTCTATTACGTTACATCAAATATATATTTATGTTATTATATAGAGAGGCATAGATAGAAACATATCAGTCTGTTCACAAAATACAGTTTTAATTGGTTCAGTATTTCTTTTTTTTTCTCTTTCTGTTACTTTGTTACTTTCCTAATATTTTAAAATATTGTTTTAGATTATCAATTAGTTGTAGTATTTTATTTCTCTTTCTGTTTCAATTTCCTTGTTTTTGTATTATTATGTTAAATTTTTAATATATTTTATATTTGTCAAATAATTTAATATTTATTTTTAATTTATTGTTGCAACATATCGTGGTTGTCTCTAAATATGACTACATTTATAATGTATCACGATAGTACTTCGTTTTATATGTTTACTAGTGTATTGTCATGTTGACAATCCTAAAATAAATAATAATAATTAGCAATGAAATAACCCACAGATGGAAGCATTCTCATTACAGCTACGTTAAAAAACAGTTTGTTTGCAACCTTCACACTAAAAAACAGTTTGTTTGCAACCTTCACACCATTCAGTAACCAGATCCAAATAATTGGTTCGTTATTTAAAATTAGATGCGGTATAATGACGCAGATACATACAATATCTAAGTTGAATAAATAATTCTTTAACCTGAAACTTACTTTAAACTCAACATATATTGTCTCTTACGATTTAGTAATCAATTGGTTCAATACGTTCAGTACATATTCTAAAGAACGCATTTTTGCTTCAGTGAATATTCTATTCTAAACTAAATCTAATATTCTGTTAGCACCCACCTCCGGCGCCGCTGCATCACATTCAAGAGACGAGAGTACAACACGACCGGAACATTGATACTAGCGCCACCATATTAAAGATACATAATTCGCCCATGAAAGGCTAGATGGCGCTGATCTACATGTCGACACAGATTAGTCAACACATTTGAGATATATAAATAAGGATAATTATATAAAATTGTTCTATAGCTTAAATAACATTAATTTGTTCATACTTTATTATTTATGTGTTACTTAAACTATTTTGCGGAATCATGTATAAATAGTAATCGCTTTGACTTATATAGATGGGCCTTTAAAAGGCAAGATGTCTGTGATATCTAGGCACTTCTTCTTAATAACTACCAAGTATTGTAAGGCGAAGCTCTGGCCAAATAAATAGTGACAGTATCTACGATGTGTTTATTGCCATTCCTGACTGCATCGACACTATACGTGATGAGTGTAACAATTCTCTTCTTCTAAATATAACGTAAATGTAAAAGATTTTTGTAAAAATGTAAGTTACTGATGTTTTTGTTTTATTTACCAATGCTGTTGTTGGATCTATGCTTGTTATTTCACCAGACGGTACAGTAGCAAGCACAAACGAACAGTGCACTTCACGTGGTATTCTCGGTATGTCTCCTGAATACACGGCTTCTCCCGAACATTGTATCTGTGAAGAATGTAACCAATAAAAACAAAATCTTAATTATTTTTGGTCTCTAAATCTCATTGGATTGAAAATAAACCACGGTAGCTGAATGGTTAGATCAGTGGAAAAAGATATTTGGAAAATCGACGTGGATTTTAAGATGACTAAGTGCCTGTCCAGATGAGGCGTTTTACGTGCGAGTCGACTCGCGCCTATACCACTCGCGCGTACCCGAGATACTAGAGCTACATATATCCCGTCCAGATGGTGCGACGCGTTTACCAACTCGCGCGTAAAACGCGTGCAATGAGCGAGACTCTCGACTCGCGCGTCATATGCGCAAGCGCCGCGCACCTCGAAACACTCGGGCCCTATTGTTGCGTCCAGTACTTGCTGCCGCTGGTAGGAATGCTGGGCATTTTATGGGGGGTGCGACCTGTAGGCCGCCTCCGTGAAAGGGCTCCTGTATCCTCAGGCGCGACCTCCTCAGAGGTCAACATAGACGTTGGGTGGACGTGGGGAGTTTCGCCTCCTACGTTCGTCCTTAAGCCGGACCAAGGGGGGATGGGTCGGGGGGCCCGTCTCTTCATTGCACTGGTTCGACCGCCTGGGAGATAGTCTACGCGTGCCAGGCTGTCTCTCTTTAGCGGGAGGCCCAGGATCTTCTTTCTGGGCCGGCCGTCGGGGCGACATGCGGAGTGCTTTGCCATTCCTTGTCCCCCATCATGGCGGTTGCTGGCACCCATGGGGTTTTAGTCCGTGCGAGTCGGTCATAACCCACTCTCTCCCTCGGGAGGGTGGCGTATCCAGTAGGATTTCCCCATGTAAAAAAAAAAAAAAACTACACGCGAGCTAGAGTGGCGAGTCGACAATAGTCGTCAGTCGTACGACGTATGCGACGTTTCCTAGGGTAGAAAACGCGTAAAACGCGGTATCTAGACGCAATATATTTTGAAGCGCGCGAGTCGACTCGCGCGTAAATCGCTTCATCTGGACAGGCTCTTATTGTTCAGGAATAATTTGGTTGAAAGGTAAGCAAAATTATTTTTGGAATTATTACATAAACACAATATCGGAAACGACCGGTCAGTTTCGTATTGTTCGGATACCAACGTGGCACGACAACTGATACTCCATCGAAACCTGACAGATATTTTGTACTGTGCATTGTTGGACAATTGGTGCTTCGTTAACACCAGAAACGGCGACGTTGAAGGCTAAATTCATTCATCATGACTATAGAGGAATACATTTGTCATTCATTTTGTGAGGTATCTGCTTCCAATCAATTTAAGAAGTCCATTCGACTACTTAAGTATGATATTCCTGCCTGTGTGAGTGTAGTGGTTTTTTCCTTCTATTCTCTTGGTCCGCACCATTTTCTTTCTTTCGTTTGATCTATTGCATACATGAAAAATCGTACCTGTGAGCAACTACTGGGTGTTCTTTTTTTCTTTCCTTTTTTAAAGTATTTATTTGTTTATTTTTATTATTTTGTTTAACTATTAACTATTTTAGGACGGATTTTATAATGTCATTATTGCTTTTATGGCGGTTTCATTTTGATTCTTTATGGTCATCTTTAGGTTATAATTCACAATGTCCCGCGCCGGAGCGTCCACGGCCCGCTGGATGAACCTACTAATCGCATCTTCAGTCACGTCGGTATAATAGACACACGTGTCGGTGTGTCTGGATACTGCTTCTATAGCATATGAAACGCTATCGTGGATTTGTGTCCTTTTACCCTTTGTTTGCAAGATTACCACCGATTTGAAGGTCCAAGGGATTTATGGACTGTCAAAAACCGCATCCCTACCCCGTAGCTTTTGTTTATCAGGGTTTTCCTCTACTTGTTTGTGTACTAGGAAATACCAGGAAGAGAGTATTGGGGGTGTGTGAGGATATTTGTTCGCCTTGGTAGCCGCTGATGCTCAGAGATCTCACGATCGGTTTCGGCGAGTATATACCGTTGTATACTTGACTCGGTGTAAAGGCTACATCCATCGGGCTTCTGTATTTGCAAGTGAGCTGTTGGTCAATACTGGTTACGGCCGTTGATTTGCTGTAAGCCATCCGAAATAAGTTTTCCCGGTCAATGTAGGGTAGTTGGTTGAAATCTCCGATGAGGAGAATTTCGCTAGCTTCCGCCAGCCGGCCGGCAGTCAGAATAGCCCCGAAATGGTTCATAATAGCCTCATCCACGATTAACTTTGGGCGTTCATCGTGCTTTCTAGTGTAGTGGTTGCTACCACCACTGTAATCATAGCTACTCATGAAATACCCTTGAAAGAAATCTATTTTTTTTTGTTATACCACGGTGCTAGCAAACAAGCAGGCCGCCTGATATTAAGCAGTCACCGCAGCCTATGGACGCTTGCAACACCAGAGGTGCCGACCTTTTAATGTCCTATTTACTTTCCCTTTGAAGAACTCCATACTGTAGTCCCCAGGAAAAGCCTCAGCTGGAAGCTCATTCCACAACTGGAGTGTTCGTGGGAGGAAACTCCTCTGGAACCGGACCGTCCGAGACCATTTCGGTTCCAAGGTGTGAAGATGAATTCCCTACCGATGTCGAGCGGTACGATGATGAAAAGTAGACACAGCATAATGTTGAACTATTTCTCAGAACACAACCCATTATACAAACGGTAGAACACACATAAAGAGGCGACGTCTCTCCTTAAACTTGATGGTTCCATACCGTTTGTGAGCTTGAGATCGGCAATAATTCTCACGGCTCGTCTTTGAGCTGAGTCAAATGGTCCAAGTTGGTATCCTGGTGCTCCCGCCCATATATGGCAACAGAACTCCATATGAAGTCGGACTTGCATTTTGTACAACAGCAGTTTTTACGCAGGTGTGAAATACCGTTTCACCTTATTCAGAACACCGAGCTTTTTGGATGCCAACCTAACCTTGTCTTCCAGATGACTACGAAACTGTACGTCGCTGGAGATTTTGACACCAAGGATCCCAATACTGTCTGTGATGGTAAGTAGTGTGTCTTGGAATTGTAGGGTCACAGAGAATGGAGTTTTCTTAGCGGTGAATGAGCAAACTTATACTTCACTATATACCCGAGATATGCAGAGAATATTGTTTTTAGAACAACTATCGCTCATTAGATATACCAATTGTAAATAAATATCTATGCGCAATCGCTTACAAGTCTTAGTTGTATATTGATGACAATGTAATTATTGATTGTTTTTTATTTATAAATAGGCTATAACTAAATAAACAGAAATTTATCGACCTCTCAACTACTTGGATAATTTATCAACTAAGCTCCAACGCGATTTTAAAATATCCAGAGTGCCAAACATGGTGAATCTTCCATACGTATATAAATTAAAACAAAATTACAACACATCTCCAATTTTACGAAGAGAATTTTAACACTTACCGGGCAATCTCTTCCAGATGTCCAGTTCCTCGGGTATCCTAGGACTTGTGTGTTGCGTATAAAATGCAAGAGTGATTTGCGAGCGATCGAAATTAAGCTGTCGCGATTCAAGCGCTCTCCTGTCACCGCAGGGGTTGTCAAACGATCAAAGTAAAAAATGCTTGGCAAGAATGACAGCCCTAACATACTTCTCCGACAACACAGTGACCTACCACTTCCTATATGTCATATCTAATTTTATATGTTAGTGAAAGGTCAGAGCGAGCGGAAGGCACTTAGTTCTAGTTCTGGTTCCATGGTTATGTAGGATTTGAATCCAAACGAGCAGTATAGTTATAATCGGATTGTGTATACAACGCAATAAGGTGTGTTGGCAGAACTGATCTCCTCGAGCGTCCGCAATAGAATGCCTTGTCCTCAAAGTCAACTCTGTTACAACAACTTCCATCTTCGTGCCCCAATATTTAGATGGCGGCACGGTGTCCTCGTTCTTAATAAAATAAAATACTCTTATACATATATATATGGGAAGAGGCTTATGACCCTGCAGTGGGTCTCTTACAGGCTGGTGATAATGATATATATAAATATATATATATATAACATATATATAACCCTAACCTTATCACTTTTATTTTTCTACTTAAATATATTATCAGTATGTAGTAATTTATTTATACTTACAAGAGCCTCTACCTTCGGAACAGGTTGATTCAAAGGCCACAATGAAGTATCAGTTTCAAATGTCTGGCTTGCTTGGGACACCGGGAGCTCGTGAGTAATTTTATTAGCTCCCGAAAGATACCTCGGATGTATAGTCTCGATTGGACATATAGATAAACATGCCTGGATAAAAAATCTCTTGGTAAACAGAAATAATCAATATAAATAGATTATAAATAACTGAAGGAAAACAAAAAAAAACGTTTTTTAGTCATATTGATCAAAAGCATTAAATCAAATTGGCTAATGTGATTGTTTGCATTCGTAATTTTCATTCATTGGACTTATTACGCTGATACCTTATAAAACAGCTGGAGAGCAAGCTGCTTCTTAAATTCAGCGGAAGGTTCAGGAGGGCTTTCCTCTACTTCCAATTCAGCTTCCAATATTTTGAGAGCTCCCTGTAGAGTTTCGTTAGTGAACAATGGTTTCCCAACCAGATATTCTTCGGTGTTCGTAGCCCTTGCAACTTCAGTACACAGGCTTCCAAACATTATGCGAACCGAAATTACATTGTTTTCTGAATCCAACTGAATTAAAAACCCAGCATTCACTACAGAGTGTACCGCTTGGTTTCTCGTCATTATCTGGAAATACATTAAGCATTCACACAATTAAGGACTAATTTAATACTATGTCCAAAATCAGAACATAACTTGTAATGAAATAGCATCTATCTATTTATTAAAGACTAGCTGACCCGTGCAACTTCGTCTGCACCAAATCGGTTATCACCGGTTTCAATTGTATTTTTAAACGCGAAAAATTTTAATAAACCCAAAACCCGATTGCCGCCACACCTAACGTGTCCACTTGTGAATCCAAACTATCAAGGGACTCACTCAAATATATACCCAGATGGTATGTGAGAAATCTTTTTTTTAAATAAGCCTACAACCCGTTCGCATCATCGCCTACCGGGTCCAACTAAAATAAAAACTAACATATATAGCCGATACATATCTTCCCAGTACTGCTTGGATTGCTCCTGTGCCACTCACCTCCACGCCCGTTCACTATTCGCGTAAAGCCAGGGACAGTAACAACTTTATCTACATTATTTTTCCATTTTGATTTAGTTGTTTGTTTAATAAGAATTTGTAAAGTATATGTATGTTAGTATCTGCATCCAAATTTAATCTTGTCAAATCTATTTTACTTTTGACACTTAAACCACATTTTTGGCTGAAATATTAAACTTAGATATATGTTGTCGGGGACTTTTTTGTAACAGTAATTAATATTTCTATTATAGATTTTATTCGCGTCGATTCGAATTGTTAATGTGTCAAAGGCATAAATAATCCAGTACAACACAGAACTGAAACTAAATTATTGGGTATGAGCGGAATCCGAGGTATAAATACGTATTCCCCAGTCCCACTTCCCGTTAAAATTTGTGCCTCTATTACATTTCGTTGCAGTGCCGTCACTTTAAGCCGGGTGCCATTGCATAACTTGGGTGGGCTCAAGTTTCGGAGCAGTATTATAGGCACACCGATCTTTAAATTTATAATGTGTGACGGAAGCCCTGGTGCAGACAATGAATTTAAAAACTCAACCGGGTAGGTGGTGGCCTCCTCCTGATCCTCCTTGTTAATTGATTTATACTGCACATTTTCTATTTGCTTCATCTAAAAATATCTATTTTTAATATTTTGTACAACTATTAAAGTGATGAATGCAATCTTTCACATTTTTCTTTGCATTTCGTATGATTGTTTTTCACGCTAATCGATACTTTTTTTTTCGAACTGACTACGCTATTGACCAAGCAAGGTCTTAACAGCTTCACCGGGCTACTAAGGCGAGCGCTTAAGGCATTCAGCCGATTTTATTTTGACAACTAGCTCAAGGGTGCGCGGCACACCTCGGCTTTGGCTGTTGCCTGATACATGCGATTCGCGACCTATGTGAACTAACCTAAGCTAAGCTAACTATTCATACATATATGAGTTGTTGAAACATATATGTGTACCAAGCATACCATTATAAATTAATAGTCGTTTACCTTTGTTTATCGTCAATTAATAATTTCTATCTCAAATAATCGTCGACTAAATTAGTGTGAATTGAAGTGAATCTTCTTATGGCACGGTAGGGACAAATTTGCGATACGCGTTAGACGTATGTGAAATACGTTAGGTTGGTAAAATGGCGAGAAAAACTGGAGAATGTTGGTTTGAAAATTAGTAGAACAAAAACTGAACATTTGTTTTGCGACTTCGTTCGTCCATCCAGTTTTTCTCCTATAGCCTTTTATGGTATATCCTTATCAAACTGCTCAGGCTTCTGGTATCTTGGTTCTCTGATCTAAAACGACGGCCGCATAGACAAGGACGTGAGGAATAGGATAAATGCAGGGTGGATGAAATGGCGAAAGATCTTAGGTGTAGCTTGTGACCCACGAAAGCCCTTGAAACTCAAGGGGAAGGTGTATAAAACTATTAAAAGACCAGTTATGCTGTATGCATCTGAGTGCTGAGCGACGAGAGAGACGGATGAGCGAAAACTATATGTGGCAGAGATGCGAATGTTAAAGTGGATGTGTGGTGTAATTAGAATGGATAAGACTAAGAATGAGTATATCAGAGCAAGTTTGGAAATAGCACCCGTGACAGAGATGTTGAGGAGTAATAGGTTAGCATGGTAATGGGATGTCAGACCATGAGACAAAGACCATGTAACTAGAAAAGTTTTGAGTATGATGGTGGATGGATATAGTAGAAGAAGGCCGAAGAATGTTTGGACGGATTGTGTGAAAAATGATGTGTGTAAAAGGAATGAATACTGAGATGACATCTGACAGGGGTGAGTGGAAGAGGAAAACATGTTGTGCCGACACTACTTATGTGGGATATGGGTAAGAACATGATGACTTGGTATAATAAAGCTGAAGGGTTTGGTTGAACGCGCTAATATCAGAAACTACTGGTCCGATTTGAACAATTATTTCAGTGTTAGATAGCTCATTTATCGAGGAAGGCTATAGGCTCTATATCAAGACCAATAGGAGCGGAGCACCAATGAAGAATATTTCAAAATCGGGATTAACGTACGTATTATTTACTTAGCGTTAGCCCAAAGCAAGTATTCCACACGGGTGAAGACGGTGGTAGAAACTAGTAATAAATAAAACCGATATAAAAAAAAACGTACACAGAAAAATTCGTCAGAACATTCACCTCGATCATATTTAGGTACCTAGTCTTCATCATAAACCTAACTCTACCTCAAACATTACAACATTACCTATTCGATTTTCCTGGTGTATTTTCGAAATTTAAGATCCCATGTCTATAAAATTGAAATAAGACCGCATTGAAAATATATCTTCTCCATTAAAACAGAACAAAAATGCTTTATTCAGTTTAGATCGTCTTCCGTTTATGAACGTCAAAGCTACCACCGGTTCGGACAAACAACTCACTCATCCAGAAGAACCGGCAACAAACTCGATCGGGTTAAAAGGTGGGATGGATGTATTTAAACGTATGTAGGTATGTATTTGTGTGTATGTTAGTATGTAAACATGTATGCCTGGTCTAGTATACCAAAATGAGTAAACTTACAATTAAGTATATTGCGGCTAAACTGTCAAAGTTAGAATAAAAATTTATATGGCAATTTTGTAGTTCTTTTGACGCTCTATGTAAAAGTCCTTAACGAATTATCCTTATTAATAATAACAACAAAGTTACAAAATTGCAAAGTTTAATTCTTCGCTTTTATTAATCAAACCATTCCGGCAAAACTGTACAAATTTGTTCAAGTTTGTTGTTTAGCACTTTTACTATAGACTATAGAGCGTCGAAAGAACTACAAAATTGTCACTTAAATTTTAATTCTATTCTAAATAGTTTAGACGCAAAATTATTAATAATTCAATATTCTTTTCTTTTTTTGTTTATAGTAGCACGGCAAAGTGACTGCACTATGCCTGACGGTAAGCACAGTACAATCCAAAAACAATGGCGACCACCGAGCGACACACTATCCATCGCCAGTCGCCACTGTCATGCCGGCCTGCGAAAAGCTGGATATCTGTGCATATCCTGATCCTGTGCTGATCCCGAAACGCAAAAACGAATCACTACGATGGGATTTCTCGCAATATACATGGTGATTGCGACCTCATAACTTGTTCATATATTTTTTTAAATCAACAGAAAATAAAATAAACCCATGATTAAGGATAATTATATAAATCGTTACGCCCGGGGTAGTACCACCCTCTCACAGAAAACCGACGTGAAGTAACAATGCTTGCATTGCTGCGTTTCGTTCGGTCAGTGAGAGCACCGGAGGCCCACCTCTCCTCCTCTTCCTACTCTTCCCCTTCCTTCTCTCCCCTCCGCTTCCCTTCCTCCCCCTCCAAAACAGCTTTGCGCGGATAATACAATGCATTCAGAGTGCTGGTGGTGTTGCCGCGCGGTTGTAGGCGGTAAAGCTATTACTGGTTTCAGTATGAACGGATCGGCTCGCCCGCGGTACTACCACCCGACCCACAGAAACACCCACGTCAAGTAACAGTGAACGCATTGTTTCGTTTCGTTCGGTCAGTGAGAACGCGGGAGGACCGCCTCCCGCTCCCGCAAACACAGGCTGGTAACGCACTTGCGACTCCCCTGGTGTTGCAAGTGTCTATGGACGGTGGTGATCACTTAACATCAGGTGACCCACCTGTCCGTTTGTCTCCTATGACATAAGAAAAAAGATATACCAATCTATACATTTAATAAGAGTGTCAAGCTAACGTGTCTGTAGATACTTATTAGATCTTGTGAAAAAAATTGTTGCCGGTGTCTTGGACTAGTAATAAAATACATTTCAATAATTTTTTTTAAGCCCGACTAGGAGGTAACTGGACGACAATGCAACGGAAGTCCGTTACGGCAATATGGCGGCACGTTTCTGTACCATCCGGTTAGATAATAGTTAAACATAACTAAAACTTCTATTAAATTATAATTAATTTAATTCGTTACCTATCATAGTAATCTGTTCGTACTTTCCTATATTTTATTTACTTTATAACAAAGAGTTGCTAATAATATTTCCTGTGTTATTTAAGTTCCGAATTAGCTGATAGATGGCACTACAGATAATGAAGCTTTGATTTAATTTGTTACTTACAGCCCTCTTACAGGCTTTGGTGACAGAGTTATAGGCTGATTTGAGGAAGCTGGTATTAGGATCGTTATTTGCGCGACCCTTGATCCATTCGCGATACGCGGCTTGCTTTTTGCTAACTGCATCGGCGCACTCGCGATTATACCAAGGGCGTCCTTTGTGATTAACGACGATCACGGAGGAAGGAATATAATATTCCATTGCAACTGCAATCTCGTCGGCAATCGCATCAGCAATCGCTGAAGGGTCCTTTAATCACAAAGGACGCCCTTGGTATAATCGCGAGT
>MU158931.1:0-101992 GCA_015888305.1 Antheraea pernyi
CACTTCTATCGTGTGTTTTAGGACACTCCCTGTTTTTTATGTTTCTTATGCACTAGGTGTAGAAATATATTGAATTAAGGTTGTGTCATTATTTTTGTACTAGCTTTTACCCGTGACTTCTCTCGCGTTAATACAGATTTGTTGTAATATTCAATTTTTTATCTGGTTGAAAGGTACGCTATGTTCTTTTCTGGACTCATGACGATATGTAATGTACAAGATTAGCGATTAAGTGGTTAAGGTGTGAAAGCGTAACAAACAAAAAAACAAACTCACATTCGCATTTGAAATATTAATTAATAAACACATTTATTTTTAAAAGGTTATTTAGAAAAGATTTTTATATTAACAATAGACATACCTGTAAGTGACTCTGTGTCTGTATATTCATTAAAGATTATAATGTACAATTACAGTAACGTACAGTAAACGATACTTATAAATAAAACGAGTGAAAATAACCTCAATCGAGTTCCTTGCTTGCTCTTCCTGGGATGTTTTCCGAACCAGTGGTAGGGGTCTGATGTACATAAGCGAGTGTTCTGAGGTTGTAAATTACATGAACTATTTTTTATTTACATTTCATTGATGTATGCATACTTTATCTCTAATTAAACTACTTTATAGCGGTTTTTTTTAAACTGGTTCAGCAAATTGACTGCACTGTACCTGATGGAAAGTACAGTACAGTCTATAAATAACGGCGGCTGTCAGTGCTAAACAGCAATGGCAGTCATCGCTATCATGCCGGCCTGCAAAAGTGCTTCTTCACGCCTCGTTTGAAGGACCCCATGACATAAGAGGAAGGGAACTCACTGGCTGGGAGACGATTCACCATCTTCACAGTACGACAAAAATAAGAGCTTTCGAACTTCTTCGTTCTTGCCGGGATGGTTGTTACTGTGAACCTGTGGAGACGCGTACCCGCCCGTGTAGTTCTATAGTGAAAAGGAGAAGACGAAATGAGGTCAAACAGCTCTTCAGAACACTCGCCATGATACAGACATGGCAATGAAATACATGACCGATTTTTAATTTTATATTCTATTTACTTTTATAACATGAAAATTTCAAATTGGTATTAATAGATGAATTTTATTATGTTTTGAGAAATTGGCATTGAGTGATCAAATTATGTCTAGCTCGTTATTTTCTGCTCTACTGACGTGCATTTTTTTTAATTGGTTATGTCACTAGTTTTTTTTCTATAAGTCTTTTTAGCTAAAAGATATAGGGGATTAAAGTTCTGGTAAAGCAACGTTGCATTCAAGCATTTTTCTTTAAGGATTTTGTTCACTACTTTTTATATTGATTTATGAATAAGCAATCGTATTTGATTACAATAAAGAAGATATTTGGAGAGCCAAATGTCTTTTATTATTCTAGTTATTCTCATAACAGTGTGATATAAAAGAGAAATTAAAACACCAGACTGGACCGAATATTGCATCATGAATGAAACTGACTGAAGAATGCATTAGCATCTTTACTTTTACTCGGAACTTTCCCAGAGCCTTTCACAGATATCAAGATATCCAAATGTTTTACTATTGAATATTATTTATTAGTTCTAAGTTCGCTTTTAAATGATTGATGTTATTAAAATAAAAACTTATTTACATTTAAATTAGTAGAAACTATTAATAGAACTATTGATCGGAATGGTTTCTAGTTCTAGAAGTATAAAGAGATTCTGCCCCACTTATATTATTAACTACCTGTGCCCGCGACTCCGCCCGCGTGGAATTTAATGTAAAAATACACTGACTAATAAAATCATCTGAATATATTAATTCAATTTACGAAAGATATGCTCTATAGTGAACGCTAATTTAGCAGTAATGCGTGTCCAAACCTGCAATAACCTTTTTCACAAAAATGTAATATGTGTATTACACGTTAGATTTACATTTTTATTATATTTATAGATATAGATATTTAATAACCTAATTATTTATTAAAATTTTGTATTTTTTTATTATTTAACCACAATTTAACCTAAGGTTAAGTGACGATGAGGCCTGAGGTGGTAATCTAAAGAAGTGAAAGGTGAAAGACGTGTAACATAATATTAATTTGACTAAACAATAAACTTACTATAAAGTAACTTTACGGCATTTGATTTGGCATGTCGGGGACGAGAGTGAGACGCCCGGTTAAGATCGGGTTGCTTCGGTGTTGTAAAGCGTTCTCTCTATCGCACCGCGCAATTACTGCGATATACAAAGACAACGCTACACGAACACGAACTTTATCGATTTTCTCCCTGACACGACGTGACAAATCAAAAGACGGGTACTGTTATTATATGGCTATAGGCTTTTTTAATAAGTTTACTATTTACTTGATAGTAAGCAATTTTGTAATTCCAAAATAAGTCATATTTCGACTATAATGTCGATCTTAAATGGCAATTCAGCTGAGTGGACTTCTTTGTAAATCTATTTGGATACACCTATAGGGTGTACTCTATTATACTAAACTTTATGAAGAACACTTCATTGTAACCGAAAACTTATTTATAAAATCGAGCTTATATTTCACATATATACAGAGTATCATCCGAACAGGCTACCGCTATAATGTCCTCATAGTTTCAGAGTAATATGTATATATTACTATCATCATACCATAAAGATAACATAATTATATGATGCTCTTAGAACGACCGTGTATATTAGTAGCTGTAAGATAATGTTATAGATAACACTAATGTATTTAATCTTTTCACATTACATTTATTAAATGGAAATGGTTGTGTACAAAAGAAATCGAGACAGTGTTAAGGGCTGCCAACAGAAGTGAAACCTCAAAACAGTACATTTTTTAAATTTCATAACTTGTAAACTGAAATTATTTACAATAATCTAGTTTTCATATCTATTGTCATTCGGGGCAATAATAATATATACAATTTTATACGGCTTATTAAATAGGCAAAAATATGATGGGCTTCACAAATATCAATACATACGTCACATAATATATACTACGCGTCGCTAAACTGGACGCAAGCGCAATACGTCACGATCATGTCGACGTTATCGGTGTCGGTCGATAACGCAAACTTACAAGACTTTACCCATCCAATAATTCAAGCACATATATGGTACAGTCGAGTATATACAATGTCTATAGCACAATACGTTACGCTTCACTAACATGTCAAGGTCATCGATGACGTGAACCCTTAAGCTTTTCTCCTACCAATTTCTTTTTTAAATTGGGTTGTACAAAAAAGTTTACACTTAAAAAAAACGAAACAGTATGATTTAAAAGTAACAATTTAAAAGTTATCCTCATTCGGTAAATATATTTTAGAATTTCGTATAGGTATATTAAGTTCTTAAGACAAACTGTACATAGGTCGACTATAATGTCGATCTTAAATGGCAATTCAGATGAGCGGACTTCGTTGTAAATTTATTTGGATACACCTATAGGGTGTACTTTGTTATACTAAACTTTATGAATAATACTTCATTGTAACCGAAAACTTATTTATAAAATCGAGCTTATATTTCACATATATACAGAGTATCATCCGAACAGGCTACCGCTATAATGTCCTCATAGTTTCAGAGTAATATGTATATATTACTATCATCATACCATAAAGATAACATAATTATATGATGCTCTTAGAACGACCGTGTATATTAGTAGCTGTAAGATAATGTTATAGATAACACTAATGTATTTAATCTTTTCACATTATATTTATTAAATGGAAATGGTTGTGTACAAAAGAAATCGAGACAGTGTTAAGGGCTGCCAACAGAAGTGAAACCTCAAAACAGTAAATTATTTAAATTTCATAACTTGTTAACTGAAATTATTTACAATAACCCAGTTTTCATATCTATTGTCATTCGGAGCAATAATAATATAGACAATTTTATACGGCTTATTAAATAGGCAAAAATATGATGGGCTTCACAAATATCAATACATACGTCACATAATATATACTACGCGTCGCTAAACTGGACGCAAGCGCAATACGTCACGATCATGTCGACGTTATCGGTGACGGTTGGTAACGCAAACTTACAAGAATTTACCCATTCAATAATTCAAACACATATATGATACAGTCGAGTATATACAATGTCTATAGCACAATACGCTTCACTAACATGTCAAGGTCATCGATGACGTGAACCCATAAGATTTTCTCCTACCAATTTATTTTTTTAAATTGGGTTGTACAAAAAAGTTTTCACTTAAAAAAAACGAAACAGTATGATTTAAAAGTTATCCTGATTCGGTAAATATATTTTAGAATTTCGTTTAGGTATATTAAGTTCTTAAGACAAACTGTATAATGATTTTCACAAACAGCACGCGAGTGCGTTCTAAATAACCACTGAATATACAACACGAATGATTTTTGTTCAAGCGAGTGGTTTTTATGCACCCATTGGCGTCCGTGAACTAAAGAAATTATAGTATTTTACATCCATTACGGGACATAAACATTGTTCTTGTGCTACAATGTTATATATTTTAGCATCGAGATTTGCAAATATTTCTATCAAGTTTGTTATATAAAAATTGCAATTTCTTCATGCATTCATGGAATATTATACTGTTAGAATTTTGTAAATCAGCTGATTAATCTTTCACAGACCATTATTATAACTAATCTAATATTTATAACCATTAGAATATTTGTTCAATGTTTGCAGGTTTCAATTTTAGCATATATCGACAAAATATTCCCTTACATAACCATACATACGTTATAACACCCGGTTAAACGTGCCGCGTTCCAGGATCAATCCGGTAATCAAATGGAATGGCGACCACTAAACACTTGGTGATAAACCCGTCAGAGACTTTCTTTTTATCGCCTTTCAAGAAAAACCTGTATATACCCAACAGCTAAGATGCTGGCAGGCCGGCATAACAGCAATTAGATACAGTGCAATCACTTCTTGCTGGAATAAAAAAACATTAACTAATTTTATTTTTATTAGGGACATTAGTAGGTAACGGTAAATCACCTATATAAGCAAATACCTATAGTGGCAAATTGGTCATCCCATATTTTAGGCCCAGTAAGACGAGTAACATTTTTTTAGGCAATAGTGTTAGGTTTTACAACAAGGTCCTGAAGCACATCACCGATCTCCTGGATAGTAATTTCAAGCATCGCGTCAAGCATATTTTGTTACAAAAGGCTATTGTTATAAGAGGGATCAATGTGTGAATGATGGTGATGTCTGAAAATAACACCTGTCTCTGTGCATCCACCGAAAACGAATGTCACTATGTTTTACAAATTTATACGATGTGAAGGTAAACCAGATCATGCTGATTGTTATCCATGGCTGAGTTTTTTTCAGAACCGGCAGTAGATTTGATGTATGTAAGCACATTTTCAGTGCCTAAATTGAATGTTTTTCTAGTACTAACATATAATCAGAAAACGAGGTATCGTGTATTTCCCATAATTTGAAATTACCAATAGCTCTTATGTTGACGTATTTACGATGTCGTTTCATTTCTCGTACAGGGCTCTTTATCCTACAGTGAGACATTGACAAGCTGATATTATAAACATTTACTACTCCCACTTGTATATCCGGGGATAAATCAGAACTGCTAGGTGTAATAATACGTGGGATCAGATTACTGACATCACATCTGTGTCTCCTGCCTGAAGGTAAAAATCATCATGCCTCGTTAGGCGTAACGTTATTTGAGTTACGCTATTTTCTAACTCCACGTAGCCTTCCGCTCCATTGAATGCGGTGTAATTTTCAACTGTTGCCTTTTCTCCATTTAATTTTACGCCAATTGATCCATTAACACTTTCGTTTCGATTTCTTTTGTTTTGTTATCGTATTGCTAATATAGTATTGTTTCTCATTCAATTGTTTCATGTTGTTGATTATCTACATGGTGATTATTTATCAGCTGATTCAATAGAATTTTAGTTTAATGATTGTTGGGTCTTAATATTAATATTTCTTGAACGTTAAAGCAATATTAAATCTGTGCCCTTCTCCGTAGCAAGGATGTTTTACTAATAATTTTTCATTCGTATTTCAAATAATATTTTTGACAATGGATTTTGCATATTTTTGTTTTATAAAAAAAATAGATCGATACGAACGACCATTATTACTGAGTAATAACACTTTATATCATTATGCTTCAATTGTTTCATGTTGTTGATTATCTACATGGTGATTATTTATCAGCTGATTCAATAGTGTTTTAGTTTAATGATTGTTGGGTCTTTCTAGAACGTTAAAGCAATATTAAATCTGTGCCCTTCTCCGTAGCAAGGATGTTTTACTAATAATTTTTCATTCGTATTTCAAATAATATTTTTGACAATGGATTTTGCATATTTTTGTTTTATAAAAAAAATAGATCGATACGAACGACCATTATTACTGAGTAATAACACTTTATATCATTATGCCCTTTATGAGAAAACCCCTTACCGTGTTATTACAAAAAAGTTAAATACGAATTAAATTCTTGGTTTAAAAAGGTTTCGTAATAAATGCACCGCGCTCGCCCGAGGCAAGTTCGCGTTATCCTTTTTCACAAGTCTAACCTAACGTAACCAAAGCGAGAGAAAAGAGCAAGATGGCGAACATTCAGCGACCGCGGTGCATTTAATACTAGACCTTTTTTAAGCTAGGGTTCAATACGTATTTAACTTTTTTGTAATAACTCCGTTAATGTCTTATTTAGTCCTCGACTATATTCTTAAATTATATTCAGAGTTCACTAATCGGTTCAGAGATTAGTAAATTTGCAGCGTCATGGACCTTCTAAGTGTATACGATCAAACTTATACGTACAACTTCTTTTATAATGGTAACGTTTCCTAAAATTCATCTCATTCCATAGTTTACAATTTTGTTGGTAGCCCTTTTTAAACATTTTGCGGTACGTGGGAGTATGAGAAATTCTGTCTTATTTAAAATTCATACGGAGACCTTCTCTGGCCTTTCTTCAGAAAGGTTAATTTTTGATATGTAATATACCCATATTAAATTAAATATTTATTCTTTATTTTCATACGGAATTTCAAACAGATATTTATTTGTTTATGGTCAAACATCCGCTCTGAATAGAAATTAACACTAATGAAGTTATATATAATATTGTTTTTTTATATTTTATAAATGTTAAATGAATACATAATGACGTATTTATAAACGCTGAAACCTGACGTAATAGAACAAAATAAAAAAATGCAATATTCTAAAGGTTGATGGACTCTTTGGTAAATGAACCTCAATAATGTTGAAACTTAAAAAAAAATTGCCATCAACTTTCGACCACTAAACGACCACTGACTGGTTCACGTAATTGTATTTGTTTATCTATTATGTTCTTTCCGTCCGGTTATTTTTTACCATTAAATTTAAGCAATAAAAACAAAAAAAAATGTTATGCAATACATTATAAGAAACATCATTATTATCATTCTCGGTATATTTGGGGTAAAATATCTCAATAATGATTCATTAAAAAAAATCAAAAAATCAAAATACTCTTTATTCAATTTAGGCCCTGAGAAGGCACTTATGAACGTCAAAACTATCACCGGTTCGGAAAACAACCCAGTCATCGAGAAGAACCGCCAAGGAACTCGATCTGGTTTATCTTTTCATAATAACTAACATATTTTTTAATTATTACAATATATAACAGACATATAAAGCTACGTTCGTTTTTAGTGGTTGCACAGAGAGAGGCGTCACTTCCAGACGTCGCTATCGTTCACATACTGATCTACCCTGTAATAACCTTTATGTATTAAGACCCGCTTGACATAAAACTTGAACCTACTATCCGGCAAATCGGTAATGTGTTAAGGGACTTTGTTATAAAATCTAACACTATTACCTAAAAAACTGTTACTGGTTTTAGCAAGCCTGAAACATTCATCTCTCATTTATGTTGTTTCCGCATACAGTTTTTTTATTGTAGCAAGGCAAAGTGACTGCACTATACCTGATGGTAAGCACAGTACAATCCAAAAACAATGGCGACCACCGAGAGACACACTATCCATCGCCGGTCGCCGCAGTCAAGCGGCCTGCGAAAAGCTGGATATGCACAGGCTGACCCCGAAACGCGACCCGCAGAAGCGAATCACTATGACGGGCTTTTTCGCCATATACATGGTGGTTGCGACCCAGTTAGGCTATAAAACCCTACCACCCCGCTTTCGCCATTGCCTCGTTCGTTATTCAGCAGGGTGCAGCACGTGCAGGTGAGGTTGGCTTGGATTTACACCCTTATTCGACATCCCTTACACCCCTTAAAATATGTTACGTATACTGTAAGTATTAAGTTGCCTTGTTCAAGGTTTTAAACTAATATGCCAAGAAGGGCTTTACTTTTTATTTCAATTTAATTTGGTTCAAGTTTTTACATGCATCGAAACAAAAAATACGTTAGGCGTTGGCAATATCTAAGAATAAAAAGGTGAATTCATTGATTGCTCAACTGTAAGTGAAGTATAACGAACAAGCCTATTTACCAATTATATTTATTTTTATAAATGAGTAAATATCCTGTAAAAGCAAAAGTTAGGGTTTCTGTGTTCCGTGACCTCTCTAGGATCAAATTCTAAAGGTGCAGTTTCGTCTCTACCTTTTGTGATATGAGCTTACACAGCTTTTGTTATTCAGGTAGGAACGTGTTCTTTCTCTTTTTAACGTGTATGTGCGTCTTTTTTGCGCGCGTTACCGCTGCGTTGCGAAGGAGTTGATCGGATCGGAGGAGTAGAGCACTCACTGCACTCAGTAAGCGGAGCGGCGCTGTCGCGATTGGTTGCCGCGTCTCTACCATATCGCGTACCGAATACAAAACAGTCTCGATCGTCTTTGTGACAGGAGCGATGTGTATTTCGTTTATAGTTAATTCACTGCTCCCGAATTTAAATCCTCTTGACGTATCTTTCTAAACTGTGGTTAAAATGTGTTTATGTTAAGGTGTGAGATCGTTTTATTTGTATGTGTTGCAGCCGTTGTTTTGTCGAATTTTTGGATTTTTTCTACACTTCAAGGATATCGGATCGAAGGAGTTAATTTCATGCTACCGAAACGTTTGAATTCATTTATTCTCTTTATTAGGTTACCGTTCGTAATTCCATCATTGAGGCATTTAATTGAACAGAGTTAATTAAAAACATCATTAGTTTTACAATTTAGATTATACATGAGTGAAAAGTTTTGTATATAAAATACAATATAACTCAGGATTCATATATGTATTATACGGCGTTAAAACTTTTGTCCTTTTAAAACCTGCATACAAACTGAAAGTAAAGTATCCGAAGGCTTTAACGTACAAGGTTACTGTAAGTATATCGCATTTGCGTGCACTATTCGTGTGCCGTGAAAGTATTTTGAAACGTTGTCTTCACGGCGTAGATATTTTAGCATATTAAACCGAGACCCGGAGCTTTCTATGTCTGGCTTCGCTCAGAGAGCGTGACATCACTAATGTTTTGATGGTAACGATCAATATTCATTATCTTGTCTCCAGACCATATTACTAAATCAATCTATCCGTTTCATAATTAAATATATAATATTGCAATACGAAAATTCACGGTTCGTTAAGTTATTGAAATCACCGTTGCGTTCACATACATTATTATTTTTATTACTGATATATCAACTCGGTCAATCAAATCTAATATACTCGCATTGATCATTGTCACGTTTCTTCATACGTATAAAGATTAGAAAGTCGTGTTGTAAATATCGTTTGAGTTACGAGCTGAGATAATTTTGACTGGCGTGTTCGGTACAATACTGATGAATACTGTTATTATGATATTATCATAATATACGCCAACTGTTATAAGGGTCGTCGGAGCGTGGAAAGTTGGGATTTGAAATCTATTGTCATTATGTATAGGACCTTGGATATTAATTATACGGATGTGAAACGATCATAGCGATATAGTGAGTTACCAAGCGTTCTATCAAAATTTTTGGAATCTATTCCTACAGTGAGCAATTCAGTCCTTAATATTATAAACAAGAAAATCTATAAGGATAGATGGATGCCTGTTTGTCCGCTCACGCAAAAGATATTGAAGAGATTTTGATGAATCTTTACGTGGATGGCTTATCCATCAGAATAACATATCGGTTATAATCAATAAAGACATTATTAAAATTGGTCGAAATATAACGATATATGTTAAATAGCTTAAATTTTTTTTACCGTCTTAAAGCTATCTCGCTATACGCTGTATATACACAGATGATATATGCTATAATTATATATAACGATTCAGACGTAGAAAAAGTCACAGGCGGTCACTAGTACAATATATAAAAGATTGTGCTTTAAAAATGTAGAGAATCCACGACAGAAACTTGTAATTTTTTTGCTAACACTGCTAATATTTTGTAACTAAAAATATTATCAAAAAGACCATGCTTTATCCCAACTCACTACTAATCGGCAAATTCGAATAATGAAATGTGTTATTTTAAATGTAAATATCACCTAAACAAAGGAAAGGGACACCGGTTTAAGTACCGGTTATATAGAGTTTCACCTAGTCAGCTATATTTATTTATTATATATAGGTAATTTATCGAGACTAATACTTTGTCAGATAATTTAACGATGTTAATTCCTTTATATTTTATATCTAAACAAATGTTATCTAGTACACAGTAGTAAAAAAACATAGTAATCAAGTTTATTTATTTTCTTTGTTTACGTTGAACAGAGTGTTTTATTTCGATCATAATATAGTGCAGTTATTAATTATTGGTAATTAAGAATTTTATTGGGAATTATTTTTTTATATATGTATTTTCTGTTTAACTCTAATCAAAGGGTAATTATTAATAACTTGAATCGAAATTAAAAGGGTTACTTTTTTAACTCAATTATCATTAATTAAATCTAATTTACATTTGAAGTCACTTTAATTTTTATATATAAATCGTCACAATTAAATTCAAAAATTTATAGAACGCTACCTCTGCAATATGTGTTTTAGAAATTATTTTACTGAAAGAAAGCAACATGTTCTTTATATGATATAGGTTATGTTTTATTATCAATTATTTTATTTTTATTTATTTAAATTAATGCCTCCGAAGTCGCGTGGATTTGTTAGTTTGAGATATTTTTTTTGACTCGATTATAAACAAGGAGAAAAAGAATAGAAATTAACTAGTGTTGGCAGATGCGTGTGCTGAATACACAATAACTAACTCGCCGGTTCATTGATGCCAACTGGGAATAATAACGCCTTGATCCCATTTTAGCACCTAGCTTAGTTGTACGAGAAAGTTATCAACAGGTTTATATACCCCTATAAAGTAAACCTATGGGACATGCTCTTCTTCTCCTTTGTACTTAATTTATATTTAGAACTAGCTTCTGCTCGCGAATTCGTCGGCGTGGAATACTTATTTGGGCTAACGCTAAAATTAACTCGCGATTGCGTTTTCATAGAAGGTGAAATTATTTCTAAAGGATACGTACGTTAACACCCCGGTTTTGAAATATTCTTCATTAGCGCTCCTATGCTGCTCCTATTGTTTTTAACGTGATGATATATATATATATATCCTTCCTCGATAAATGAGCTATCTATAACAATTAAAGAATCTTGTAAATCGGACCAGTAATTCCTGAGATTAGTGCGTTCAAGCAAACAAGCTCTTCGGCTTTATGATATTAGTATAGATGTATAGATTATGATTTACTTATAATTTATTAGTGCGTACATGTTTCGTTGCTTATTTTGTATATTCTAGTTCAGTGGGTAAATGTTTGGGATACTTTAAATGGTGGTAGAGTCACGCTGAAACTATTAATAGTTTCAGCATGAATGGGTCCGCTCGCCCGGGGTAGTACCACCCTCTCATAGAAAACCGACGTGAAGTAACAGTGCTTGCATTGTTGCGTTTCGTTCGGTCAGTGAGAGCGCCGGAGGCCCACCTCCCCTCTCCTCTCTCCTCTCCCTCTCCCTCCCCTAACCCCTCCCTCCAAAGGGTGGCAACGCAGTTGCGACTCCTCTAGTGTTGTTAGTGTCCATGGACGGTGGTGATCACTTAACATCAGGTGACCCACATGTTCGTATGCCATCTATAACATAAAAAAAAACTATTTATGAAGTATAAAGCAGTACCTACTAGTAATTTGATTTCTCAAGTTCCTGGATATATTGTATCTCACGTGTCGGTGGACCAGCCGACTGGATATGTAGACCATTGAACTGGTTTCAACCCGTCTATCGGTTGTCTTAGAAATCGTTTCCTACTAACTCAATCATGCGCCTAATTATACCTCCTTAATTACCTATTTACGCAAATGTCTTTGTGTTATGGTTTCTTTATTATTAATTCTCGTACGTTTTGATATCGATATCGCTTCTAACACAGTGAAAGTGGATTACTATTTGTGTGTGTGAGTTATGCTTGTGTGGCAGAAGTTAACGGCCTCACAGTTATTCAGACCCCATTATCTAATTATTACGTAATATAATTCCATTTGTAGTCGCCTGATGGATGCTCGCGGTTCACTTACCACTTCCTTATACTGGCGGATTGTGCCAAGGAATAATATGTTTTTGTAATATCCGTGCTTGCATCCCGTGACGCGTCCGTTGTTGCAGAATTTCTATTGCAATTATTATATAAAAGTATAATATTATTATTATTACAAATATATATATACTATAATGTTTAATTAAACTTACGTTGGTAGAGTTTTCGCAAAAAATACTTACACAATGGAGAATACAGTAGTTTAACTTACAGTATATCGTATATTACTGTAAAGTATATTATTTATATAATTATAATTATTTTTTATATTTTTCAACATTTATCATAAAGATAATGTAATAAAACTGAATAATTAATACTAACAAAAACTAGCAGCCGTCCATGACTTCGTCTGCGTTCGTATTTTTACAAAGTAGATTTTTTTTCTAAAATAAAAGTGGTAGCCTAAGTTACTCCTTATAAGATCGGCTATCTGTCAGTGAAAGTCCTAATGAAATCGGTCCAAACGTTTCCAAGATTAACCAAAACGAATGGAAAGAGAGACAGAAAAAATGTTTAAGATTGTTTTTTTTTTGTTATAAGTACCGTATATATTTTCATATTCATTTAATAAAAATCTGTTATTTTCACATTACGAACAAACTCAGCAATTTGATATAATAATGAAAGACATACTGTTAAATGTAACACAATACGGGGTCCAAAGTCCAATAATCGTACTTTTGCGAAAGTGACTCCAATGAGTATTAAATAAACAATATGAAATGAGTCATAGGCTTTTGTAGAATACGTACTGGTCTGATATACCAGGAGTATTGTAAGTTATATACCACTAGTTCACTACATATTTACTTATAGGGTTGTGAAATAATAACATAAATACAGAATATAATAATAGTATATTGCATTGAACAGTTTTAGGTTAACTCATATTATTGCTGAGATTTGCTATCACGCAAACGACGCTTTGCAATAGGGGTTAAGCCACTGTGAAAGAATAATATTAATAAAAAAATAATGCCATGAATTAGTGCATACTCTTTGTAGTAGTTGTTGAAAAGAAATTCTTATAAATTATTATTTTTTTTATTTTGTTTCACAAACGTTATAAAGTTGTCTAAGATTACATTATAAAGCATTCACGCACGTATATTAATACACGTTTGTACCCAATATATAAATCAAGTTCCAAGTCACAGACACCTATAATAAATAGTTCTTGCAAAATCATTCCATTGTTATAAGTTATCAATTCAAAGAAACGTGACATTCTTGGCACAATTAATATGGAAAATTTATAGAATTACGGACAATGAATTCAAAAGTTTGTTGTAGCATGAAATTAATATTCGTTCAGATCGCCTCGCGCTAGATCACTACATAAATTATTAAATGAAAATTGAGAACAAGATCATCAATGACGTCATTAGTTTTAATATGACGTCAATATAATAAACGAATTAATGTTATACGAAAAAATGTTATTAAAACATTATAATATGGGCACTTCTTTGATTATGGTTCCTATGCAAATTCACCAAGATAAACTAACAGATTTGAAGACATTATGAAAATCAAACATTACCCAGGAAAAGCGGTCATGGAGGACCCGTGGCTCTCAATCAGTGACCGTACGATGGATTTGGTCTATGCGGCCAATTGGGTTGGAGCTAAAAACCTTGGTTCTTTCAATGAAAATGATGTCCAGACGAGTAACAGTAAAGTTAGCTCAATATCCAGAAGCAAATCTTGTAGAGACGTAGGTCGTATTAGTGACGTTGACAGCGATGATAAAAAATACTCGCAAGATGACAGTGGGTATTACAATGATGTTCCTACAGAAAATATATCTCAGTTAGCTAAATATCAACAAAATATTGAAGAGAAAGCCAGAGCCAATAACATTCTTATAAATCAAAATAAACTGAAACACAGCTTCAGTTTTAAAGATATGCCAAATGGATACAAACCGTCAACATTAAGGCGGGTTAAACGAAGGAATTTTACTGAGTGGGATATCGAAGCATTCGGATCAAATAGCAAACAGCCACCTGTGCCGCCTCAGCGGAAAGATTCCTTGAAATATGCACATCGCCAGAGAAAAGCTGACACTAAGAAAAATTACTATCCGTTACCTGATCCTGGGCCTGCTCCAACTGATCCAACATCTGAATCTTATTATGAGTATTATTCGAGAGTTAGTCAACAAAATAATGATACTGACAGCGATAAAATAAAGCAAATTCAAAATGATATGACAAAGGATAGAAATTCACAAAACGAGCAGCCTAGGCATAAAGGAAATACAATGTATAAGATAATTAATTCAATGGCAACTTTAGACTTAAGTCCAATAAAGACTAAAAATGGTAAACAAAAATCTGAAGTAGATTCTGAAGCGGAAGATTTGGGCTTATATATGCGGCCTATTAATCAATCGTTATCTACATGCGATCAACTTCCTAACCGCACTACGCAACCGGCGGACGAACGAAACGGACGTATCGAAGAAACTAAGCCTAGCTTTCGTTCTAAATCGATGAGAGTAAAAAGCGAAGGAAGAGTACCACTTCGGACATATCTCGATACAGATCAGCTCGACTTGCCATACAATGGTGTCACCGTCACGCAACCGAAAAGGAATCTTTCACCAAGCGAACAATTGACTTTAATGCAATACGAAATGTTCAACGGAAGTCAGAACAAACCAGCTTCGTCGGTTAGCAATGGTTTACACTCGGCTGATCTGGGTAAGGAAAGTGACCATCGGACTAAAAACAGTGTTACACAACAAATCAAACGTGATAAATATGGAAAGTTGTATAATACGGTGAGAGTTAAAAGTGACGATAGGTATGAACGCTATAATGATATAATGTCGTTTGGTGCAAAAGATCGTATTAGCGAAGAGCGTGTACCAAATGTGAATAGTGCTTTTTCGAGAAGCGCCAAGAGTTCGTCGAGTGGGTCGGATTCTGATTTCTCTATTCCAAGACCGAAACTTATAGTGCCTGTTCATACTTACGGTACAAGGAAACGAAGAACCGGGAATCTGTGTCAGCGTGACAGTGTTGCAACGGAGGCATCTTTGGACGCTGGTATTTTGTTGGATGTGTCCAGACTGGAGGAGGATTCAAATAATAAATCCGTTGATAGATATCGAAATGATGAATCAGGTAAAGATATTCTTTTTTATTATGTTTGTTTTGATATTTTTATATATACATACACCGAATTATAAACTAAACAACTTTATATAGCACGTAAGTGATTTTTTTTACAAATGTCAGTGTCGGCAACGCGCATTTGGTGACCGCTTAACATCAGGCGGCCCGCAAGCTTGTTTGCTACCGTCGTGGTATAAAAAAATATATGCAGTTGATATTAGTGCGATTTGAAGGTTACAATTTGTTCTTCTAAAGCCGATTTTTTAAAATCAATAGACCTATCACATACTTAATGATGGTGTCGATCCACATTTATGTTAGTGTTTATTTCATAAGAGCGATTTAGCTACCTAAGAAATTAATGAAAATGAGAATGAGATTTATTTAATATACGAAACATAATAGTATACCACATTGATAAACGAATATAAGTACCCGTATATTTCATGTAATTTATGAAAAGTTATAATCAATGTGATGAATATTGTTATCATGAGGTCATATTCATCACTATGCGCAGTACACAATGTGACAATTTCGAGCTCTCTTTAGGATATGCCAACTTTATGACGTCATACATGTATATTCGAACGTTTACATGACTCAATGTTTGCTTTGACGAATATTAAGAAGGTGCATTCTATTATCTTACGTTACGAATAAAACAGAATTATAAAACATTCCCGGGCTAGTAGTAAATATCCTTATGTAAGTACTAGCTATTCCCGAGACTTCGTCCGCGTGGAATTTAATGCCAGAAACAGTTTTACATTTACTGTGACTTAGATTTTTTTTTTATAGTAGCACGGCAAAATGACTGCTAAATAATATAATGTTTATTTAAACTTACGGTGGTAGAGTTTTCGCAAAAAATACTTACACAATGGAGAATACAGTAGTTTAACTTACAGTATATCGTATATTACTGTAAAGTATATTATTTATATAATTATAATTATTTTTTATATTTTTCAACATTTATCATAAAGATAATGTAATAAAACTGAATAATTAATACTAACAAAAACTAGCAGCCGTCCATGACTTCGTCTGCGTTCGTATTTTTACAAAGTAGATTTTTTTTCTAAAATAAAAGTGGTAGCCTAAGTTACTCCTTATAAGATCGGCTATCTGTCAGTGAAAGTCCTAATGAAATCGGTCCAAACGTTTCCAAGATTAACCAAAACGAATGGAAAGAGAGACAGAAAAAATGTTTAAGATTGTTTTTTTTTTGTTATAAGTACCGTATATATTTTCATATTCATTTAATAAAAATCTGTTATTTTCACATTACGAACAAACTCAGCAATTTTATATAATAATGAAAGACATACTGTTAAATGTAACACAATACGGGGTCCAAAGTCCAATAATCGTACTTTTGCGAAAGTGACTCCAATGAGTATTAAATAAACAATATGAAATGAGTCATAGGCTTTTGTAGTATGCGTACTGGTCTGATATACCAGGAGTATTGTAAGTTATATACCACTAGTTCACTACATATTTACTTATAGGGTTGTGAAATAACGATAAAGACAGAATATAATGTTGCATTGAACAGTTTTAGGTTAACTCATATTATTGCTGAGATTTGCGTGATAACACGTAACTTTACACTAGGGGTTAAGACACTGTGAAAGAGTAATATAAATAAAAAATATTGCCATGAATTAGTGCATACTCTTTGTAGTAGTTGTTGAAAAGAAATTCTTATAAATTATTATTTTTTTTATTTTGTTTCACAAACGTTATAAAGTTGTCTAAGATTACATTATAAAGCATTCACGCACGTATATTAATACACGTTTGTACCCAATATATAAATCAAGTTCCAAGTCACAGAAACCTATAATAAACGAATTAATGTTATACGAAAAAATGTTATTAAAACATTATAATATGGGCACTTCTTTGATTATGGTTCCTATGCAAATTCACCAAGATAAACTAACAGATTTGAAGACATTATGAAAATCAAACATTACCCAGGAAAAGCGGTCATGGAGGACCCGTGGCTCTCAATCAGTGACCGTACGATGGATTTGGTCTATGCGGCCAATTGGGTTGGAGCTAAAAACCTTGGTTCTTTCAATGAAAATGATGTCCAGACGAGTAACAGTAAAGTTAGCTCAATATCCAGAAGCAAATCTTGTAGAGACGTAGGTCGTATTAGTGACGTTGACAGCGATGATAAAAAATACTCGCAAGATGACAGTGGGTATTACAATGATGTTCCTACAGAAAATATATCTCAGTTAGCTAAATATCAACAAAATATTGAAGAGAAAGCCAGAGCCAATAACATTCTTATAAATCAAAATAAACTGAAACACAGCTTCAGTTTTAAAGATATGCCAAATGGATACAAACCGTCAACATTAAGGCGGGTTAAACGAAGGAATTTTACTGAGTGGGATATCGAAGCATTCGGATCAAATAGCAAACAGCCACCTGTGCCGCCTCAGCGGAAAGATTCCTTGAAATATGCACATCGCCAGAGAAAAGCTGACACTAAGAAAAATTACTATCCGTTACCTGATCCTGGGCCTGCTCCAACTGATCCAACATCTGAATCTTATTATGAGTATTATTCGAGAGTTAGTCAACAAAATAATGATACTGACAGCGATAAAATAAAGCAAATTCAAAATGATATGACAAAGGATAGAAATTCACAAAACGAGCAGCCTAGGCATAAAGGAAATACAATGTATAAGATAATTAATTCAATGGCAACTTTAGACTTAAGTCCAATAAAGACTAAAAATGGTAAACAAAAATCTGAAGTAGATTCTGAAGCGGAAGATTTGGGCTTATATATGCGGCCTATTAATCAATCGTTATCTACATGCGATCAACTTCCTAACCGCACTACGCAACCGGCGGACGAACGAAACGGACGTATCGAAGAAACTAAGCCTAGCTTTCGTTCTAAATCGATGAGAGTAAAAAGCGAAGGAAGAGTACCACTTCGGACATATCTCGATACAGATCAGCTCGACTTGCCATACAATGGTGTCACCGTCACGCAACCGAAAAGGAATCTTTCACCAAGCGAACAATTGACTTTAATGCAATACGAAATGTTCAACGGAAGTCAGAACAAACCAGCTTCGTCGGTTAGCAATGGTTTACACTCGGCTGATCTGGGTAAGGAAAGTGACCATCGGACTAAAAACAGTGTTACACAACAAATCAAACGTGATAAATATGGAAAGTTGTATAATACGGTGAGAGTTAAAAGTGACGATAGGTATGAACGCTATAATGATATAATGTCGTTTGGTGCAAAAGATCGTATTAGCGAAGAGCGTGTACCAAATGTGAATAGTGCTTTTTCGAGAAGCGCCAAGAGTTCGTCGAGTGGGTCGGATTCTGATTTCTCTATTCCAAGACCGAAACTTATAGTGCCTGTTCATACTTACGGAACAAGGAAACGAAGAACCGGGAATCTGTGTCAGCGTGACAGTGTTGCAACGGAGGCATCTTTGGACGCTGGTATTTTGTTGGATGTGTCCAGACTGGAGGAGGATTCAAATAATAAATCCGTTGATAGATATCGACATGATGAATCAGGTAAAGATATTCTTTTTTATTATGTTTGTTTTGATATTTTTATATATACATACACCGAATTATAAACTAAACAACTTTATATAGCACGTAAGTGATTTTTTTTACAAATGTCATAAAATGTCAGTGTCGGCAACGCGCATGTAACACTTCTTATGTTACAAGCGTCCATAGGCTTTGGTGACCGCTTAACATCAGGCGGCCCGCAAGCTTGTTTGCTACCGTCGTGGTATAAAAAAATATATACAGTTGATATTAGTGCGATTTGAAGGTTACAATTTGTTCTTCTAAAGCCGATTTTTTAAAATCAATAGACCTATCACATACTTAATGATGGTGTCGATCCACATTTATGTTAGTGTTTATTTCATAAGAGCGATTTAGCTACCTAAGAAATTAATGAAAATGAGAATGAGATTTATTTAATATACGAAACATAATAGTATACCACATTGATAAACGAATATAAGTACCCGTATATTTCATGTAATTTATGATCCACATTTATGTTAGTGTTTATTTCATAAGAGCGATTTAGCTACCTAAGAAATTAATGAAAATGAGAATGAGATTTATTTAATATACGAAACATAATAGTATACCACATTGATAAACGAATATAAGTACCCGTATATTTCATGTAATTTATGAAAAGTTATAATCAATGTGATGAATATTGTTATCATGAGGTCATATTCATCACTATGCGCAGTACACAATGTGACAATTTCGAGCTCTCTTTAGGATATGCCAACTTTATGACGTCATACATGTATATTCGAACGTTTACATGACTCAATGTTTGCTTTGACGAATATTAAGAAGGTGCATTCTATTATCTTACGTTACGAATAAAACAGAATTATAAAACATTCCCGGGCTAGTAGTAAATATCCTTATGTAAGTACTAGCTATTCCCGAGACTTCGCGTGGAATTTAATGCCATAAACAGTCTTACATTTACTGGGACTTAGATTTTTTTTTATAGTAGCACGGCAAAATGACTGCACTGTGCCTGATGGTAAGCGCAGTACAATCCAAAAACAATGGGGACGCGCGATACAGTGACACAAAATCTTACATCACTGCGACAACATTACACATATCACCTCCACACACGTGCACGCATACACGCTTACACATGCAGGTGGAAGGGTTTTATTTTTTCCCCTTATCAAACTGAAATAGTTTAGAATATTATCCGATACGAAATATATATAAGGGTTGTTGAGGTATGTATGCTTGGTACACATATATGTTGCAACAACTCATATATGTACGAATACTTAACTTAGCTTAAGGTAGCTCAGATAGGTTGCGAATTGCATGTATCAGGCAACAGACAAAGCCGAGGTGTGCCATGCACCCTTGAGCTAGTTGTCAAAATAAAATCGGCTGAGTGCCTTAAGCGCTCGCCTTAGTAGTCCGGTGAAGCTGTTAAGACCTTGCTGGGTCAATAGCGTAGTCAGTTCGAAAAAAAAAAAAAAAAAAAATTTTAATTTGATCGCAGGTATAATAGATTTCGTGATATCCTCTAGTTACCAGGTTCCAATTTATATCTATAATATTACTAAGGATAATGTAGAAGTAAATCCAGCAATCGATCAGGGAAAATTCTTCCGTGGAACATTTTCCCTAAGCCCCGATGACAGCGAAACGACGCGGTGGCGCGGCGTTTAGCATTAAAAACGCATTCACGTGATTCATTGCGGTCGAGACGCTCGCGCTCGTGCGGTTCCGGACGAATGAAGGGATGACTACCGTGACAGGGAATAAATTGTCTACAATTATCATTACATAGTATAAAATCAAGTCCCCTACCGCGTCTGTCTGTCTGTTCGCGATAAACTCAAAAACTACTGAACGGATTTGTATGCAGTTTTCACCAGTGCATAACGTGTTTCATGACGCTTTGGTATATAAGTAGTCAAGGATTTTTTTATAATCGTGGCGGGACATCGTCTGGGCGCGCTAGTAAAGGATATCTTCGAGAGTAACTTAGTCTTTATTTCATTATAATCGGTCCACTCTATCAAAAGTTGTAATAATTTGAATGACGGCTCAAGTTACGAACGAGAGAAGAATCTGTACTAATATAAGCTAGAGTGTTTCGGGTAGTCCGGTGAAGCTGTTAAAACCTTGCTTGGTCAATAGTGTAGTCAGTTAGAAGCAAAAAATAAAAAAAATAGTGTGTTTTGTTCAACAAGCTTTTGACGACAGTCTCACCCACACAACCCTCCCGATGAAATAACGGCAGTGAACGATCAGTACCAGCCTGTATCTCCAAACAGAACGTGCTCACGCCCTCGCCCGCGTAACCACAGATCACGCCGCCGTGGTCTGGAAATGACTGCACTGTGCCCGATGGTAAGCACAGTACAATCGAAAAACAATGGCGACCACCGAGTGACACACTATCTATCGCCGGCCGCCGCTGTCATGCCGGCAAGCGAAAGGCTGGATATACACAGGCTGATCCCGAAACGCTACTCGCAGAAGCGAATCACTATGACGGGCTTTTTCGCCATATACATAGTGGTTGCGACCCAGTCAGGCTGTAAAACCCTACCACCCCGCTTTCGTTATTGCCTCGTTCGTTATTCAGTAGGGTGCACCACGTGCAGGTGAGGTTGGCTTGGATGTCTTACACGCCAAATGACTATGATATGACTCAGTTGAAAAATATTTACGAAATCATATGAAGGCAGATATTGATAATTGTTAAAATTAATAATATCGCCGAATATTTATATCACCCTTTTATTAGCTTCACCTGTATGTATGTTTGTAACCGACCCCTTTGAGCTCGATTTTGTCCTACTTTGAACGATCAGATTTAATACAAACTTTGCACACCTGTTAAATCGATGGCAATATAATAATCCGAAAAAAAAGTTAAAAAAATGTAACTAAAAAATGAAACATAAATAATAGTTTAAAAAAACACGCTTTTATAAAAATCCAACTAAAAAACAGAAAATAAAATTTAATAAATAAATAAATTTAATAAAATACTGATATCTGAAGGTGCTGATATTAACAGTGACGCATGTTTTTTACTTCGATTTTTTATGAAACCGTGTTTTTTTATTTTTTTTAAACTATTTTTTATTTTTTAGATTTCAATTTCAAATTTTCTGAGTGGTTAGATATTGTTTTTTTTTTCATCCATGAATCACGTTTTTAGACTAGGTCATAGTAATTACGACATGAACCGTTTATTACTGAGACTACCAAACGTCGGGTCTGGCCTACGCGTTCAGATTATTAAATTGTTGCTAAAGCGACCGAGTCGGGCATATAAATTAGTCTTCACTCGCATTTCGTCCTACATTCGCTGCAAAGGAAGTTCGAACACAATTTAAATATATCTTAGTATATATTATGTTGCTTTTATTACGAAAATGTATAATGTAAATTGCAAATGTATTTATTTTCTTACTACTCAGGTTTCTACTATAAATCATATTACATTAGCATTGTTATTTATTAATACATATTATGAAACAAACTCCACTGCCACGTCTGTCTGTTCGCGATAAACTCAAAAACTACTGAACGGATTTCACCAGCATGCGGTTTTCACCAGTAGATAAAGTGATTCATGAGGAAGGCTTAGGTATATTATTTACCACGGTTTTTTTTATCAGGGCGGGATGACGTCTGCCGGTCCCGCTGGTAGATAATAATGCAATAGCCATTCCACTGTAATTTATTTGATAAAAACTGAATACTAAAAGCAGGAATTACCAAGATTGAAAGTGATATTAATACCGCATAGAATTATGAAGACTCGACGGTGAAGCCTTGTCCCACAATAATGATAATGTACCCAACTCAGAATGACATATTTCCGTAGTTGTCTGAAATCTTCGTGACATGTACAGAAGATAGAGTTAACGCTGAATGTAGTTTGTGCTTGATTTTCTTACTGTCAAACGAGTAATAATATACCATCGCATAGCAAAACAAGAAACAAACAGGGCGTATACTTTATACTAGGTGTACCCGCGACTTCGTCTGCGTGGACCGTTATGTAACAAACAATGATTAATAAAGTTATCTGAATGTATTAAGTCCATTTCCTTATCTACTTTTCTCTCGTACTTACACCGCGTTGTCATTAAAATTACAATAACTTTTGATAGAGTGGACCGATTTTAATGAAACAAAAACTAAGTTACTCTCGAGGATATGCTTGATTTTATTGTTATCTCAGTACTTTAGCAGTGATTCGTGTTCATACGAAAAGACGCAATTACATTTCTAAAAATAATTGTAAAGTATTTTATTAGTTATTCCTAGACACATGCAACAATTTTTTTCACGTAAATCTAAAAAGTTCAGACACGTTAGATTTACATTGTTATTATATGTATAGATAGAAGATTCGTTCGTTTGAAGCATTGAAGTAATGCTTTAAATTATAAAGGTCTAAATAAAGTTGATTGAAGTTACCTTGGAAGAACAAAGTCAAAGGAAAATAAATTGTATTCCTTAAAGATACGAGATATAACAGCTTAACAACTATAGATAAAATAAGTTTTCGATTTAACACATAACAATTTAATTGTAGTCAAAATATGAATATATAAAATTATGCTTATCTCATAATGGACTAGTTTCAAAGTGTTGAAACTTCGATTGACTTTGTTGTAATTTTAATAATGAAGCATGGTTACAAAGTACAAAAACAAGGAACTCAATTGAACTTATAACCCCGCAATATAATGAATAAAGTGGATCGCCTTGAAACACTTTCATTTAGTATTTAATTGACGACCGTTTCGACTGCAAACGTAATAACCACTGGCCGTATAATTATTCGGCGGAGTTGTCATTTTCCTGTGCTATGAGTCGTTATTGCAATTTACGTAATTTTACTCGGATTCTCCTTTGTATTCTTATAAATGCAAATTAAGATTTGCACTAGGCACGTTGAGCAGTATTTTATGTCCAGATATCAATTCATAATATGCGTCATGACATTCTCGTAAACGACCGACTTTATTACGCTTGCGTCAGGCTAGCGACGCGTAGTATAAGAGTTATTTTCGGAGTTTATTTAGTTTTTTTTTTATGTCAAAAGGAGGCAAACGAACAGGTGCGTCACCTGATGTTAAGTGATCACCACCGTCCATGGACACTAACAACACTAGAGGAGTCGCAAGTGCGTTGCCACCCTTTGGAGGGAGGGGTTAGGGGAAAGGAGGTAGGCCACCGGCGCTCTCACTTACCGAACGAAACCCAATAATGCAAGCACTGTTACTTCACGTCGGTGTTCTGTGGGTCGGGTGGTACTAACCCGGGCGAGCCGACCCATTCGTGCTGAAACTAGTAATAGCTACAGCGTGGCTCTACCACCTTCGAAAGTAGGTAAGTAGTTTATTTGGAGTGCCAATAAATGTGAAAGAGAGATTAATGATAATAATTAAAATTTACAAATTATGAAGATAATTCACACTACAAGTAATTTAAATTAAATTAAAAACGAACACAGTTTAAATTCCATTGTTTTGAGTGTTCACTTCTATCGGCAGTCCTAATGACTGCCTCGACTTTTTTTATTATAATCGGCGAAGGAAAATCTACATATTACAAATTAAAAGTAATTTACTTTGAGATAAATGGAAACACAGCTTCAGTTTTATTCAAAAATATCTAACGAGCCGTCGTCAACCGAATGTTAATTTAGTGCCTTATCATTTCTTATCTCCTTAATGATTATGTTGACATATTGCCCGGCGACTCGGATCTTTTTTATGCAGACAGTAGCTTAGACGTTCATAAGAGCCTTATCAGGTTCTGAGTGGTATAAACTTTTTGATTTTATTCAAATTTCTAGCCATAAAACTTCTTGTATAAGACTATTTCAGGTTCCTCTATGAGATAATTAGATTATTAAAGATCTGCTAATCCTATCGCCTAAAAAAAAAAGGGAAACGTTAGTTTATTTTCATTATCAGGATTTATTTATTTTTTATTGTAGCACGGTAAAATGACTGCACTATGCCTGATGGTAAGCACAGTACAATCCAAAAACTGCGGCGACCACCGAGAGATAACTCCTCCGGCGGTCGACGCTGTTATGCCGGCCTGCGTAAATGTCTCTTCACGTTACGCTTGAAGGACCCCATGTTATATGAAGGAGGGAACACACTGGCCGGGAGATTGTTCCACAGCTTCACGGTACGGCGAAAATAAGATGTAGCGAACTTTTTAGTTCGTGCCCAGATAGGAGTTACCTATCTTTCCTGGTTAAATGGAATTCACAAACGAGGTTACAGTCCGCCTAAAGTAACTGAAGTCATAAAAACAAAAGCAGCATTACCCACTTACCTTGAAAAAGCCATAGAACACAATGCAATGTAGATGTACGTATATAGATGAATATTAATATTATTGTTAAGAATTGTAAAATATAATTTCTGAGGCAATTCGGGATATTCTTATAAAGCAATTAAAAAAGAATCAGAATAATTTAAATAATAATAATTCATAAGAAAATCTTACTTATTTTGTTTCTATAGTACAATTGGTAACTAAGCCTGGGAGGTCTCACATGCCAGTGCATCGGAAAAATACATGGCAGTATTTTCTTCGCAAATAAACCCTATAACTAATCTCCCAATCGTTAAGATCCTTCGTGTTGGATTATACTGTCATATTTCTGTTCATACATAATCTTAGCATTTTTTAATATGACGAACCAAGTTATATTGTTTGTTTAAGAACTTTAACATTACGTTACAAAAATAAAACACAAAACTGTGAGAACACCTCTTGTTTGTGAATTGAAAGTTGCTAAACGATTTCTTTCTTACTATAAGCGTCCTGTTCGTGTTCATTATTTACAGACTCAATGTTTCTTTTTTCAATTAGAAAAAGTGTTAATTTGACACAGTAGAACGATTCTTGAATACCTTTATTTGAGTTTCACACTTAGAATTTTTTAACTTACGCTTTGAAGACGTGCTATGTGAGATTCGGTTTCTAACACTTTGTTGAATTTTATGATTCTTGACGCGTTCTTATTTCATTAAAATATAACGCTATACAAGACACACAGTTTCTTCATTAGTATGATATAGTTAACGAATATAGTATTTCATGTTAACAGATCTGTGAAATATTTTATTTCATTCCGATAATTATAAACGTGATGCCATACGGATATTTCTTATGTAATTAATAAACTAAAATTTTTAATTTTCACTATACTGGGATTTTTGTATATTAACCCTTATTTCGATTTACCAATCTTATTCAACCCTAGGCATTTGGATGCAGCGCGTCTTAGACTATTTTCGATGAAATCTAATAGTACCGTGGGAAGGTTATGAACGATCCACGAATCGCTGAGATTGATCATTGAATCGTTTAATTTTATTGGTTATTTGGAAAAATATTTTAGAATAGCACAAAATGTAATGAGAATAATTTATTGTTATAACCAAAATGTTTAATTAATTAATAGCACAAAACTAAATTTGTGTATTAGATTTGTTATAAATTTCACCTACGTTTATTTAACAAAGTTATGAGAAATCTGAGGTCATCAGAATACAAAGCCTACCTAATACAGTTATTTTAACAAATTTGTTTAAAAAAACAACTAATAATGATCATATAGATTCAATTTATTACTTCGGTGTTGAATGGTTGTTTAAATACATTTTAAAGTTGCTCCGAAGAGGTGAATAAATTGCATATATGATTAATTTATGATTGTGGTCCGTATAATTAAATGAAATAATAATGACATTTATATGATACGTAGATATTCAACAAAAGTTTTGTTTAGTTTTCACAGAATGAGAATGTTTAGACAAGAATTTTAAAATCTTAATAGCCAAAAAGTCTACATAAATGCTGAATGTATACCAGAAACGTATACACAAGTATACAATCAGACAAGTGTATTTATATAAAATAATAGCGGTCCCGGCGGAAGTTGTCCCACCCTGATAATAACATTAATATATTTGACAAATTGTATACTTAAACTTTCCTCCTGAATCACTCTATCTACTGCTGCAAACCGCATGAAAATCCGATCAGTCGTTTTTGAGTTTATCGCGAACAGACAGACAGACGTGGCAGAGCACTTTGTTTTATATTATGTAATGATATTACCAAACAAATGAAATGTCATTCAAAAATGTTTTATAGATTCTCTCCTCACTCTCTCCCTCCCCTAACCCTTCCCCCCCAAAGGGTGGCAACGCACTTGCGACTCCTCAGGTGTTGTTAGTGTTCATGGACGGTGGTGATCACTTAACATTAGGTGACCCACTTGTTCGTTTGCCAACGATGACATAAATATATATAGAATATACTTTATAAACTAACAATGTATGCAAGCGTTACAATAAAATACTTTAAACAGTAAAATAATATTAACAATATGAAGTATTAATAAAAATATATATATTTATCGCCGCAAAATATTGGAAAAAAAACATAAATAAATGTCATAGAAACGTTATGTCTATGCAACCTGTGCGTCTTGACCTTAAACAAAGTTGTACGCAATAAAGTAGTATGTTTCCACATGCAGAATAATAAATAAAGAATGTCATCGAGATCCATTATAATGTTACTACACTAGAAAAGTTTAGACACACGTAATAACAGCCTACTGGTATTATAATAACGAATTAAAAAAAGAGAAACAGGATGTGTCGTAAAGACACACGATAGAAGTGAAACTTTTGTATTACATGTTTACATTTTAATTGAAAAAATACAACAAACAGCCAACGTGACGCAACGTTCCCAGGCGATCACCCTGATCGCGTCCGACTTTGCTTAATTGCGGTGATTGGACAAGAACCGGTGTTTTCAACACTTTACGCGGCACAGTGTTTACCCTTACCAACTTTCTTCACACAGAAATGTTGCCAAAGGCTTTCAATACGAATTATTATAAATCTATTTAACAGATAACTTCATAACTTTTATGAAGGAAGCCGATGTGTGCCGGGCACCCTTGAGCTAGTTGCCCAAACAAAAATCGGCTGAGTGCCTTAAGCGCTCGCCTTAGTAGTCCGGTGTAGCTGTTAAGACCTGGCTAGGTCAATAGCGTAATCAGTTCGAGAAAAAAAAACTTTTATGAAGGCACGACTTGAAGAGACGAATAAGATTAATTAATATTCCATTCTATGTATTTTTAAGTTAAACGTCCTATGAGTTAAGTGCTGTCAGCGAAATATAATCTCTACTTGATTTAGTACGAGTTATGTATAGGGTTACGTTGTTCCTAGAAATCTAAGATGATTCGGCATAATATGACTGATAGTGACTTGATTCGAAGAGATAAAGTCTAAAGTGTATCAGCAAAATTTATGAAATAAGAAATGTTTTTATTAAATACAGTAATTGATTTTGTTACTACGAGCAATGAAGTTTCTTCATTATATATTTTTTACATCCAAAGTAATTTATTAATAGTTTTAATGTACTAAACGACGTATACCGCCTGCTCTTATCTACAATAGTAGAAGTAAGATAATAAACAGATGAACTTGTTAGTTTTTCTTTTCGAACTGACTACTCTATTGACGCATGCATCAATAAACATTATACAATGGTAGATTAGCGGTATAGTATCCCACATATTAATAACGGGACTCTATTGTTATAAACAATCGGACAATATATCATTACATAGTATAAAACAAAGTCCCCTACCGCGTCTGTCTGTCTGTATGTTCGCGATAAATGCAAAAACTACTGAACGGATCTTTATGCGGTGGATAAAGTGATCCACGAGGAACGTTTTGGCATATAATTTGTTCAGGATTTCTTTATAATCATGGCGGTACATCCGGACTGCCGGACTCGCTAGTTGCTTATAATATAATGTAATATTATAATAATATAATATAAATATATGTCATTTCTTAGTCTAAACATCTATATATATAATAAGAATGTAAATCTGTGTCTGCACTTTACAGATTTACGTGAAAAAAATTGTTGCACGTATCTAGGATTAAGTAATAAAATACATTACAATCATTTTTAGGTGTTAAGACCTGGCTAGGTCAATAGCGTAATCAGTTCGAGAAAAAAAAACTTTTATGAAGGCACGACTTGAAGAGACGAATAAGATTAATTAATATTCCATTCTATGTATTTTTAAGTTAAACGTCCTATGAGTTAAGTGCTGTCAGCGAAATATAATCTCTACTTGATTTAGTACGACTTATGTATAGGGTTACGTTGTTCCTAGAAATCTAAGATGATTCGGCATAATATGACTGATAGTGACTTGATTCGAAGAGATAAAGTCTAAAGTGTATCAGCAAAATTTATGAAATAAGAAATGTTTTTATTAAATACAGTAATTGATTTTGTTACTACGAGCAATGAAGTTTCTTCATTATATATTTTTTACATCCAAAGTAATTTATTAATAGTTTTAATGTACTAAACGACGTATACCGCCTGCTCTTATCTACAATAGTAGAAGTAAGATAATAAACAGATGAACTTGTTAGTTTTTCTTTTCGAACTGACTACTCTATTGACCTAGCAAGGTCTTAACATCTTCACCGGACTACTAAGGCGAGCGCTTAAGGCATTCAGCCGAATTTATTTGGGCAACTAACTCAAGGGCGCACGACACACCTCGGCTTTGGCTGTTGCCTGATACATGCAATTCGTGACCTATCCTTTTTTTTTAACGTAGGGCAATCCCTTATGGATACGCTACCCTCCCGGGGAGAGGGTGAGTTATGATAGTATTATATTACAAATATTCAAGATTACATGTATATAAGAGTATTCTTTAGAAATATTTAGTAAAGTCACGTGGAAATCGCAACAGTATGTAGGTAACAGATACCTTGACCCAGTCGTTAACAGAGCTAGACGCTACGGGCGTACTATAGTTGTTTAAGAACACAAAACTGCTTGACAATTTCCGAATTCAATACTATATAAACACTAGCTGGTACCCGCGAATTCACCCACGTGGAATTTAGCAAGAAAAAAGTCTTTCGTGCCTAAGTACGCGTGGGCCGCGCGCGATACTGTACATTACTTTTTTAGTTTATAAAATTTGCGCGGAACCCTTATTTTTATATAAAATAAAAGTAGCCTGAATTACTCCTTATAACATCAGATATCTGTTAGTCATCAGATATCAGGCCCGTCAAAATCAGTTCAACCATCTCGGAGATTAGTCAGAATATACAAACAGAAAAAGAAAATTATAAATATTGGCCTTGTATAATATACATTAGCCTAAATTACTCGCTATAACATCAGATATCTGTTAGTGAAAGTCCCGTCAAAATCGGTTCAACCATCTCGGGGATTAGTCAGAATATATAAACAGAAAAAGAAAATTATAAATATTGGCCTTGTATAATATACATATATAGCGCCTTATATATGCCCTAAATATTTTTATATCCATTTAATACAAAGCAATTATTTTGACATAAGCAGCAGTCATTACAATGTTATTTATATGTATAGATTGTTTACAAATGTATTGGAACGAATAATATTTTGCAATTCTTGTATAAATATTCCAATATTTTCGGACATATATATCTACATAACTTTATAAGTTATTATTAGTACTAAGAATAAAGTCTATTTTTTTAAACGAAGAAGCCGAAATTTTTATTACTATTACTCAGTTGTCGAATTTTTCCCTTGACCGACCATTTCATTTGCATAATCTGTTACTAATCTCTATTGAAATAATTCTAAACAATTTATTTAATTACTTACAGGAAGTATACCTATAAGGTTAATGTATACTAAAACAAATTTAAATATTATTTTAAAAACAATATATACATACATAATTGTTTAAGTTAATTCTGACTTTATTGTTCTATTGGCATAATGGCATTACGTTAGAATACGTAGCTACCATTTGAAAATATGATTGTACATCTAGGGAGACTTACATTGTTCACAACTTACTCATGTTGGTATATGAAATGATTCTTCAGTGGCATTTAACTCACCTACTTTACTCTTAGCCGAGTCATCAAGAATACACAGGGAGAAATAGTAGAAAAACTGAATCATAAAGATACATTCAGAGATAATGAATGTTGAATTAAGTAATTATTAACCTCACTCTATATAAGCTCTTATATTATCTGTCATTATCTCCAGCATCAGTGTCATAGTCTGTTGCCACATTTAATATAATGAGGACTTTATCAATATGTATTTAATATATAAAATATTTATTTATATATTTATTTTAAGATCGTCAACATGACAATACATTGGTGAGTATATAAAAAGTAGGACTATTGTAATACATTATAAATGTAGTCACAGTTACAGACAACCACGGCATGCTCCAACAATAAATTAAATATTAATAAACAGAATATTAAACTATTTTACAGATTAAAAAAAAATTACATGATAATACAAAAACGGGAAAAATTAAACAGAAAGAGAGAAAAATGTCTCTATCGCTGTTTTGAAATGGTTTCGTTTAGTTGAGAAAATGTCGCATGTTTTATGGAGTGAGTTATATGACCTAAATATTCTGTTGACCGGAGAGTAAAAGCCTAAATTAGTACATGAATGATAAATATGAAATGGAACGTATTTATTAGATCTCGGAAGCTTAGTAGGAATATTAAATTTGAAGTGATTAGTAATTTGTGGACAGTCAATTTTGTCATGAAATATATTAAATATAAAAACGTTAGTTATAACGTATAATCATTACATAGTATAAAACATAGTCCCCTACCGCGTCTGTCTGTCTGTCTGTTCGCGATAAACTCAAAAACTACTGAACGGATTTTTATGCGGTTTTCAAAAGTGGATAAAGTGATTCTTTAGGAAGATTTTAGTATATAATTTGTCACTTGTTTTTTTTTATAATTAGGGTGGGACAACGTCTGCCGGGCCCGCTGGTATAATATAAAATATATATTTAAGTAAATGCAATAAACTACTCTGCCTTTAGCTTATATCTATACATAGTACCTCCTAGCCTAGCTTAGCCGAGCCTAGCTCGGTTCTATTTATTAAAATTCTATTAATTAAAATAAACTGTTAGGTTTAAATTAGCATGTTATACATATATCTAAAAAAAATCTCTCTTTTGGTCTCACTCGGATTCGAACTGGGGTTAGACGGATTTTCGAAGCAGCCGATTTTCATTTGAACTATTTTTATTTTGACAGCGGCGGCGAAATTTACCTTTATATTCTAGCTATATTTTTTAATTGCCTGAAATCTCAGATAAAAACGGTTTTCTATGAACGAAATCTAGCTAGATCGATTTATCGTCCCCGAAACCACCTACATACTAAGTGTCACGGAAATCGCTGCTGCCGTTTCCGAGATCCTGGATATATAACAATATAAAAATATACAAGAATTGCTCGTTTAAAGGTATAGATAGATAGATATAAATAATAATACTGTAAATCTAACGTATCTGTCCTTTTTAGATTTTAGTGAAAAAACAAGTTGCAGGTGTCTAGGAATATGTGATAAAATACATTTCAATCATTTTTAGAAATATCTGTTTAATATGTGTTAACCTCACGAAGAAGATCATAAAGCATATCCTCGAGTAACATTTAGCCTCTGGAGTCTAACTCTTGAAATTGATTTCAATTTGGTTTTGTTTCTGATTCGAAATTGATGTTGATCCAAACTCGAACTAAAAGGGTACTCTTGAACCAAATCGAATCGAGGATCAAGAACGTTTCACGATCGATTCATAACGGCGTCGTTAAGTGTATCCGGTCATAGTATACACACAATACGTCACAGTAAAGTGTTATATCTTTTAGCTTGATTCATAGTTTTTGTAGTGTTATCTACCTTTATAACGCTAGAGTAATGATTTATATAAGGTTAAATATTATAAAAATATATCACAGCTATTAAAATCATGCTTAAATAATGATTTTAATATTGAGAACATGTTTTTTAGTCTGTGTCACAGAATAAAGTCTGCCATAATCTGTTCTTCGGACTGTCAGATTAAATATCAAAACATTGGAATGTTTTACAAAATTATGGGATGTATTTATTATATGACTATCGATTTATAGTACATATATGTAAAGAAATTACTTAAATTGTGCAAAAGAGAATATTCATGCAATGCGTGTGTTAATATAAAACTTCATCTTTTATGAACATACATTTAAAGATACCTAAACATATTACATTCTTTAATTAGGTATATTGTACATTTTGCAACTCTTTTTAAAAGTTATATGGTTTAATAACTATTAACTTTTCTGTCATGTCCGATATCGTGATAAAAATCATAGCAACTGTGATGTTTCTTAGGTTAAGTGTATTTTTTATGGATTAAGAATATCATACACAACATAGATTATTGAATGTGATGACTATTGCACCAATATAGTATGAAAAGAAATACTTAAAATTCAAACAATAATTAATCTATTTACCATTACAGACATAACTAAAGTAATATTTTCTGTTTGTAGTGTAGCTTTAACATCATTAATAAATACCATATATGAACTATAAATAATAGATTCTAATCTGTGTGCCAATATATTTCACAAATAAAATATCTCTTTTGTAATATTTTTTAACATTAGGAGTTAGTAACACAGTTATATAAACTACTACTATTGTATAAAGTTTCTATAGATTTATGTCATATAAATATATCAAGAAAAGATTTAAAATATGCTAAAGAGAGAATTGTTATGAAGTTATATTCTACTTTTATTAACATATAGCTATTTAGACATCTAAATATAACTTTGCCAGATAATTGGTGTCTTACAATTTAATATCACAGTGATATCAATCATAACCACTTTTATAATAAAAACGTTAGCGACCATAGCATATTTCATGATAAGTGTAGCTTACTTGATTAAGAATATTATACAATATAGGGATATTGAAGGTGTAGTCTGGAAATAGTTTATTTTTAATCTTATGACATGATATTTATGTAAAGCTTAAAAATTGTCACAATTAATAAACAAGTTTACCACCATGGATTATATACTCGTACATACACTTATACATATTCATATACTGTCCCATTGAGCACTTCATAGTTCACCATATAGATGGACTCTCCTGAACTTGATAAATGAGTTTTTAATTCAAATATTAATTTACAAAAATTGTCAATAAAAAAGGGCTTCTTTTGCAATTCTTTATTAATAACAAGAGCTTCTAACACAACAATTTAAAAAAAACACAGCATATATTTACTATTCACCAATGTTACTGGACACTATGATGAGATAAATAACCTTCAGGAATTTTACTTGTACCACAATGTCTCATAGAACAATTTGGTTATAATCCTTTACAAGATTTTGTCCTTTTTAAGAGATCCAACTCGTGTATTTACTATAAGTGTATTTTTTTATTCTTCTTAGGATGTTACCAGGATCACCTAAAAAAACAATGTATTGTTATTTATTAGTATGACTGGATATATAACAATATAAAAATATACAAGAATTGCTCGTTTAAAGGTATAGATAGATAGATATAAATAATAATACTGTAAATCTAACGTATGATCCTGGATATATAACAATATAAAAATATACAAGAATTGCTCGTTTAAAGGTATAGATAGATAGATATAAATAATAATACTGTAAATCTAACGTATCTGTCCTTTTTAGATTTTAGTGAAAAAACAAGTTGCAGGTGTCTAGGAATATGTGATAAAATACATTTCAATCATTTTTAGAAATATCTGTTTAATATGTGTTAACCTCACGAAGAAGATCATAAAGCATATCCTCGAGTAATATTTAGCCTCTGATTTATTAAATATCGGTCGATTCTATCAGAAGTTATTGTAACTTTAATGACGACACGGCTTAAGTACTAGAGAAAAGTAGATATGTAAATGGACATGATACATTCGGATGATTTTATTCATCACTGTTTTTACATAAGGTTCTACGTGGACGAAGTCGCGGGCACGGCTAGTCCAACAATATAATTAAAACGTACGCTTACCAATATATTAAACACTAGCCTCTGCCCGCGACTTCGTCCGCGTGAAATAGTACTAACACGCAGCGGTAGCTCTCGAGAGGTAAAAAACTCGATTACTTACTTAGTCGATAAATGGGCTATATAACACTGAAAGAATTTTTCAAAACAGACCAATAGTTCCTGAGATTACCTCCTACAATGTCACAAACTCACAACGTCACAAATTCACAAACTTTACCTGTTTATTATATTAGTATAGATAAAGGTACTTCTATAAAATATTAGGGAATTGTGGTTTTTATTTGTTCGTGCTTCATGGATATATTTCCATTGGACCTTTTTTTACAATTAGCGAACTATTAGTCACGCGTATCCGCTGAATATTTTTGATCAGAATAACCTTCACAGGTATTGAATTGTGCTGCTATAACATTTTCTATTCGTATCTGTGCATGTCTTAGAACTGGTTAACCTCGAATATTTATTTTATCAGGTTATATTAAATGTTTGAATTATCATTGTAAAATTATATGGGTCGCTACAATTAATTGATTATTCGTTATAATTATATAATGGTTTTATTACAAATTTGCGTACATAGACTATTGTATATACTATTCCAGTACCCTAATTCATATTTCAAAGAATACTGCTTTTTATACCCGATTCCTTTTCCGCTAAGAAATATTTCTATCACATTTCTTACATTCACAGTCGATGACGTTTTAAAATTCTAAATGATTATCGCTATTTATGCTATTTACTATTACATTTTACAATAACAATATTATTTTCTTTTAGAGGGCCGAGTGGAAGTTTCGAGAGAGAATAAATACCTCAGTACGATGGCGCCGGGTAAGGTGTTCGGCGAACTGGCGATTTTGTACAACTGCAAGAGGACAGCCACGATCAAGGCAGCTACTGACTGTCGGTTATGGGCTATCGAGAGACAATGTTTCCAGACTATCATGATGAGAACCGGCCTCATTCGTCAAGCGGAATACACCGACTTCTTGAAGAGGTGAGTTCTAATAATTACCGAAGTCTTTGATAACATTGTATTGTTAAAGTAAGATTGTTCTTGTTTGAAGATGGATTTATTATTTATTCTTTTTTATGTCATCGGTGGCAAACGAACAGGTGGGTCACTTGATGTTAAGTGATCACCACCATCCATGGACACTAACAACACCAGAGGAGTCGCAAGTGCGTTGCCACCCTTTGGTTATGGGTTAAGGGGAAGGAGAGGTAGGGGAGAGAGGAGAGCGGAGGGAAGGTGGGCCTCCGGCGCTCTCACGGACCGAACGAAATGCAACAATGCAAGCACCGTTACTTCACGTCGGTTTTCTATGAGAGGGTGGTACTAGCCGACCCATTCATGCTGAAACCAGTAATAGCTTCAGCGTGGCTCTACCACCATAATTCTATATCGTTCGTATATGTCGATGCTTATTTTCATCCGATACCTTGCTTCTGGATAACATCAGTAAACATTTACATCTGCGTTATTTAAAGACGATTTCTCAGATGTTTTTAGCAAACACCTACCGGCACCAAAATAATAACACTTTATGTTGATTTAACCTTTTGAATTATAAACAAATGTAATTAAACAGGAATTACTTTAGGCTTTTATCATACTTTAATATTACTTATTATAATTTATATATTCAAAGGACATCCGGAAACCCACGTCACGCGGAAATAATAATTCAACGCTTTCATGAAACTAACCTTAAAATTGGTATCAGGATGATCTTAGGCATTAATTGAGGTCATCGTGATTATGAGAAAAAAACTTATTCGTTTGCGTTTTACAAGATGCTAGACGATTGGCTATGGTTTATTCACGGTAGAAATTTAGTAGATAGAAAAAATAACTTGGAACTAGAATCGAAGAGTATTATTAGTACCTATACAATAATCGATATATATAATAAGAATGTAGATCTAATTTGTATGTACTTTTTAGATTTGTGTTAAAACGATGTTGCAGGTGTTTTGGAATATGTAATAAAATAAATATATAGTAACAAGATAGTAGATGGTGGTATAGCCACGTTGAAGCTATTACTGGTTTCAGCATGAATGGGTCGGCTCGCTCGGGGTAGTACCACCCTCTCACAGAAAACCAACGTGAAGTAACAGTGCTGTAAGTGCAAGTGTCTATGGACGGTGGTGATCACTTAAAATCAATGTGACCCACATGTTCGTTAGCATCCTATGATATAAAAAAAAATATATTTCAATCGTTTTTAGAAATGTCTGTGTGTTTGTACACGCATCACTTCTAAAGTACTGCGTTCGCGATAAAACCTCAGTAACAAGGTCATAAAGCATATCCTCGAGTAACATTGGTTCCATTAAAATCGGTTCAGTCTATCAAAAGTTATTGTAATTTTAATGACGACGCGACTTAAGTACTAGAGAAAAGTAGATACGTAGATGGACTTAATAGATTCAAATTATTTTATTAGTCACCGCTTTTTAACCGACTTCGAAAAAGGAGGAGGTTACTACGTTCGGTTGTATGTATTTTTTTTTATGTATGTTAATCGGTATCTCTGTAAATTATGAAATTAGGTTCCTCGGCGACGGAATCGCGGGCACAATTAGTTATAAATAAATAAAACTTGCAGTGCATGCAAAAGTAGGTAAATATGCGTTTTATATATCATCTAATTACTTTTAAACCTAGTTAGAATGGTTAACAAAGAGCTATACATTCGCCATGATCATTAATTATACAGTGGCATCAGTAGCCTTGTCACGCTGCGCCGACTCGATTAATTCTTTATTTCTCTAGCGTATTTGAATTATAAAATTATAAATAATATCATTCGTTGAAACTTTGGCACGGAATTGTGTAGTATTCTTAGAACGTTCAATTTATTCTTTTAAATTTATTTAGAAACGTTATTTCGGTTTTACCTTCCAAATAAGATACGTTGTTTATAATTATGAGGCCGCTAACCTCACCATCAATGACTTGACCGGGCATTTTGTTTTAACTTTCTCATTAAGGAGCATATGGTTCTCGTAGTGTTTTATTTTTTATCATTCTATTAGCCAGATCTACGTGATATGTTCTCTTAAACGTGTACTAACTAAAGTAATATATATTTAAATTCTTCATTTACAATATCTTTATACAGTATCCATAAAAGTAAAAAAAAAGGTTCTAACCTTTTTTTTATATGAATATCTGTCTATCTCTCTGTTTATATGAACATGCATCACAGCTAAAATCATAAAGCATACCTTTGAGTAACATTTAGTCTTTGTTTAATTAAAATCGGTTCGGTTTATCAAAAGTTATTGTACTTTTAATTACGACGCGACTTAAGTACGAGAGAAAAGTAGACAAATAAATGGACTTAATACAAACTTCCACGCGGACACAGTCGCGGGCACAGCTTGTATAGAATAAAATATCCTTAAACATGTTGGTTTATTAATTTAGATGAATAGTAAATATATAGAAATAATATATTGCACTTACATAGTACAGTAAGGCACGGGCCTTCGAAAAGAGAAGAATAGGCTGCACGTCCATTGCATTTGCATAAGTGTCTTCGAGGTCATTATCCTTCTCTGTCATCGGTAATGCTCCACGATGCAAGCTTGTATTGTTCTTACAAAGGAAAAACATTTGTATAGTATTTTCTACTTTGTTAATAATGAAATAATTTCTATTTTACGTTGTGTAAAATGTAAATGACACGGTCAGTAAATTGCAAATATATGTAGCATAGAATAGGAAACGTTTATCATTAACTAACGTTGTCAGTGTTTAATCAGTAAGACAAATATTTGATAAATGTTGTAAAAAGTCATCACTTTTATCATTTTGCTGACAGAATCATGCTCATAATTAACAATGTTAAATATATAATTTAGCAAATATTTAAATGGTGCCTGAATTAGTTACATTAATGACTTGTTTTAATATTTTTTTACAAAACTGCTTTCTTGCTACAAAATTCTTTTTCCGATAAAGTGCAATCTATACATATAATAACATTGTAAAAACGTGTGTGTACTTTATCGAATATCGAGAAAAAAATTGTTGCTTTTTTTTTTATAGTAGCACGGTAAAGTGACTGCACTATGCCTGATGGTAAGCATAGTACAATCCAAAAACAATGGCGACCAACGAGTACATACTGTCCATCGCCGGTCGCCGCTGTCATGTCGGCCTGCGAAAAGCTGGATATGCACAGGCTGATCCCGAAACGCGACCCGCAAAAGCGAATCACTATGACGGGCTTTTGCAAGTGTCTAGAAATAATTAATAGAATACATTTCAATCATTTTTATAAATGTCTGACTGTGTATCTGTCTGTCTGCTTGTTTGTATGAACACGCATCACTACTAAAGTACTGGGTTCACCATAAATCCTAAAGCATATCCTCGGGAGTAACTTAGTCTTAGTTTCATTAAAATTGGGTCACTTTATCAATGTAGTTTTGATGACGTTAGTACGAGAGACAAGTAGAGAAGTAGATGTACTTAATACAAACTTCCACGCAGACGAAGTCGCGGGCACAGCTAGATAATAATAATAATGTTACTTTTAACTGAGGTACGGTTATAATCACTACGTCAGCCCACAACATATTGGCGATTTTAAACACCGAGAGATCTTGAGTTCTATATTTTATCCACATATGCTAATACTTATATGAATATTTCTCAGATATATGTTTCCTCAAAACGTTTTCCTGCTTCGTCAGCTTATAATGTTTCCAATTTAAGTTAGGACATGTACATCAAGTCTGAATAAATTGTTGGTACACGTCGTAGTATTCAAAACTGCGAACATCGAATTCCGCCGGTCAAAATATATAGCCGGTATAGTTCGCAAAAAGATTTTTGCTCTATTTGTTTTAAATATAATAATATAACACGCTGTTCGTAGTAACATCACCCTACTTTATACTACCTGGTAATATAAATATGACTTAAAATTATCCATTTCCTTAGTATCAGGCAAAACTACCAAGGAGTTTGAAATATCACGTTGTTTACTCATTTTATTGCAAACTTTTTTGTAGATCATATATTACTAGTATCTTGTATATATCATAAACATAAAAAGCACATATTAACATTGTTCACAATACATTTAATAATTTAGTTCAAGATTTAGGTAGAATTAGCAAAGAGTATAATAGAATTGATATTATTGTATAATGTATAATATACATCACGCTTTTAGCTTCGAGTACACGTATTGAGACCGCTTCTGATATTTTAGGAATAGTGTGGTGTTATTCGGTCGGCTGACTGAATCTAAAATATACTAACTAGGTCATCCATATTGCGAACAAGATTGATTTCTTCCCTTTTTAATTCGGCCAACGGAAAGTTTGGTGCACGTATTAATATTTAAGTGCACGAAGTATAGTTTCACACGTGTTATTTTGTTATGTATAATCTATATATACTTCTATACTAATATTATAAAGCTGAAGAGTTTGTTTGCTCGAACGCGTTAATCTCAGGCACTATTGGTCCGATTTGAAGATTCTTTCAGTGTTAGATAGCTCCTTTATCGAGAAAGGCTATAGGCTCTATACCAACACGAAGATTGATTTCTTCCCTTTTTAATTCGGCCAACGGAAATTTTGGTGCACGTATTAATATTTAAGTTTATGAAGTATAGTTTCACACGTCTATATATACTTCTATACTAATATTATAAAAAAAGAGTTTGTTTGCTCGAACGCGTTAATCTCAGGCACTATTGGTCCGATTTGAAGATTCTTTCAGTGTCAGATAGCTCCTTTATCGAGGAAGGCTATAGGCTCTATACCAACACGGTAAGATCAATGGTAAGGTGGTAGAGCCATGCTGTAGCTATTACTAGTTTCAGCATGAATGGGTCGGCTCACCCGGGATAGTACCACCCTCTCACAGAACACCGACGTAAAGTAACAGTGCTTGCATTGTTGCGTTTCGTTCGGTCAGTGAGAGAGCCGGAGGCCCACCTCCTTCCCCCTTTCTCCTTTCTCTACCCCTCCCCAATACACAGGCTGGCAACGCACTTGCAACTCCCCTGGTGTTGCTAGTGTCTATGGACGGTGGTGATCACTTAACATCAGGTGAACCAGCAGTTAGTTGGCCTGCTTTTGACATAAAAGAAAAGAAGCGGAGAACCAATGGAGAATGTTTCAAAATCGGGGTTAACGTACGTATTATTTAAAAATATTCACACCTTCTATGTGAACGAAGTCGTGAGTTAAAGTTATCGTTCACCCAAAGTAACTATTCACTGGCAGAAGTTAGTTTATGAATAAAACAGGCATGAATAAAAACAGTTTTATAATACCACCATGCATTCAAAGTCTTATGTTTTTATTCTTATAATTCTTATCTTTAAGTTTAACTCGATATAAATAACTGGCAAAGCTATTATTGACGAAACCGGTGACACTGCAACTGTTGCTTAAACTCTCGTGCGCACAATTTACGAAACGATCACTAACTTACCTGTCACGTTTGCAAGTCTCATGACATTTTGAGATCGTAATCCTTTCACTGAACCAGCGATTCTTTGTCGTTCTCAACTCTTGTTCTTAGAATGGGATTCAAGTTCGCTACACGTTGCCTGTTTCGAGCCGTTGTGTTACTGTTAAATAGATGCATATATGGTTCTATGGTAATACAACGTATTCTTGACTTTCTTTACAGCAAAAGACAGGTTACTATTTTTATTCTATTTACTTTTTGCATTATTGTGTGTGCAAACAATGAAATCATAGATATGATAATGAATAAAATTATATTTGTATAGTTCGGTACAAAAATCAAATATTTATATACTTGATTAAGTGTATTTTATACATCGTTGACGGGTTAAGAAGAAGAATGATAAATGGTTGATAAAAATGATAAATATTGTGTCGCATTTGGTCGGCATCTCATCTAATGTTAAACTGCATATATGGTTCTATGGTAATGCAACGTATTCTTGACTTTCTTTACAACGCTCTCAAAAGACAGGTTACTATTTTTATTCTATTTACTTTTTGCATTGTTGTGTGTGCAAACAATGAAATCATAGATGTGATAATGAATAAAATTATATTTGTATAGTTCGGTACAAAAATCAAATATTTATATAGTTGATTAAGTGTATTTTATACATCGTTGACGGGTTAAGAAGAAGAATGATAAATGGTTGATAAAAATGATAAATATTGTGTCGCATTTGGTCGGCATCTCATCTAATGTTAAAGTACCTGGACGACCGAACCTAGCTCGGTTCTTTAAAAACATTTTTAAATTGAAATAAACTGTTAGTTTTGTATCACAAAATTAGCATGTCATATGAAAAAAAAAGATATCTCTCTTTTGGTCTCATGCGGATTCGAACTGGGGTTAGACGTATTTTCGAAGCAGCCGATTTCCATTTGAGCTATTTTTGTTTTGACAGCTGCGGCGAAATTTACCTTTATATTCTAGCTATATATTTTCATTGCCTGAAAATTCAGATGAAAAAAGTTTTCTACGAACGAAATGTAGCTAGATCGATTTATCGTCCCCGAAACCACCCACATACTAAGTTTCACGGAAATCGCTGCCGCTGTTTCCGAGATCCTGAATATATAAAAATATACAAGAATTGCTCGTTTAAAGGTATAGAGATGAAGAAGTGACATAAGATTGTAGTAACATGGTAAACTAAAATAAAAATTCAAATATATGTGCTGAAACACATCTAGTTATAGGTATTTGACGACAGATGTTCAACTGTCGGATTCCGATACGAAATATATATAAGGGTTGTTGAGGTATGTATGCTTGGTACACATATATGTTTCAACAACTCATATATGTATGAATAGTTAGCTTAGGTTAGCTCAGATAGGTCGCGAATTGCATGTATCAGGCAACAGCCAAAGCCGAGGTGTGCCGTGCACCCTTGAGCTAGTTGTCAAAATAAAATCGGCTGAGTGCCTTAAGCGCTCGCCTTAGTAGTCCGGTGAAGCTGTTAAGACCTTGCATGGTCAATAGCGTAGTCAGTTCGAAAAAAAAAAATCAACTTTCGGATAGTAGTTAGCCAGTCAGGTATTTTGCTATGGATACATTATTGTGTTTTTCCTTCATCAAAAGCACGCATTTTATAGAATTAGAACCTACGTCGATCCACACGGAGTCCGAACACTATGCCACTGGTCCATTTTCTTTGCATACTAATGAAATATTTAATATTTTGAAGACAAGCGCGATGTAATAAAAACCAACCTTTTTTATTAAAACAAGAATGATAATGTTGTTGTACAAAGTGTTGAAACCGGTTTTAACAACTTTGTTACAAAATATATTAAGGAAAATATAGTTCAAACAATAAATAAATAATATGTATGTATTACTAATCTCCCTAACATAATATGGTATATTATATATTTCTAACAAAAATATAAACATAAAAACTGGTTTAATAAAAGGAATTTTAAATGATAGTCTTCATTTTTATTTTAAATTTTTTCCTATTCACGTTACAATTTATTTGTAAGAACCTCAACTTAGTAAACCGAATAACTTATTTTATAAACGTAACTTGCTGTAATGTAACTTTATTATGAGCGGAGTATATCTTCCTTATTGTTGTTCAACAGTTTCTTATTCCTATGTTGGTAAATTGTTCACGCAATGTTTTTATGGTACTCGTTTATAGCTATTTCATCAAATAAAAGTTCCACTATTTTAATAAATGAAAAAGAAATGTAAATATTCAAAACTCTTAGAACATGATCCGCTTTCATCGCAAAAAATGTAAACTATATATTTTTATTGTAAGATGATGAAATAACCGAAATATATAATACAACTATATTATATACATTATACATTACATGATATAAAACAAAGTTCTCTGGCACGTCTGTCTGTCTGTCTGTTCGCGATAAACTCAAAAACTTCTAAACGAATTCTCATGCTGTCCATAAATAAAGATTCACCAGTCGATAAAGTGATTCCTGAGGAAGGTTTTGTGGTATATAATTTGTCAGGGTTTTGTGTAAATTGTTTGAAATGCAACGATAATTGTTGGAAATGTCGGAAAAAGTCAAGCCGGCTGGGAGTTTTGATCAAAAATGCTGCCTAATCCTTTTGAGATATAACAAAACAAAATCCGTGTTATTAAAAAAAGTTGCATACGTGTTGAATACTTGCTTTAAAAAAGTTTGATTACAAAGGAGTATCTTACCCTTGTTTACAGACGGACCTCTTTTAAATGTAAATATCGTCTACACTTGTCTAAGTTGACAGTTCTTATTTTATTATTGTGATTTATTGTATTTCTAGTTGCCGGCGAAAGGCGTTTCGTAATAAATTATGTATTTCCTGGGTATAATTGATTTGGAAGAAATTACACAATTTTAGAGATTCACAGTTAAATCATAACTACTACTATATGACACTACTGACATTTGTTAATGTATTTGACAATTTATTATTCTGACATTATGCTGTTGTTCTACCTCACCAATGTTCCTTTATGGAAATCTGAACAAAAATATTATTCACACCCTATATAATATGGTGATCAAAATTCAATTGAACACGATTCCTATGGCCTTCCATCCCATGGCCTGTATTTATTTCTAAACCAAGTAAGTGTTTGTCAAATTAAACAAAATTGTAACATGACACAACGGAAAAGGATACGTCATCACGATTTAATTAACTCGCTGCTACTTGGTTTCATAAAATATATAATTACTTTAAAGCGGTTTACAGTTCAATTAATAGAAATATTATACTTAAGAAATTCTCATTAATTCGTAAATTATACACGTATTGATGAAATAGATGATTAAAGACAAAAGATGCATATATAATTCATATACTCGCATGTTGCAATCACGAAGGAATCATTAATTTGATGTTACAAAATTATTATTAGCAATTCAATAAATATCAAGTCCCTGATCTTGTTTTAAAAATACAGGTTTTTATCAGAGATTGTATGTAGCATGAGTAAGAAGGAAGCCTTTCAAAATCAACGCTGTTAAGCTGGCATTCACTTTCAATAATGCTTAATTGAGCATAAAACCGGTTCGTATTTAATGATTATAATTAGTTCAGGTGGATTCAAGAATGATTTAGATTCACAATTGAACCCGAAGGTGGCGGTTTCGGTTTAATTTTAGGAATTTTTATAATGATCAAGGCAGGGCAACGTCCGCCGGGCCCGCCAGTTTATAAGAATAACTGACTGTATCGATGCACTGCCCAAACTAATGACGCTATGGACTGCTCACGTTATAAATGCGAAAAATAATTTGCTTGTATGTGTATTAGGCTTTCACGCGTTATATACACAACCGATTAATATGAAAATTTGCATATATATTATCAAGGCTAGAGTATATGTACATATCCTTTAAATATACCAGCGTTAAAAATACATCTAGATTTTTTTTCAATCTCAATTTTAAAAAAAACCGAACATTCATATACACTGTTTCATTCTAAGTTAAAACACCGGAATCAGATATCGTTTCTCTACGCGTAAAGGGGACTAATGATGAAAATACGTGGTATGTGATAGGACATAGAGTGCTCCTCATCCAGAAAAAACGTACTGTTCCATAGATATAGATCCTTTTTTTTTTCGAACCGAATTCGCTATTTACCCAGCATGGTCTTAACAGCTTCAAAGTAAATCAAATCAAAAACACTTTATTCAATTGAGGCCCTAAGAAGTCACTCTGAACGTCAAAACTGAAGCTGTTAAGACCATGCTGGGTAAATAGCGAATTCGGTTCGAAAAAAAAAAGGATCTATATCTATGGAACAGTACGTTTTTTCTGGATGAGGAGCACTCTATGTCCTATCACATACCACGTATTTTCATCATTAGTCCCCTTTACGCGTAGAGAAACGATATCTGATTCCGGTGTTTTAACTTAGAATGAAACAGTGTATATGAATGTTCGGTTTTTTTTAAAATTGAGATTGAAAAAAAATCTAGATGTATTTTTAACGCTGGTATATTTAAAGGATATGTACATATACTCTAGCCTTGATAATATATATGCAAATTTTCATATTAATCGGTTGTGTATATAACGCGTGAAAGCCTAATACACATACAAGCAAATTATTTTTCGCATTTATAACGTGAGCAGTCCATAGCGTCATTAGTTTGGGCAGTGCATCGATACAGTCAGTTATTCTTATAAACTGGCGGGCCCGGCGGACGTTGCCCTGCCTTGATCATTATAAAAATTCCTAAAATTAAACCGAAACCGCCACCTTCGGGTTCAATTGTGAATCTAAATCATTCTTGAATCCACCTGAACACTCACAAAAATTTTCGTCAAAATCTGTCCAGCCGTTTAGGAGGAGTTTAGTCACATACATACGGACAGAAGAATGTATCGTATTTGAAACATATACGAATAATGTATTAGTTGTAAATTGTATGTGAAAGTAATATATAATTAGTTTCGGAAATGAGTGTAATTAGAAAAGTGGCCAATAATATTTTCCGAAAGCTAATAAAGACATTACAGAAGAATGTCAAAGAAAATTTTTTAATATCATATAAGGCAAACGGTAAAAGGCGGGTCACGTGATGTTAAGTGATCACCGCCGTCCATGGACACTAGCAACACCAGGGGAATCGCAAGTGTGTTACCAGCCTGTGTTTGGGAGAAGAGAGGGAAGGTGAGGTGCGCCTCCGGCGTTCTCACTGACCGAACGAAACGCAACAATGCAAGCACTGTTACTTCAACTCGGTTTTCTGTGAGAGGAGTATCTTACCCTTGTTTACAGACGGACCTCTTTTAAATGTAAATATCGTCTACACTTGTCTAAGTTGACAGTTCTTATTTTATTATTGTGATTTATTGTATTTCTAGTTGCCGGCGAAAGGCGTTTCGTAATAAATTATGTATTTCCTGGGTATAATTGATTTGGAAGAAATTACACAATTTTAGAGATTCACAGTTAAATCATAACTACTACTATATGACACTACTGACATTTGTTAATGTATTTGACAATTTATTATTCTGACATTATACGTATATCTATCTCACGTACTTTCACGTAATATATTAACCTTATAAACTGCTTATTTTAACAATTACACCATTTTCTTTTAACCAAAATGTCACAATAATGGTAACCAATTTAACTTGAAATAAATAATGTTTCTTTATGAAAATCTGAAAAAAAATATTATTCACACCCTATATAATATGGTGATCAAAATTCAATTGAACACGATTCCTATGGCCTTCCATCCCATGGCCTGTATTTATTTCTAAACCAAGTAAGTGTTTGTCAAATTAAACAAAATTGTAACATGACACAACGGAAAAGGATACGTAACAGTGTATATGAATGTTCGGTTTTTTTTAAAATTGAGATTGAAAAAAAATCTAGATGTATTTTTAACGCTGGTATATTTAAAGGATATGTACATATACTCTAGCCTTGATAATATATATGCAAATTTTCATATTAATCGGTTGTGTATATAACGCGTGAAAGCCTAATACACATACAAGCAAATTATTTTTCGCATTTATAACGTGAGCAGTCCATAGCGTCATTAGTTTGGGCAGTGCATCGATACAGTCAGTTATTCTTATAAACTGGCGGGCCCGGCGGACGTTGCCCTGCCTTGATCATTATAAAAATTCCTAAAATTAAACCGAAACCGCCACCTTCGGGTTCAATTGTGAATCTAAATCATTCTTGAATCCACCTGAACACTCACAAAAATTTTCGTCAAAATCTGTCCAGCCGTTTAGGAGGAGTTTAGTCACATACATACGGACAGAAGAATGTATCGTATTTGAAACATATACGAATAATGTATTAGTTGTAAATTGTATGTGAAAGTAATATATAATTAGTTTCGGAAATGAGTGTAATTAGAAAAGTGGCCAATAATATTTTCCGAAAGCTAATAAAGACATTACAGAAGAATGTCAAAGAAAATTTTTTAATATCATATAAGGCAAACGGTAAAAGGCGGGTCACGTGATGTTAAGTGATCACCGCCGTCCATGGACACTAGCAACACCAGGGGAATCGCAAGTGTGTTACCAGCCTGTGTTTGGGAGAAGAGAGGGAAGGTGAGGTGCGCCTCCGGCGTTCTCACTGACCGAACGAAACGCAACAATGCAAGCACTGTTACTTCAACTCGGTTTTCTGTGAGAGGAGCACTCTATGTTCTATCACGTACCACGTATTTTCACCATTCGTCCCCTTTACGCGTAGAGAATAGATATCTGATTCCGGTGTTTTAACTTAGAATGAGACAGTGTATATATATGAATGTTCTGTTTTTTTTTAATTGATTTTGAAAAAAAAAATCTATATATATTTTGAACGCTGGTATATTCAAAGGATATGTAGATTATTATACTCTAGCCTTGATAATATGTATGCAAAGTTTAATGTTAATCGGTTGTGTATATAACGCGTGAAAGCCTAAGCATACAAGCCTAAGCATACACACAAGCAAATTATTTTTCGCATTTATAACGGAAATGAGTGTAATTAGAAAAGTAGCCAATAATATTTCCCGAAAACTAATAAAGACATTACAGAAAAATGTTAACGAATTTTTTTTAATATCATATAAGGCAAACGGAAAGGCGGGTCACGTGATATTAAGTGATCACCGCCGTCCATAGACACTAGCAACACCAGGGGAATCGCAAATGTGTTGCCAGCCTGTGTTTGGGAGAAGAGAGGGAAGGGGAGGTGCGCCTCCGCCGTTCTCACTGACCGAACGAAACGCAACAATGCAAGCACTGTTACTTCACGTCAGTTTTCTATGAGAGGGTTGTACTACCCCGGGCGAGTCGACCCATTCATGCTGAGACTAGTAATAGCTTCAACGTGGCTCTACCACCATAAGTCAATTGCTGTTTTACGATGCTGTTTGATATGGTTTATAAAATTTTGATATATTTATCACTAATATTTATACACTTTTTAACTGAATATTAAAAAACGTTTTGACAACACAAAACATGGTATATAATATTCCGAACTCGGTATTTCGTAACGAAAACCGAGAACGTGTATTCTATTAAGTTATCAATTTAAATTCACTTTCCATTAGCGAAACGTAACATTATTATCACCGTGTTTTCTTCTAATTACATAATCGCGTTAGTAGCGATCGTTATATTAACTTTCGGTTTATTTCCAGTGTGCCGATCTTCAAAAACTTACCAGAGGACACGCTTATCAAAATATCAGACGTATTAGAGGAGACTCACTATCAAAATGGCGACTACATTATCAGACAAGGGGCGAGGGGTGATACATTCTTCATTATATCAAAAGGACAGGTAAGTTTATGAAATTAGATATACGTATTTCGTTCACTTATAAGCGACCGCGAGATCATCGTCAGCCCGTATTTTTCCATAGTTAACTATTCTAACAAGCTGCTGCTGATTCTATTGAGAACTATATATTCTATTTGTCATTTGTTTTTTCATTATAATATCGTCACTATAGAATACAATAATTCGTATAACCCTTTTATCGATTTTAAGTTACCAGTTACCACCATTACATTTCATTATAACTGCTTAGCCTCTATAGAAAAGCGTGACGAGCCGACCCATTCATGCTGAAACCAGTAATAGCTTCAGCGTGGCTCTACCACCATTATATTTATTTTATTTGTCATTAGTTTTTTCATAATAATATCGTCACTATAGAATATAATAATTCGTATAACCCTTTTATAGATTTTAAGTTACCAGTTACCACCATTACATTTCATTATAACTGCTTAGCCCCTATAGAAAAGCGTTATGATGTGTAGCTACATTTATGTACATCTACCTGTAAAAGTTTTGACAAAATAGGTTTAATCTTTTCGTAGATTACGCCGAACAAACAAGAGGCACTTTAATTTTATTTATATTTAAAAAAAATATTAGTATTCTTATTACAGCTATAATGTGAATTGAATCGAATGCATTGATTTTCGTTTATTCCAAACATAATCATACACTACAAATCGATGTCGAGTATTCATAATTTAACTGTGTTTAATTGCATGAATTTGCATTTTTGAATCGAGGATTCAAAAAAAGGAGGCACTGGATTGTAACAGATTCTAAATGTAAAGAAAACCTTAGATCGGGATATAGGATAACATTGGGATAGAACTGTTCTAGTGTTTCATTTGTTAATTACAAAGATCAAGTTAAAATACTTCACCAAGCGCCTATTGCTACATCACTTAATATCAATTGAGATTGTGGTTAAACCGTGGCCCGTATCTGGGTAAGAAAAAAAGCTGTTGTTAACGTTCATTTTTATTATAACACAAGAGAACAATAATGACATCGTTAAAGAGTCATTTATGTCATTACTGTAATGATTCTAAACTATCGAGTTATTAGGGTTATTCTTTTGTTATTTACATTGATTTAATCCAATGACATGATGTTTAAAAATATCTCATACGGGGACGCTCTCTTAACAGTTCGGTTTCACTTTCTTCCGAATCAACTTTCGAGAATCGATAAACATATGGTACTGTACAACGCGTCTTCTTCACCTCTGTCCACACATCGAAGTTTTGTAAACATAATTACACGGTCTTCGATTCGTAATTCGACTTTATCTGTCGTGAATCTGCTTTTAAATTATTATATGGCGTGTTGTAACTAATTTTGTTTATAGCTTTGTCTGACACGTAATCATTGAAATCCCTTTGTGATTTTAATATTTTCCCAGCGTGGAATAATTTGAACCAGTAGTGTTTGTTTTCGTGTATCACAGTGTTGTATAATATTATGTACGTAGAAGCGGTGACTGTGCAAGAGGTTTACCTTGGCATTTAAATAGTTTCTACCGACTGCAATTGTTTTGTCCGATCAATGTGAATTCGGTGGTTAATTTTCTTATGTCGCTTGTTAAAGTTTGAACACATTCTCTTCTGAATAAAGCGGTAATAAGTTTAAAAATGATTAGTTATTCTATTTCATTTCTTATTTGTATGAAATACTAGCTTATGCCCACGACTGCATCTGCGTGGAATAGTTACTTTGGGCTAATGCTACCTACCACTCTTAAGAGGAAAAATAAACTCGATTTTGGAACATCCTTGATTGGTCCTCCGCTCCTATTGGACTTAGCGTGATGATATATATCCTATAACCTTCCTCGATAAATGAGCTATATAACACTGAAAGAATTTTCCAAATCGGACCAGTAGTTCCTGAGATTACCCTACACGTCACAAACTCACAAACTTTACCTCTTTATAATATAGATAGATACTTCTGAAATGTGTTCTAGTAACTTCTATATAAAATATTTACGTTTGATAACTTTAATACAGCTTTACTTAAGTCCGTTTTTCGTTGGTTAAATAATATTTTAGAATACTATCTTATCAAAATCAAAGACCGTGCAAAGTTTTGTCACCTGAACACAGCATAATTTATATATTTGTTTCTGTATTGTCTCATCTGATTGCTGATTCTTTTATGTGTTGTCATTAATTATCAAAACATATGTGAAAACAATGTGGTCGTGTGACTAAATTTTAATTTTTGTATACACAAACACGGAGTTAGAGGCCAAAATGTGAGGCTATTGTGCCTACAAGGTCAGCGTACTGAGTGACGGAGAGAGGGCCGCGTTGATGGTATTCTGAAGTCATATTTTTACACTGGTTTGTTATAGTTTGTACACATTAAATGGGTGTTAAATATTAATGTCGCCATCAATGTTAAATCACTATAACATTAACAAAGGAACTCGCTGCCATAAGCGTACAATAGCGGAACTAGTTTTAAAAATAAATGTTTATGATATTTAGCAACTGTGCTAAAACTATAAATGGTCATGTCTATGACATCATTCTACCAAATCGGCGGCTATTTCGATGTTTCGAACTTTATAGAACAGCTATTAATTATGTTATTTTAAATTGTGAATTAAGAGAGGCAAACACTACAATTATTAATCGGCTGTCATCCTTGGCCTCTTTTGGTCCTGAAATTTGAATTTCACAACTAAAATCTTTGAGTTTTTATTTGTGTTTACGATAATATTGAATCTATTGAAATAATTTTTCAATAAATTCTGAAATATGATTTGCATCACCGAACCCAATGTTTTGAGGGCAACCATTTCTGGTTTGGATTTGCGTGTTCTAGTGAATGCTGTTTACAATTACACGATTATTACATTATCTTGTTTTTTTTTTTGTGACACAATGTTTTATGTTCTTTGAGTAATTTCGTAAACGAAACAAATGCTGGCTATGTAATGTCAGTGTTATACTTTTTGGACGTATAATTATTTGAGTTTTGTGTATTACACTTTTAAGATATTGTAAATAATCGTTTTTATTTTAAGAGTGGTTGCAAATTATAAACGTTTTAGATCGATTTTTGAATTACAACAAAATATATATTTTAGCGGTATGTTACTTTCAATTAATATTGTATAGCACCGTTTTTCAAATCATGTTGACGCAGTGGTATGCTGTTCATAAACACGCCAATTATCGTAAATTCGAATCCTATAGTGAGTATAAATTTCATTGGATGTTGGTACTGACATTAACCAGATCAGTTACCTAGTATCTAGAAGTATCTAGAGGTTTACTTTAGAACGAATCTCTACCTGTATCTATTACCATCTTTATCTTCCACCACCACACCACATCTTCAGATAACATAAGGTGAAATTGTGGTTAACGGCGAATTTCTCAAAAGTCTAAAAATATAAAGAAACTCGTTTACCATTATGGCAAGCGGCAATGTTACTAAACGGTTTTGTTTGCTTTGTTGTTGGCGCTATAACTAGAGTTGCTATAACATATTATATCAATAATAGCAATTCTAAGTAGAAAGTAATATTTATTTCTCGCTTTTAATGTAATATCTATAACGACTGACATGGCATTATTCAAATGAATTCGTTATATTCAGAGAAAACGTTATATTGGAGTTTTAATTATTATTTAATTGCCTTATATGGTTAAAAGTTGTTTATTTTTTTTTTACAAATATTTAATTTATACAATTATAAATATCCGGATAATAGATTGATATATAAGCCAGGCCCGACTTCGTCCATGTTTGTTTCTTTATGAATTATGACACCGTAGATTATCTTCTTGTGACTATAGAGATTTATAAGAGAAACTTTTGGATGTCAGATTTCTTTCCAATTCTTAATCTTTATGTAGTATTTATCTAATATAGCCTGTGTATTGTTCTAATGTGCAAGCTATATTTTTGGAGGGTTTCATTAAAATCCGTGTAGGAGTATGAAAAGAGTAACAAAGAATAGATTTTAGAGATAAGAAATCATTGCACTATATTCAAACTTGATTTTATATTTTTTGTAATTGCAATTTACTATAAAAATAGCCTTTGTTCCTTAAACAACGAACCAGTTACATTTAATTAATATGATATAACGATTTGCTTGTATAAAAATGAGCAAATAAATCAAGTATTTTGAATCAGTGAGGTGTAACAAAAGTTACCGTTTGTAGGCGGTCGGTCTTGTGAAATTATACGGATCATTTCACCGCCGCTCCGACTGTTACTCTAAGGTGTATTATCTCATCCATTTCCGACGTTATCTCACTAGTGTTTATATGCAAACGATTTTTTGTTCCTACATCGGTTCATATTTAATTTACATTCGTCGTAAAACTCGTTTCCGGAGATTCTTGAACCGGTAATGTCATTACGTACTTACACAATAGTTAGAATTCACATTCTTGTTTTAGTTTAATACGTACACTGCTGTAACTTCATGTTTCATTAATCATTTGCTTTAGAAGTGTCGATGATGATTGAAAAAGTTTTAAATCAAATCAAATCAAAAATTCGTTTCCGGAGATTCTTGAACCGGTAATGTCATTATGTAATTACACAAGAGTTAGAATTCACATTCTTGTTTTAATTGAATACGTACAGTGCTGTCTGTAACTTTATGTTTCTTTAATAGTTTGCTTTACAAGTGTCGATGATGATTGAAAAAGTTTTAAATCAAATCAAATCAAAAATTCGTTTCCGGAGATTCTTGAACCGGTAATGTCATTACGTAATTACACAAGAGTTAGAATTCACATTCTTGTTTTAATTGAATACGTACAGTGCTGTCTGTAACTTTATGTTTCTTTAATAGTTTGCTTTACAAGTGTCGATGATGACTGAAAAAGTTTTAAATCAAATCAAATCAAAAATTCGTTTCCGGAGATTCTTGAACCGGTAATGTCATTATGTAATTACACAAGAGTTAGAATTCACATTCTTGTTTTAATTGAATACGTACAGTGCTGTCTGTAACTTTATGTTTCTTTAATAGTTTGCTTTACAAGTGTCGATGATGACTGAAAAAGTTTTAAATCAAATCAAATCAAAAATTCGTTTCCGGAGATTCTTGAACCGGTAATGTCATTATGTAATTACACAAGAGTTAGAATTCACATTCTTGTTTTAGTTGAATGTGTACATTGCTGTAACTTTATGTTTCTTTAATCATTTGCTTTAGAAGTTTCGATGATGATTGACAAAGTTTTAAATCAAATCAAATCAAAAATTCGTTTCCGGAGATTCTTGAACCAGTAATGTCATTACGTACTTACACAAGAGTTAGAATTCACATTCTTATTTTAGTTGAATGTGTACATTGCTGTAACTTTATGTTTCTTTAATCATTTGCTTTAGAAGTGTCGATGGTGATTGTTAAAGTTTTAAATCAAATCAAATTAAAAATACTTTATTCAGTTTAGACCCTAATAAGGCGCTTATGAACGTCATCGAGAAGAACCGGTAAGAAACACGATCGCGTACATCTTAACATATATATTTCCAATACATTATACGTTACAATATTTTTTATTGAATAGACAGAGAGGAGTCAATTCCAGACATCACCATCGTTCATATATTGATCCACTCTATAGTAACCTTTTGACACCAAAACCCGCTTAACGTGGTGCTTTATTATAGTAATCCCTTTTAAAACATCATGACTAATGTTAAAAACGTTTTAATTTATCTTCTGTATTTTTATATCAACTTGGCGAAATGAGGATCAATCAAGTAAAAATTACTGAACGTATTGGTATAGAAGTATGACCATTTTATATGGAATTTATCATAGATGGTTCTAGGTTACCTTTCGGATTCGATTGACCCTTTGTCATTTTTAATGCCCAACGGAAAGGGCAGGTATCAGATACTATTGTTTCGGGTGGTACCTGCACCGGATAGCACGCAGGGAGCCGACGGCCGCCTGCCACGAGTGCGGCGCTGAGGAAGATACCGCGCAGCACACGCTGTCTGAGTGTGCTGCGTGGGGGGAGCAGCGCCGCATCCTGGCGGCGGCCGTGGGAACGGACTTATCGCTGCCGAGCGTGGTTTCGGCCATGCTCGGCAGCGAACAGGCTTGGCGAGCGATGGCCTCCTTCTGCGAGGAGGTCATCTCGCAGAAGGAGGAGGCGGAGAGGGCCCGCGAGGCAGACCCTCAAAGTGGCCGTCTCCGCCAAAGGAGGACAGGCAGGAGGAGAAGGCGCTTCGCCCAACTCCTCCTGCCACCGTAGCCGGACCTGAGGGGATGGGCCGGGGGGCCCATCTCCTCATTGCACAGGTCCGGCGGACGAGGGGGGGCAGCCGGTGTGTACCCGGTCTGTCCCTCTATAGGTAGGAGCCCGGCGGTCACCTTCCGCCGGGCGGACCGTTGGGGCGGCTCTACAAGGTTGATTAGCTTGAACGATCCCTTGCCGCCCCCACAAAACGGTCTGTCGGTACACCGTGGGGTTTTAGTCCGTGCGACTCGGACATAACCCACCCTCTCCCGTATCCATAAGGGATTTCCCCACGTTAAAAAAAAGAAGGTATCAGATACTATAAATAAAAAATAGCTTTATCCATTGACACATGATTTAGTAATGTCACGATTAGTTGCCGTCAGTATGCTGGTCTATAAATATCACGACACGGGACCGTATTCAAGAACGTGAAGCGATATTTCACCGCGACATCTACTACTGATGCCTTCTTTTACATGGACGTTAGTCTCTTCATTAGCAAACATTCGTCATGTTGCATATTTACTAAACATAGCTGAAATAAAAGGCTTAGCTGTATGATTACTGCTACAAATTTTTTTTATATCCATTCGTTCTTAAATAAATGAATGAATTTTACTGGCTTTCGAATTTCACCTGAATTACAACGTTTACTAACGTAGCAGAAATAAAAGTCTTAGCTGTATGATTACTGCTACAAAAAATCCGTTTTTATATCCATTCGTTCTTAAATAAATGAATGAATTTTACTGACTTTCGAATTTCACCTGAATTACAACGGCTTACTGATTATAATCGATCGATACTATGATAATAAGCCGTGATAATCAACCTAGTCCTAGACCGTCACCTTAATGTTTATATTTCAACAGAAATTCTTTTTGCAACTTCGTGACTTTTTGTAGACGTTTTTGCTTCAACACAGCGCAGAACGACGCGCGGTTTCTATATTTTAACAAGCTCTTTCCCGCTACTTTGTTTGCCTTAATATAGTATTGACCTATTCACCGTGGATAGTATTTTTTGAGAGGAAAGATACGTCTGTAACTCTTGTAAAGTGTATGCAAAAACTCCTGATAGTCGATTACTCAATAGCGTAGGTGTGAAAGATTAGATATAATTAAGATTATAGATAAAAAAACATTGGTAAATCTAATATATAAAAATCTCGGGTCACGGTGTTAGTGTTTGAACTCCTTCGAAACGGCTGGACCGATTTTTAATGAAATTTTAAATGTATATTTGGTGGTATGAGAATAGTTTGTAAAGTATATTTTATACCTCTAGGTGATTAGGGTATACGTATCCAGTTTTTTGTATTTTTTTCATTTGCCATCAAGAAATACATATATCCCTAAATTTTTCACCTTCCTAACCCCACACTTCCATTTTTTATTCGTGATTTTAGTATTTTTGTATGAACAATATCGAAATGACTCAACGGTTGTTTGTATCTTACACAAAACGAAATTATTGATTTTGCTGAATGACAGATGGCGCTACGTCCGCCTCATCGAAATTTCTTCCACAAATGCCTAAGTCATGCACTAAACCAACTAGGTATGTGTTTGAGTAAGTCCCTGAATTGTTTGGTTTCACAATTAGAAATTGTAGGAGTCGCTGTAATCGGGTTCTAGGTATTTTAAGATTTTTCGGGTTTGGAAATACAAGTGAAACCGGTAGGTAACCGATTTCACGCAGACGAAGTTGCGCGAGTCAGCTAGTAGTAATATATATTTTTTAATTTAATCGTTCCAGTAGCACTTATTAAATTGTTTAAATCGATGTAACATATGTTAAAACGTCAATCAATTATATGTTGTTAGAGAATTACACGCTACAAGTCAATTCATACATGAAGCAGTTTATCTTATTCCTCTCGTCTCAACTTTAATGACAACTTTCAATGTTCTCTCAATGGTAGTTTCACATGTTTATAGCAACATTATTGATTTAACTTGACCAGTTGGATAAATTTTATTGCACTTTTTTACTTGTTTGTGTCGGCTGAAGTACTTGTTCTACAAGTCACTCGGTTTAGTAGTGTGTAACGAACTTTCTTTCTAGCTTTAAGACATACGTATAAAAAATTGGGATATTCTTAATTGCGAATCGTTATATATATTTTAAGGACTATAATATAAGGATAGTAGAAATAATTATGGTAATTATATCTCAAAGCTATATAAAATATATTGAACATCTTTAAAAAAAAAACAATATCCTCTGTTTGTTGCCTTAGTCTGATTTTATGTCTGCGATTTTATCAGAAACTGGACCGATTTTATCTAATGGAGTAATCTACATACTTACGGAAAGGCTTAATTTTACTTCGTATTATAAAATAATACCTGCGAGTGGCGTCGCCGTATTTATAACCTTCTATAATAAAACGGACAATAAACCCATATGTTTGTTCAAAATTCGAAAAATTATCTTTTGTTAGTTGGTTGGGTTCACTTTCATTTCACTTTTACTACACCTGACGGTCATTGACACTGTGCTTTAACATAGACGGGTAGAGATTGACTATATTTTTTCAATTTTCTAGATAATTAGGTCAAAAATTGAGCAACCTATTTTTTTAGAATTTGATTTAGAAAGTATCAAATATCAAGTACTGAGTATCCTGTAAAAATATTGCTAACGAGTAACCAGTCACCCAGTATAATTTGTCAATTTTTTTTTTAATTATCTAGGCAGGATAACGTCCGCCGGTCCCGCTATAGTATATACTATTGGCTATGCCCTGAGTTTTCCTCCAATTTTTAATTACTGTTAATACAGTTGTTAAATAAGGCTAAACAAGTTTTGTTTACGACAGCTGCGTAGAGAGTTGATCACAGAACTCAGGTGAACAGCTTTGTTCTTCGCTGATATAAGCATTCATAGTTCGGTAGTTTTAGGTAATGCTGGGTTTATTAGTTAGCGTCGAACTCACCTTCAACTCTAAATAACTGGTGCTGGCCCACTCTACTCTTTTGTTTTCGCTTAGCGAAGTTTCTAATGTACATACAATTTGTATGGTTACTGTTGTCCCTAATTATCATAATATGATATTAGATAGCGTGTAACTTTCTTTAATACATATATTAAATACAAAATGTAAAAAAAAAATCCGCTCTCACTGGTATTACTTGAGATTAGCTTTCGAACAAACAAACAATCAAACGAACTCATGAGGGTTATAATATATTGTGTTTGTTGATTTTAACAAAGTCGGTTTGTTTTTATTATTATTTTTTAAACCTTTAATATTGATACTAATATTTCATTGAAAAACCTATAATTCTATTGTATAACTCTATTCCTTTATATATGAAATATTTTATATAACTTGTTTTTCTCATTTAAATATTACCTATTCCAGGTCAAAGTAACACAGAAACAGCCGAACAGTAATGAAGAGAAATTCTTAAGGACCCTAACCAAAGGCGACTTTTTTGGAGAGAAAGCTTTGCAGGGGTAAGTGGTATTAAAGGCATATTTCATCCAGTTCGCTTTCAACATTTATCTAATAAAAGTCAAATATCTCTGAAATTAATTATCTATTATGCTGCTATCTAGTAAATAAAGTTGTAAAAATAACTACATAATACAGATCTTACCATGGTTAGTATATCTATGTAATATTTCGAAGTGTTATTATAAGAGTTTGAGTACTTACGCCAGCCATGTTTGCTTATGATTTTATTTAATTAAAAATATATATATGTCCTTCGTATAATACTCACGTCTTACACAGTTGGTATGTTTATTTTTTAACAAGAAGTGACCGAAAATATAGATTTATCAAATGTATTTTTTTTATTCTTTTCTAAACCGTCAATTTTGTTATATTTAATACGTCCATACTTAATACTAATATTATAAAGAGGTAAAGTTTATAAGGTTGTACGGGGTAATCTCAGGTACTACTGGTCCCGTGGCTCTACAAGGTTGATTAGCTTGAACGATCCCTTGCCGCCCCCACAAAACGGTCTGTCGGTACACCGTGGGGTTTTAGTCCGTGTGACTCGGACATAACCCACCCTCTCCCCCGGGAGGGTGGCGTATCCATAAAGGATTTACCCACGTTAAAAAAAAAAAGGTACTACTGGTCCAATTTGAAAAAAGGATATAGGCTATATATCATCACGCTAAGACAAATGGGAACCACTAATGAAGAATGTTTCAAAATGTTTTTTTTTTTACTTTGAGAGCTTCCACTACGTGTTAGTTCGTTAAGTGATGTTTATTGGTCATATTATCAAAAATAATTATGAATTCTTATTATGGTATAATAACTGAGCCACAACAACGCGTGGCCGGTTCAGCTAGTATTCTATAAACTTATACCTTCCATAAATACCGTTTGGGATCATCAATATTACGTGTGTTATAAAAAGTGATAAATATAAGAAATTACATATTACAATATCCTACAGAAAGTACAAGAGAGTCCGAATTAATAGTTACAAAATGTATATGGAAACGAGATTATCAATATTATGTGTGTTATAAAAAAGTGATAACTCTAAGAATTCACATATTACAATATCCTACAGAAAGTACAAGAGAGTTCGAACTAATTATGGCTAAATTTATATTTTAATAATAAAAATATAAATACACCTTAGTTAAAAACTAGCTGATTCCGACTTGCTTAGTAAAAAAGTAAGCACCCTAGAGCCATCTATGAAAAAGTCCGCATCGAGTGGTTATAGTCCTATTCAGATACGTTCAGTACTTTTGAGGCGATTGAGCCTCGAATAAACTAAATTTATTCTATATATAAATAGCATCAATAGAAAGGGCATTTTGTTATATGACTTCCATAAACGATTAAAACCTATGTTACTATATCTATTTATTATATCTGTAACAAATTTTTATACGTGCAACGGTTTCTATAAGAGCTTTGCTACTGAATTTGATCGAATTATTACACATTCATCATTTTTAATGTTCGAGCTTTCTACTTGTAAAATATACGAATGTTTCTTTATTTTTTCTTTAACTATAAAACCTTAAGCTTCACGATATTGATATCGGGTGTTATAAAGTTTTATTGTTGTATTTATATTTAAAATTTAATGTGTTCTCGTTAACATACTACCGGTATATAAAAGGGTTCTTGTTTGCATAGAAAATTGTTTAACATGCGATTCCATTTAACAACATGAACATACGGTGCATATATGTATAAAACATTTTGAAGATTTAAATGACATTTTAAATTAGCAACTTCATGCGACTCCGTGTGTGTTTTTTCGTGCAGTAATTATATTAGATTTTACCGATATTTTATTTTGGAATTACATACTTTCTATGCACAAAAAAGGTAACATACATTATTTAAGAGTATAACTATCTTAGAGAAGTACTCAAAATCCTTATGGTCTATTAATTGCGGAGTGAAAGATTTTTACGGTGTATAAATTTCCTTAAATGGTTTGAGAATTAAATACAATATTTTCTATGAAATCTAAAAGTGTTATTGATTAATATTTATAGTCTATAAAAAAAGTAAAAAGGGATGTTATCGTTATACTTGTTACCGTGTTACATAGATTTACGAATTCAAAGAAATTTACCATATTTATAATTTACCAATTGTACCATAAGGAGCACATGTGTTTTCGCTACATTTTTACTAAAATGCTATTTCCATAGTTTATGTATTTCTTTGGAATTCATTTTAATTTTTCGCAATGCTTTCTAGCAATGTAGATGTTGAATGAATATATATTGAAAATATATTATTTTTAACTCACCAAATACCATTCAAGAAAATCATACTTAAAATCAACACGCAGATAGAATAGTAGATGATTTAAAGTCATTGTTATGTATATTAAACTCTTCTTCATAAGAAATGTATAACGCTTATATTAACTTGATTTCAGGGACGATTTACGAACAGCAAATATTGTCTGCGACTCGGCAGACGGTACGACCTGCCTTGTTATCGACAGAGAGACTTTCAACCAGCTCATATCGACTCTCGACGAGATCCGTACAAAGTACAAAGACGAGGGTGACGATAGACAGAGGTGAGTCACGTCGCGTGTTAATGAATCACATTAACCTCTTACACTTCCTTAATTGGTATATCCCTTTTAACATATACCATTACCAAGTAAACACCTAACCTTAAAATCACAAACAAACATTCACTCATCGTATTCATATGAATGTGGTATATATATGCGAGAGTATAAGATTCATTTAGAGTTAGTTATAAACCTATATAGATTCTATGAAAAAGGGCTCTTTAATTATTTTTTTGGCAGCCAATTTTCTAGATTATTAGTAACATTGTCGAATAGATAATAATATTACAAGTATTTTGTGACCATTTCAATGTTCTGACAAGATGGTGGTCTCCTTATTAGAACTTTCCAGGGAGTTTTTGTGCAATATCAGGATTCTTGCTCCGTGATATTATTTTCTCTCCACTTCGCTGGTGCATAATAAGCGAACTATATTACGTAAAATGCCACCAGTATTACAAAATATAGAGTCAATACAACATCATGAATAGAATATAAAAGTCACTACATGATACGCTAAGATTCTGCCAAAGACACCGAAATATATTTAACCTGTAACAAGAAATGTTTGAATTTTTAGAATAGCATTTTTTTTCCATTATTAATAAAAAAAAAATTTTTTTCGAACTGACTACGATATTGACCCAGCGAGGTCTTAACAGTTTCACCGGACTACTATTTAATAATTTAATATTGGCAAGCATTATGGCCTACGTAGAATGTTTGAATTTTTAGCTAGTCCGGTGAAGCTGTGAAGACCCTACCGGGTCAATAGCGTAGACAGTTCGAGAAAAAAAAAATTTTAGCATAGCATTTTTTTTTGCATTATTAATAAAAAAAAAATTTTTCGAATTGACTACGATATTGACCCAGCAAGGTCTTAATAGCTTCACCGGACTACTATTTAATAATTTAATATTGGCAAGCATTATGGCTATGTCAGTTGTTTGGTTAGGATAGTACAAGGTATGCTTAGCTTAGAATGAATTAGACTATGTATGTGCGATTGACTCAATAATAAAATAGGAAACGATTTCTTATGAATATATTTTTTAAATTGTTAAAAATATAAAAGTAGCTGCAAACTAAAGTATCAATTAAAATAAATTATATTTATTACCATTATTTGAGATTGATATACCATTTAATAATTCAAACGAATGATATAATAACAGACCGTGAACTTCCTTATAACAACAGCTAATGGTTGTCATTTAGAGCGACGGCCTTTATTTACACATTTGTTACAATATATAAAACAGACTAAATATTATTTTTCATACTTATCTAGTTCTTAACATGTTATATATTATAGATAATCATTTTATCATCACGTATATATATATATGTTTCAACAACTCATATATGTATAGCTTCGCTTGGGTTAGCTCAGATAGGTCCCGAATTGCATGTATCAGGCAACAGCCCAAGCCGAGGTGTGCCGTGCACCCTTGAGCTAGTTGTCAAATAAAATCGGCTGAGTGCCTTAAGCGCTCGCCTTAGTAATCCAGTGAAGCTGTTAAGATCTTGCTAGGTAAATAGCATAGTCAGTTCGAAAAAAAAAAATTATCATCATATATTTATACAAACATATTTACTATTTCAACGCTCACGATACGGATTCTATTGTAAAATGGTAAGTTTTTGTTTGTAATATCGAATTCATTTGTTATCATATTCTGCAATTTACAAACTGGTTTTTGGCGTTGATTAAGAACACGGTTTTAAGCTCCTGTAACCATTTATTCTGAATTATTATCGTGGTGTAAATATGTTAAAAGGCAATTATTATTTAATTTACAGTAATTATTGGTCGGTATTAATGCGATACCTAAAGGTTAAAATAAACATAAAGTGACGTATTAATTGATGATTGTACCAAGCTCTTGGACCAATCAGATAAATGAATGGCCAACATTCAAGGTTGTTCGTAAATGCAAACTAGATTTTTTCTTTCCTTAACTTTATTTTGATAAGAAATATTTATACGAATGCTGCTAACTTTCTTTTGCGTAGAAAAAATCCAATGAGAGTGCAATGTGCAATTTAATGATTCACGCGTTCTTGCCGCACTGATTGTTAAGATTGAATAAACACAATGGGCTCAGTTAGCAGACTGTATTGTGGTATAAACAATAACATCTCAATTATGACTAACGTTTATAGTGAGAAAGTTGAATGTTTTTCACTTATATCTTATTAGATTTTTCTAACATGTGTTTTTTTTATAATATCTACAATCATATAGCGTGTATTCATAGTTACAATACATTACAGATTACGGGCAAATTGTTTTGAACAAAAGTTCTTTTATACCACAAGCGTGATATATAAGCGAACGATCCGCCTGATGGTAGGTGGTCACCGCACAGCCTTTAGACGCTTGCAATACCAGTAGCTTCAATACAAACATCATGCACAACGCTAATAAACTATGTTCGTAAATTATAAATAAATATTCTTTATAACGAATATGATATGTTGATACATACTGATAAATACTAGAAAAAAGAATATAATTATTCTACATATTAATATGTGTTACTTATTATATCAAATGTTCATTTCTTATTCAGTATATATATCGCAAAATAAAGTAAACTAAAGAATTAATTTTGATTTATAGATAAAGTGCAATCACGTTTATTACTTGAATAAGAAATATTACTAATACTTTCTCAGGTTAAACGAAGAATTTGCGAACTTACGTCTCTCAGACTTGCGTATCATAGCGACGTTGGGTATCGGAGGCTTCGGTCGCGTAGAACTGGTCCAGATCCAAGGCGACTCGAGCAGATCGTTCGCACTGAAGCAAATGAAGAAAGCCCAGATCGTTGAGACCAGGCAACAACAACATATCATGTCCGAGAAGGAGATAATGTCGGAAATGAACTGCGAGTTCATTGTGAAATTGTATAAAACGTTTAAGGATCGTAAATACTTGTATATGTTGATGGAAACTTGCCTCGGTGGGGAACTCTGGACTATATTACGAGATCGAGGTGAGTAAAACTGGTTTTTCTCTTTCAATTTATGTGTTTATTACAATAGTTACTAATTGTGTTTTTAACTCTTGGATCTAAAACTTAAATATTGCTTTAGGTAGGGTCAGAATCGTCTGTTGAGCACAACTCATCATATTTTTACTCATTTAATGGTGGTAGAGCCACGCTGAAACTAATACTGGTTTCAGCATGAATGGGTCGGCTCGTCCGGGGTAGTACCACCCTCTCATAGAAAACCGACGTGAAGTAACTATGCTTGCATTGTTGCGTTTCGTTCGGTCAGTGAGAGCGCCGGAGGCCCACCTCCCCTCCCCACTCTCGCCTCTCCCTCTTCCTCTCCTAACCCTTCCCCCCAGAGGGTAGCAACGCACTTGCGACTCCTCTGGTGTTGTTAGTGTCCATGGACGGTTGCGATCACTTAACATCAGGTGACCCAGCTGTTCGTTTGCCACCTATGACATAAAAAAAAATGAATACTTTCAAAAATTTTACTTCGACGGGGTACTTTACTGTAGTTGATAATTACTTTCATTTAGTATATTGTGTGATATTTTATTAGTAGTGTGGACTTTTAAAATATAATTAGATCGGTAGTACAAAGTTCATGCAAGCAAGTTTAAATTAGCTACGCTATTATAAACCTTAAACAAATGCTCGATCTTTAAAATTGGAAAAATTAAAAACTGCAACCCTGGTGTAAAGTATCACCTCCCAAAGATGTATAGTCCTGAAGACCTTAAAATTTGTTCTTGTCTTGTAATTATTGTTATTTATAGTATTTATTATTAAGAAAAAAAAATTCATATATTTACTAATATCGTTTAAATAATGGTATTACGATTTAATTGTTAAAGGTATTTGCGTTTGAATAAAAATACTTAAAAAACAATTTTCAGGCCAGTTTGACGATTCGACTACTAGGTTCTACACGGCCTGCGTTGTTGAAGCGTTCCACTATCTACACTCTAGGAATATAATTTATAGGTGCGTATTTACGATTTTCACTTTTGAAGATAAGCAATTTTTTATTTATTTTAGAACTATAATTGGCCTTAATAGTATACTCGTATATACAATCCAATATTACTACAAACGTTTTATTTGCATAAGAATATTTCAGAATAAACTACTGAATAATAATGTTGTATGGGAAAAAGTAACAGGGGTGTTTGTTATTATTTATTTTTTATAAAAAAAAAAACATTTTATTTGCACTTCTTTCGTCTTTTAACATTTTTTTGTATACAGTCAAACCCAAGACAAACAATCACACAATAAATATAGTGCTCAAAACCGGTCGCGGAACTCCCCAATATATATACATACGTGGTTATAGTTATGTGATAAACTTATAATTTTCCAAATTCAACCATGCCTGAATGATTTAAAGTTGTTTCTACAAGGACGCAAGCGACGCGAGACTATTTGAAATGACCGCATAATCCAAAATTATGCACTCATTTTTGTGTGCCGGCTGTGAGACGTTAACTGTGCATCTTGGGTTTTTATATATCAATGTATACAGTGAAAATGTGTATTCCATTGATATGTAATATTTTCTCATATTTTATATTTACGTATTATACGTAGCATGTAGGTCCTATATACAATACTATATATTGTATTATATTACTATACAATACAAAACCGTAAAGAAAAAATGGCAACCAGTTGCGTAACAATACCATCTGAGACCTGGCAAATTCTTTAAATGGGGCTACAGTAAAAATCGTCATATTGTTAATTTTACTAAACCCAAGTTACGTAGTCTGTCTTGTCCCATAGAGTTTCTTAAATTAGGGGTCCAGAAGTACAAGAGGCCCCTTCAGACTAGGAGCTCGTAACATGTTCCCAGTTCTGCTAGCTTATAGTTGCCATGTCTAGGATTTTTACGTTTATCTAAGGAAAACATTTCTAATTGCTTAGAACATGTTATTTTAATTGCTTTCAATTCGTTGTGTACAGATATCATCTAGGGTATTTTCCGTCGTCCCCAGTTATACGTTTTGATAATATATGAACCTTATAGTTACGCCACTGTTGGCAACCTAACTGTGTACTCGTTAGATGATTCTAAATGAAATATTTTTTCCAGGGATCTCAAACCAGAGAATTTACTACTAGACTCAAAAGGTTACGTGAAACTAGTTGATTTCGGTTTTTCAAAGAAATTACAAGCGAGCCGTAAAACTTGGACATTCTGCGGTACACCGGAGTATGTCGCACCTGAAGTTATTATGAATCGTGGTCACGACATTAGTGCCGACTATTGGTCATTAGGTAAGTTATAAATACTACCAAGTTATGTATATAAAATAAGATCTCAAACTAAGACCTTCTAATATTGCTACAACGCCGGAGTTACTGTGCTAATGTTTCTGTAATAAATCAAAGTGTAGTTATCATTTACAATGGCCGCCTACAATTTTATACTGATACAGTTATTTTGCTTATTTTCTTTTCAAAATAATATGTAATTATTCATAAGTTTGAGATACTTGCCAATTATAGTCGAAGAGAAAATGTCACAAAATACACTAGAACAATATTATAAGAAAATGAAATAATCAGAAACACAAATTTTAACTAAAAACGAATAAAAACAAACGTCAATTAATCATTAATTATGGTTTTATGTAGCTAATTCAGCATCATCAGTGGATTATAAAATATATTTTAAAAAAAATCTTCTATCCCCATTGAAACTTTGATACGGAGGCTATGAAAACCTTTACTACTGAGCTTATGAATTCGCCTTTTTTACTATATTTTATAACCAAATTCTCAGCTCTAAAACCACAGCAGGATAAAGTAATTTTGTTTTTCCTAGGTGTACTTATGTTCGAGTTGCTAACCGGTTCGCCGCCGTTCACCGGCTCTGATCCTATGAAGACGTACAACAAGATCCTGAAGGGTATCGACGCGGTGGAGTTCCCGCGCACCATCACACGTAACGCAGCGAACCTCATCAAGAAACTCTGCCGCGACAACCCCGCCGAGCGGCTCGGCTACCAGCGCGGCGGCATCACTGAGATACAGAAACACAAGTAACTATATTTCTATTCATTTTTTTCCTCTCTATATACCGCGCGACTGGTTAGTCACTCGCAATATTTTTATAGGACACGCATTGGTCGTTTCTCGTTAGAAATCAATAAAAAAAATAGACGCTACATATTAGATCTAATTATCTTAAGAAAAATAAAACTGATATACACTAAACATCTGGTGATTTACGCAAAAACAAACTGGAGTAATAATAAGGAAAGCAATGAATCACGCCGTGCCACGCAGTCCCGCACCTCGATCCGTGCCCCGCTTACCTTTGTTTGAATGTGCGGCGTTCTCACGATAAGCAGTAACGTAATGATAACCTTGAAAAGCGACCCTTTAATGTTGTTCATTGAACCTGATGTGATTTTATTACGTTTAAAACTATCGTTTCCATATTTTTTAAAGGTTTAGAACAAAGTTTAACTATGGTTCTCTTTGTTGTTTATTAGTATTTGTTTTGATATACTTATTTGATGTATTAAATGTGACCATAAACTACCAAAGGATTGAAGGGTGTTAAACTTTAAACAGTCACCTGGTATATGGTATATATGTATATAAGGAACAAGGGACCTTCTACATATAGGTAAAAGACTAAAAAATTAGTAAACGTATTATTTAAAGTTCACAAAAACTCGTAAAATCAGTTTTACACAGTGAACAAAAAATATGGTGCGTACAGATTATTAAGGGTGCCTACGCACTATGCGGTTTACCGGGTGGCGGGTAGCCGCAACCACAATCGGGGTGCGCGGTTGAGAAACCGTTGTAACTTACGGAACTTGTTGTTGGAAAATATCACGACCACAAGATAAATAAAGGAAACGTACATAAAGTTATTTAGATATATACAACAATGTACACTTCAGCTACATGGTGTAGTACAACTGAGTGGTACTACAGTGCTGATTTTTATTGGGGGAGGGGGGTCATAGCTATGTACGGACGAGTAGTCGGTGGCTTAACAAAAATATTACAGAGTTCATAATATATCTAAATCTAATCTATAGGTGGTAGAGCCACGCTGTAGCTATTACTAGTTTCAGCATGAATGGGTCGGCTCGTCCGGGTCAGTACCACCTTCTCACAGAAAACCGACGTGAAGTAACAGTGCTTGCATTGTTGCGTTTCGATAGATCAGTGAGGGCGCCGGAGGCCCACCTCCCTTCCCCTTTCCGTATCCCCCTACCCCCGCCCCCATACACAGGCTGGCAACGCACTTGCGAATCCCCTGGCGTTACTAGTGTCTATGGGCGGTGGTGATCACTTAACATTAGGGGACCCACCTGTTCGTTTGCCTCCATTTGATATAAACAATTAAAAAATCCAGTGTCATTATGTTTGTCCACAATGAACTTCGTAACTACTCAACCGATCTTCATAAAAGTTAGCATTTATGTATAATTTGTTTAGCTTGGGAAATAGGATAATTTATATTTCAATTAATATCCTCCATATTTTTAAATTGTAAAACTTGGACATTCTGCGGTACACCGGAGTATGTCGCACCTGAAGTTATTATGAATCGTGGTCACGACATTAGTGCCGACTATTGGTCATTAGGTAAGTTATAAATACTACCAAGTTATGTATATAAAATAAGATCTCAAACTAAGACCTTCTAATATTGCTACAACGCCGGAGTTACTGTGCTAATGTTTCTGTAATAAATCAAAGTGTAGTTATCATTTACAATGGCTGCCTACAATTTTATACTGATACAGTTATTTTGCTTATTTTCTTTTCAAAATAATATGTAATTATTCATAAGTTTGAGATACTTGCCAATTATAGTCGAAGAGAAAATGTCACAAAATACACTAGAACAATATTATAAGAAAATGAAATAATCAGAAACACAAATTTTAACTAAAAACGAATAAAAACAAACGTCAATTAATCATTAATTATGGTTTTATGTAGCTAATTCAGCATCATCAGTGGATTATAAAATATATTTTAAAAAAAATCTTCTATCCCCATTGAATCTTTGATACGGAGGCTACCCCATTGAAACTTTGATACGGAGGCTATGAAAACCTTTACTACTGAGCTTATGAATTCGCCTTTTTTACTATATTTTATAACCAAATTCTCAGCTCTAAAACCACAGCAGGATAAAGTAATTTTGTTTTTCCTAGGTGTACTTATGTTCGAGTTGCTAACCGGTTCGCCGCCGTTCACCGGCTCTGATCCTATGAAGACGTACAACAAGATCCTGAAGGGTATCGACGCGGTGGAGTTCCCGCGCACCATCACACGTAACGCAGCGAACCTCATCAAGAAACTCTGCCGCGACAACCCCGCCGAGCGGCTCGGCTACCAGCGCGGCGGCATCACTGAGATACAGAAACACAAGTAACTATATTTCTATTCATTTTTTTCCTCTCTATATACCGCGCGACTGGTTAGTCACTCGCAATATTTTTATAGGACACGCATTGGTCGTTTCTCGTTAGAAATCAATAAAAAAAATAGACGCTACATATTAGATCTAATTATCTTAAGAAAAATAAAACTGATATACACTAAACATCTGGTGATTTACGCAAAAACAAACTGGAGTAATAATAAGGAAAGCAATGAATCACGCCGTGCCACGCAGTCCCGCACCTCGATCCGTGCCCCGCTTACCTTTGTTTGAATGTGCGGCGTTCTCACGATAAGCAGTAACGTAATGATAACCTTGAAAAGCGACCCTTTAATGTTGTTCATTGAACCTGATGTGATTTTATTACGTTTAAAACTATCGTTTCCATATTTTTTAAAGGTTTAGAACAAAGTTTAACTATGGTTCTCTTTGTTGTTTATTAGTATTTGTTTTGATATACTTATTTGATGTATTAAATGTGACCATAAACTACCAAAGGATTGAAGGGTGTTAAACTTTAAACAGTCACCTGGTATATGGTATATATGTATATAAGGAACAAGGGACCTTCTACATATAGGTAAAAGACTAAAAAATTAGTAAACGTATTATTTAAAGTTCACAAAAACTCGTAAAATCAGTTTTACACAGTGAACAAAAAATATGGTGCGTACAGATTATTAAGGGTGCCTACGCACTATGCGGTTTACCGGGTGGCGGGTAGCCGCAACCACAATCGGGGTGCGCGGTTGAGAAACCGTTGTAACTTACGGAACTTGTTGTTGGAAAATATCACGACCACAAGATAAATAAAGGAAACGTACATAAAGTTATTTAGATATATACAACAATGTACACTTCAGCTACATGGTGTAGTACAACTGAGTGGTACTACAGTGCTGATTTTTATTGGGGGAGGGGGGTCATAGCTATGTACGGACGAGTAGTCGGTGGCTTAACAAAAATATTACAGAGTTCATAATATATCTAAATCTAATCTATAGGTGGTAGAGCCACGCTGTAGCTATTACTAGTTTCAGCATGAATGGGTCGGCTCGTCCGGGTCAGTACCACCTTCTCACAGAAGCATTAGTCGTTTCTCGTTACAAATCAATAAGAAAAATAGATGATACATATTAGTTCTAATTATCTTGTCGGTGGCTTAACAAAAATATTACAGAGTTCATAATATATCTAAATCTAATCTATAGGTGGTAGAGCCACGCTGTAGCTATTACTAGTTTCAGCATGAATGGGTCGGCTCGTCCGGGTCAGTACCACCTTCTCACAGAAAACCGACGTGAAGTAACAGTGCTTGCATTGTTGCGTTTCGATAGATCAGTGAGGGCGCCGGAGGCCCACCTCCCTTCCCCTTTCCGTATCCCCCTACCCCCGCCCCCATACACAGGCTGGCAACGCACTTGCGAATCCCCTGGCGTTACTAGTGTCTATGGGCGGTGGTGATCACTTAACATTAGGGGACCCACCTGTTCGTTTGCCTCCATTTGATATAAACAATTAAAAAATCCAGTGTCATTATGTTTGTCCACAATGAACTTCGAAACTACTTAACCGATCTTCATAAAAGTTAGCATTTATGTATAATTTGTTTAGCTTGGGAAATAGGATAATTTATATTTCAATTAATATCCTCCATATTTTTAAATTGCCAATTAAATTATTGTCACCGTTGATTATTGCTATTAATTGTAAGTTTCATCAATTTCGAACAGATGGTGCTGCTTTAAATTAGTTTCTGGACAGAAAACTTTAGCACCGACTGTTATAGATGGCGCCACGCATATACTTTACCATAATTTTAAGTGAACATGTACTAACTGAACCACAACAACGCGTGGCCGGATCAGCTAGTAAATAATAAAAACATGAAATAAAAAACACATACATAAATATAAATAATTTATATGATCAACAGATGGTTCGATGGTTTCAATTGGGAAGGACTAGCACAACGTTCGTTGGAACCGCCGATCACACCTACAGTGAAGTCCCCAGTGGACACGCATAACTTCGACCAGTACCCACCCGACGCGGAGGAACCACCGCCCGACGACCTCTCCGGGTGGGACGCTAGCTTTTAATATTCTCACCTTCTCTCATATACATAAGGTCATTCGATATAAAGTTTAGAACAACGATATTATAAGTAAAAAGTTGTACATACGTCATAAGCGCTTCGACAACGGCTTGTTAAAACTTGGCTAAAAACTTATTTTTGCCCCGTCTATCCACTCGTATCTAAGCAACATATAACTGTTTCTTTTTCACCACCGATATTGAGAATATGCCGTCTTACTTCCACATTTTATCTAAGACAGTGTGGCGTTACAATATTTTTTTACGTACGTGTGCGTTATCGTGCCATTTGTTTTGTCAAAATATCATATAGATAACGTATTTACATCTTTTTAGTTATAATAATCATTGTATTAGAATGAGAAACACATCCAATTTACTATTTACACAGTGACTCGACGTAATGATACGATTCACTTAATATAGTCACACGTAATAATAATCATACTGATTTTAGATACAATATTTTTAAATTATAAACTATATAGTGTTCCTAAAGAAGGTCAATAGAGGTTTATTCATAAAATACGTTATCACTTAAGTGGCAGTGAGGCATTATCGCTTAAACAAGATGTGACAATTGGAGCCAAAGTAAGATTAACGTCCGCTGTTCTTAATTTTTATTTTTTATTACGAGAAAGTGTCTTTTCTTATATTTGTACATACTTATATAGTTGTACATGCACGAAGAGATTTATTATTCGAAATACAATATTGATGCAGGGGTCGCAGAATATGTGACATAGAGTTACGAAAGAGGAGGGACCTAAAAAGGAACCTTTTTTCATGACGTGTTTGAGTCGTTATATATCAAAATGAGCTCTAATTTTAAACGTTCATATAACATCTTTGAAGCAAAACTCTTTTAGGCGCAACTGGATGGCAACGGGATGAAAATGCAACGGAAGTCCGTTACGACAATATAGCGTCACGTTTCTGTACCACCCGGCGTTTAAATATTTTTGATTTTGTCAATAAATAGTTTATAAAGAAAGCAATCAATTTTTTTTGAAAAAAATAATAATTTAAGATATATTATTTATTCATAATAAAAATCATACAATAGAATTAATTATTTATATATCGTCGCGCGACCGTGCTGACATCTGGTTTCAATGTAAGTAAGTAACAAAATAATTAAAGATTAATTATCTCTAGTGCCATCTATCAGTTAATTCGGAACTTAAATAATACAAGGAATATTATTAGCAACTCTTTGTTATAAAATAAATAAAATATAGACAAGTACGAACATATTACTATCTTATGACGCACTCATTTGTTTTTTAAGATTTCCTGTTTTTATACACCGATAATGAAGTTCTAATTTTGCCGCTCATAAGGTTTATAATTTTTTTTTATGTTCGTCATAGTTTATACGTCCAAAAATTAAAGATCTTGAAAGATAACATAAAATATTAGGAACGGCTAAAATTGGATTTAGCTTATATTTTGGAATATAACGACTCATTTTATGAATGGCCCCATAGTGACGTGGATATAAAATCAACTTCTTTTATACTGTTTAACTTTACAAAGCAGTCTTATTGTGAAACGCAATGATGGAACAGTGGTATGGTGCTTGGATACCGTGTCTATCAACGTTGGTTGGAAGAAAAATGATGAAGCAGTAATATAGTGATAGGCTTTAAAAAAGCTGCTTGCTTGGCTAGCTAACATTTTGAATTTAAAATCGTTCACCAGACATCACCAATAATAGGTTGGTTTTGGCATCTACGGTTAAGACCCAGTTCTCCTCAAAGTGTAACGTATTGCCATCGCATTGTCATCTCATATCAGCTGAAATGATTGCCAAACGTTAAAACTCTATAAAGTATGAGAAACTATAGTGAAATGTTATTAGATACAATATTTTCATTAGTCTTAAAACTTTATAGTGTTCCTACAGAAGTTCATTAGTTAAGTTATTTTTTTTTAATACCTCTTAAGCTGATACCCAAGTTCAACGTTAGTTCACAATATACAATCTAATTTAACGACAACTTGTCAATGTACATGATTAGGGTGTGGCTTATAAAACTTAGAATTCGTTCAATCGTCTTGTTCTGTGTATCTTTGATAGTGCGTAAATATATGTTGAAAGTATAACCTTGAATATATAATTTTATATGAAATTAACTGTTCGAAAACAGTTTGAAATAAATGCCATTATATCTAGTGTGTAATTTCTTGCCGGTTGTTTAAGAACCGAAAGTCGATTTTGAAATATTTTATTGGGTGACTCCATATTTTCTATATCTCTCTTGGGGAATATGAACTAAAACAAAATGATATTACTAGTGAAAATGAAACAAGGAATCGCCCCTCTCGCATATATCAGATCTTAGGTTTATCATGTAGCATATTCATTGTAAATATTATAGATAATGAAATTAACATTTCATATATTAAATAATGAATGTTATTCTTTATTTTAGCGCATCATACTTATTTACTGTAATGTTATATTTAATAAATATAGGTATTTTACAGCGCCCAAGATCGTTATCTATAGAAGTGTACATAATATACGTATATCTTACATTTTAAACCGCAATATTATCCAATAATATCTTTTTAAATAATAACAGCTTATGTTTTACTATAATAACAAAAATATACATATGAAATCGTCGGAATTAAAGTGGCATAAACTAAATGTACTATTTTTAAACGTTCAACTTCTATGTCAAACAATTTTTACAAAATAATGAATTTTATGATATAAAATGAACTTAAGATTTACATTAAGGGTTAAGAGGTAATCTTCACCTTTAATATCTGTGCTGTCTAATAATGTGATGGCTTATATACTGATGGCTTCATATATAATAAAATGATACTTTTATATAAAGCCATTACTATTCTTATTAATATTCTTTATTTTTACAACTCACCCCGTCAAATTTATAGTGCAATATGGGATGATAATAGAATATTTATACAATATTTTAAATAAACTGGATTTATTGTTGTGACCACTGAAACCATACTATTGACCAGGCGATCACTACTACTATTGACCCATGTTAAATTACAATGATTGGTAGTGGTTACTATTGACTGCCTTTTTTGTGTCGCAGTCATTTGTTTTGAGTCAATAGTAGCTCATTAGTACTATAGCATAGTTTTAATAATCATATAAACATTTACGATTGTGTCAAATTAATTAAAGATTACAAATGAAATAAATTTTACAGAGTGCAGACTTTGTTTATCTATATTATAAGATTCTCATACATACAATAAAAATAAGTAATTGTCAAACCTGTAGCCATAAAAAATAATTAATTGAAATACAAATATGTCTCAAATTTTAATTTAGTAAAAACACATAAGCGTGGATTGTTTAGTCTTGTCATGTGCTAAACATTAACACTGTAGTTATCTCCAAACATGACATACTGTAAGACTTGTCATTTAAACTAATCCTTTAACATATGTAGTTCATTTAATATATGTAAGTCTTCCATTCATAAGTTACTAATTGTCGTTGTAAATATATTCATAGTTGAATTATACGTATGTTTAACATTGTCAATCATTGGGTAATGCAATGTAGTTATGCGTTTGTAATAAGACATTTTAATATTAAGAATCGTTATTTTTATAATTAAATAATTATTTTAATGATTTAGACAAATGTAAAAATATACATTATTTGCAAATATATAATCATTGTTTTGTTGCTGCGATTCCATCGGCCATTTTATTTTCTTAATTTAATCACAATTCTACAGATACAGTTCAATATTTTTTTATAGTTCTATCTTCGTACAACAATAACTAGATAAAGGGTCACGTACAAATCGAAGCTAAAAGCCGTCCGCGTAAATATATACTTATGTGTAGCTATTTGTTTACTAAGAAAAGGAGAAAAAAGTTTTAAAACTGTTTTAAGTTCAACCTAATTACAACCATAACACCTAGTAATAAAGTCACAAATGTTCAAAATATTATCTAATACTTACGATAAAACGAGCAAAGTAATAAATTACTCCCCTCACAAAGGAAAAACAACATTTAGTGTGAATTCAACCTTAATACGTAATGAATAAAGTACGTTTTCCCGTTATTGTGCGTGTTTGTGTCTGGCAAAAACATTTGTATCACAGGTTTAAAATCAGGAATTTTGTCCAAAACTTGATATTATTAGTTAGTTTAAAGCTTAAAATATAACTTATTCAACATGTATTTAGCGAAAGTAAGATACTCCGGCCGTTAAATTGTTTTTTCGGGTATTATTTTTGCATCTTTCGAATACACTGCGGCATGTGAAACGGGCTTAATTTGGCTGTGTTTCAAACAAAATAAGGGCAAACATTTCAAGTGAGCTCTTATTAACCGAGACATATTTTTCGCGCCGACCCGTTATCTAGTTATTGTTGATCGAAGAGTTCTACAGTCTAAGACACTTGGTTCTCATCTAAAAAAAAAAATATTACGATATTTTTATCTATACATACAATAAGAATGTAAAAAGCAGGTGTCTATGCTTTTCGGAGTTTTGGAAAAATAACTGCAATTGATCAAACATGAGTAATTAAATACATTTAAATCGTTTATAAAAATGTGTGCTTGTCTGTTTGTTTGTGTGCAACTTTTATGATAAAATATCATCAAGAAAATCATAAAGCATATCAACGAGTAACATTTGGTCTTTATTTCATTACAATCGGTTTACTCTATCGAAAGTGAATTCATCATTCAAAAGCTACTAGATTCTCGTGTACAATGGTGGTAATTCAAAGGAATTTTTTGGTAGGTATGGTATTGTCATCGCTGTTCTAACTCTCCGCTAGTTGTTCAGTTCTATATACCAAAACCTTACAATATCACGACAACGCTAAAGTTATCTAGAAACTTCCATTCGCGTACAACATTGCTATTCTCAGGACTACGAGATGGAGTTCTTCGTAATGGAACTGAAATACGCTCTTCAAGGTAGATAATATAACGCTGCATGGACAAGCAGCGTTCTATAGTTGATTAGTACATCTAGTACAGTTGGAACATCTAGTAGGCAAAACTTACCATCGGATAGATTCTTCACCTATTTACTGTTCTTTGTCAGTATCCAGTTGTTAGATTGGTACAATAAGAGAACCTTTTATAATGAGTTCACCTTACAATACGATACGTACGTCTTTAAATTTAATGTTGGTTTATATTAACTACATTCATTATTGTCGGAGGAAAAAGAGCACGGCAATACCAGACGGTACACTGCTACAATGGCAAAGGGAGTTGTAAGGGTTGGAATTGGAATATCGTGCCTTAGTATTCCTTAGCAGCGAGCAACACCTTCACCGTCCATGAGTTACGTATACCCACCTGAAGACTTTCAGTAGCATACGGCTTCGCAACTTCATAAGTAGCAGTAAAGTTTTGTAGGAAACCACATGTTCGCCCACAATCCGTATATTGAAAAGCAAGATACCTCATTCACTTAGCCAGCAATTTGTCAGAAATGCGAACGGTATAACCCTTACAAAAATGCAAAACGAAAACAAGAATTACGCGATCAATAAGTAGATATACGACAGGAAACAGGTGGTAATTTGGTGTTAATAAACCGTAGTTTTTAACTTAAACGACTTATATTTACTATTTATAATCATTGGTTTATATTTAATCACTCGATAATCATTAATTTTTTTAAATACTTAATTTTTTTTTTAATTTTATTTATTATTTCCCAATAAAATACATACATATATTTTCTTATTGTAGCACGGCAAAATGACTGCACTATGCCTGATGGTGAGCACAGTACAATCCAAAAACAATGGTGACCACCGAGTGACACTATCCATCGCCGGTCGCCGCTGTAATGCCGGCCTGCGAAAAGCTGGATATGCACAGGCTGATCCCGAAACGCGACCCGCAGAAGCGAATCACTATGACGGGCTTTTTCGCCATATACATGGTGGTTGCGACCCAGTCAGGCTGTAAAACCCTACCACCCCGCTTTCGCCATTTCCTTGTTCGTTGTTCAGTAGTTACCACGTACAGGCGAAGTTGGCTTGGGTGTCTCAAGTCTTATGATGTTATTCATCATCATATGTCTACAAATTCGTTCTCTTCTCGATCTTATTTAACACAAGTATCTGAGGTCTGCACAAAATATTTACTTACTTCATGTTGCGCATTGAAATGCGACTTACTATTTTATGAATCCGTCTACAATTCTTATTTTTATAATTTTGTATTGTTACATGATACTCATTTCAAATCTACACTAAGTCATAAATGCAAAACCAACTCAGTCCGGCTGTTTGTAAACACTTCAGGAATAAGCCTTTGAAGAGATCCCGAAGGAATTCGGTTTAGAAATAACTATAACAAAGACATAGATCAATCACCCTTCATTCTGACTATACCTAAAAATACGCAAACAAATTCGTAGAAAAAGGTAGTTTTTACTTAGTAAGGTACTTTTTAGACTACTGTTTTTTTTTTATTAAGGTGGGGAAATCCACGTGGACTCGCCACCCTCCCGGAAGAGAGAGTGAGTAGTGTGAGAGTAATACTCAATAAAAACCCACGGTATACCAGCTGCCGCTTTCGTTGGGGCGTGACAATATTATCTAGGATTCATATTTATTCCAAAAACTTGATACCTTCTATTTACTAAATTACAATAAATTTGGATAACTTTTGTTTATTTTTTATATCCTAAATATTAGGCTATATAGGAGTCTGTAAGTTTCTAACTTGTACCACAGGTCATCTGTGTCTCGTTCCCGGAACTCCGCAGACGGATACAACTATTGTTAGCTGGTCCTGTAAATTTACTTGGCAATAGAGTTGCGGCACAGTTCCGAAGCGGATATGGGATTCCGTAAATAGCTGGTTTGGATTTGTAGAGCTTTGATAAAATAGATATGACCTACAAATGAAGACACTCAAAACGCTTCATTTTTTAACTCATTTGAGGCGTTTGACATTTCTAAATATTTCTATATATCCGTAATTAATTAATTATTACTAATTTAAAAGATGACTTTGTTTAAATTCATTTAATTCATGGATGTCCGTGATCCTGGAAGGATAACAGAAATGTTTCGAAACAAAGGAGCCATGTTATTCAGTTTGAATTAAATGAATAAATAAGTGTTGAGATGTATAATTACCATTAATATTATTTAAATTATGCTGAATAGGTAATGTGTAATAAGATAATTATCGACAAAAACACGATACACGTTCTCGTATCTTGAGAAAACATTCTATATTAAGAGAATATTCCAGAAAACATCGTCTCACTCAGATGAATAGTATAAAAATCATAAAAAGTCATTTAGATTTACTAGATTGCGATTCATGCCCGGTTTCTGAGATACTCGGTTAAACTGGCAATAGTTATTGATTCAACAAAGTTATTTATAAGATAAATTATCAAATGGCTCGATGAGTTTTACTGACAGTTATCGTATGATTGTGTGTTCAGAAATGCAATTTGACAAGTTTTCGAACCGATAACGCTATTGAAAAGATAAACTACATTTATAGTACCTCAGAAACCGGACATTAGACTGTCATGCAGTTGATCATTCTTATATATATATCACATTTAAAATAGAACATACTTAGTCCATCATTAATTAATTATAATACAGATAAAATACCTACATTTAAGAGGACACTGTTCTCTACCGTGTAAATGTAGGGAGGAAGTTCAGTATTTTCGCGCGTTGATCACTGTATTCCTGTGGTTAATGGGATAATTCAGTTCCGCGGCGCAGGGGTCCGACCCTTGGATATCGACATTCCTCTCGACAAATGAAATACTAATATTATAAAGAGGTAAAGTTTCTGAGTTTGTGAGGTTGTAGGGGGTAATCTCAGGAACTACAGGTCCGATTTGAAAAATTCTTTCAGTGTTATATAGCTCATTTATCGAGGAAGGCTATAAGACCTATACGCTAAGACCAATAGGAATGTTTAAAATTCGGTATTTTTTCCCCTCTTGGGAGCTTCCACTGCGTTTTAGCGTTAGCCCAGAGTAACTATTCCACGCAGACGAAGTCACGAGCTGAGGCTAGTAATATATAAACACCTTTAATAATTTCAAAACAAGACGAGTGCATAGCAGTAGATCCTGCGATTTCAGTTATTATTTAGTAGCTGTGCCCGCGACTCTGTCCCCATGAACCCTAATGTACAAAACTGACTGATAAAATGAATGTATTAAGTCCATTAAAATAACAAATGTTTAGAATTCGGGTTTTTTTTTCCTCTTGAGAGCTTCCGCTGCGTGCTAGCGTTAGCCCAGAGTAACTATTCCACGCGGACGAAGTCACGGGCAGAGGCTAGTAATATATAAACACCTTTAATAATTTCAATTTACGTAAAAATGTTACTAAAACAAGACGAGTGCATAGCAGTAGTTCCTGCGATTTCAGTTATTATTTAGTAGCTGTGCCCGCGAGTCTCTCCCCGTGAACCCTAATGTATAAAACAATGACTGATAAAAATGAATGTATTAAGTTAATTAAAATAACAATAACTTTGATAGAGTGAAGTGATTTTAACAAAACAAAGACTGAATGTTACTCGAGAATATGCTTTATGATTTTCTGAATTGAAATTTTTGTCGTGAACGCAGTACATTGAAGTACTGATGTACTTTGAACGGAGTGATGTTGTGTGTTTGTAAGATTGTTTCTATTAGTTGAATAGCGACAAGGATATACCTATACCAGCTATACCTCCTTTATAAGGCACAAGTTCGGCCTTCCGTGGAGTATTGTTGGCACCTCTGGGACGGTTCCGCCAAATACCTACTAGATACCCTGGACAGGTTGCAGAGACGGGCTGTCCGCATTGTTAATGATTCAGACATTACACAATTTATAGAGCCGCTTCAGTTGCGCAGAGACATTGCCTCACTGAGCGTGTTCTACCGTCTGTATCATGGCGAGTGTTCTGAAGAGCTATTCAATTTAATACCTTCCTCTCCTTTTCATACCCGAACCACGCGCGCTGGGCTCCGGAGCCATAGTTTTACGGTAAATCCTATCTGGGCACGAACTAAAAAGTTCGCAACTTCTTATCTCTGCCGTACCGTGAAGCTGTGGAACAATCTCCCGGCCAGTGTGTTCCCTCCTTCCTATAATATGGGGTCTTTCAAGCGTAACGTGAAGAGACATTTATGCAAGCCGGCATGACAGCGGCGACCGGTGAGGGATAGTGTGTCTCTCGGTGGTCGCCATTATTTTTAGATTATACTGTGCTCACCATCAGGCACAGTAAACTCACTTTGCCGTGCTACGATAAAAAAAAAAAGGATAGTGTGAAAATCTTTTATTAAAATATCTATGAATTCTAAATTTCATAACAAATGATTGAGTAGTAGAGACGTTGAGGCACTGCAGCACCCCTATTGGCGATTTATAGCAGAACCGATAATAAGCATTCTGGGTAAATTGCCAATTGATAATTGATCAAATGTTGTTATAGTTATTAATTTTCTTTGATCTGTATACATCCATTTAAAAAGTGTAGATTTTTTCGTAGATGGTAACCACGCTGAAGCTATTACTGGTTTCAGCATGAATGGGTCGGCTCGCTCGGTATAGTATCACTCTCTCGCAGAAAACCGACGTGAAGTAACAGCGCTTGCATTGTTGCGTTTCGTTCGGTCAGTGAGAGCGCCAGATAACCCACCTCCCCTCTCCCTCACCCCTTCTCCACTCTCCCTCTCTCAAACATAGGGTGGTAACGCACTGATGACACTTGCAAGTGTCTATGGACGGTGGTGGTCACTTAACATCAGGTGACCCACCTGTTCGTTTGCTTCCGATGATATAAAAAAAACGTTACTTATTTTTTAGATTCAAATGATTCTTTGCCATTTCTTATTTAACTCAAAGTTTATTGAACGCACAGCGAATCGTACGGGTATCAGTTAGTTTTATACATTTACTGTATTACTTCCACACCTATTTTTATTCATTTATAATCTGCGATCATTATTTTCATGAGGATCTTGATCGTGATGAAATTTGGATACTGCTAATGGTTATAGCAAGATCTTTGTTACTTTGTGTGCATTATATTATAAACAAGTAAATCTGTGTCAATAGATAAACGATACCAGACTAGGCCCCCCTCGGCAACTGCTCAAGCCTAGGTCCTTTCCCTCGGCGTGGAGCCCTTGAGTATGCTGCTCGCGCGATACAGTGACACAAAATCTTACATCACTGCGACAACATTACTCATGTCACCTCCACACACGTGCACGCATACACACTTACACGTGCAAGTGGAAGGGTTTTATCTTTTTTCCCTTATCAAACTGAAATAGTTTAGAATATTATCCGATACGAAACATATGTAAGAGTTGTTGAGTTATGTATGCTTGGTACACATATATGTTTCAACAACTCATATATGTATGAATAGTTAGCTTAGCTTAGGTTAGCTTACATAGGTCGCGAATTGCATGTATCAGGCAACAGCCAAAGCCGAGGTGTGCCGCGCACCCTTGAGCTAGTTGTCAAAATAAAATCGGCTGAGTGCCTTAAGCGCTCGCCTTAGTAGTCCGGTGAAGCTGTTAAGACCTAGCTTGGTTAATAACGTAGTCAGTTGGAAAAAAAAAGATAAACGATTGTTACTCTTTTATGAGAAAACGAATATACGGGTATCGATGGATCCAGCTTATATGAACCTGCAAGAAATTAATTGTAGTCCCATAGGCCTCTTGCCGAAGGAAGGTATGATCATAATCACGACGCCAGCCCACGACGTATTGATGATTTAAAACTCCGAGAAACTACAAGAACATTTTTATGGTTCGGGATTCCTCACGAGGTTTCCCTTCACCTTTAGCTGATAGTGGTACCAATTTCACACATGCCGAAGTTCGAATCTGCGGACATTGAATTAATATTCCATCGGTCACACTACACCACCACGACCAACTTGTAACATATAGGTTATAATTTGTAAAGGTATTGTTTTAATTGCCCAAATTACAACGATAAGTGTCAAGTAAATTTGAAAAGATATATTTTGATGTAAGTGCGAAAGTATAGATAAAATATGCGGAATAAGGAAGAGGAAATAATACACATAAAAATTAAGAGATGGCGTTACCAGGCGGTACATGCATAGGTTGTAGTAGGTTGGTTAAACATTTTAAAGTTATGAACGTGCTCCTGTCGATTTGGCAACGATTGAACTGCGGGCTTCCTATCAGATAAACTGTCATTCCTACTCTGCAGGTACATGGTGTTTATCTCCTCATGTACAAACTCTTATAAGAAACTGTTATATTACTTGTAGAACAGTAAGTCAAGAATTAATACCTAAATGTGTAGGAATTTATATCAAAGGTACTATTTACGTATTAGATACGGGTAGTTCCAAGAATCGTTAATGTTATTTACTAGGGGATCTACCACCTTCTTTTCCGACGGAAAACATCCGAGAAGTTAAAAAGTTCTTAGTTCTGTAGGTCGAAGTACGATTAAATTAGTAAGAGGCACGTAGGTGCGGTTTAACCGGCTTTGCTTTTATCTTATTTACATGTTATTATAAGTTTATACATGCTAACTTGACTGAAGTAATATTATTGAGTTTAAACGTGTTTTACTTCTAAATATATTCAAAGTAAAAGAATCGAATCTAATATTACACAAGATGAATGTGCATATCGTTGGTGCCTGTAAATAATAAAGTCATATTTAGCAATAATGTGTAACTGTATACATTATTCAAATAACAATGTATTAATATTGACTCTGCTTGGTAACCTAAATAAATCATAGATTAAACGAATTATTAATGAATTAACTAGAAATACTACAATATATGGTCTGACAATAGAAGTAGGAGCGAGGGGTTATACTAGAAAGAAATCCTATATAAGCTACTAAGCCATTTTCCCACGAGTATTTATAAGCTTTACTTCGGGAAGAATATTTTAAACGGCAAGGAGAGGAGTACAATGCGTAGGTATGAATGTTGTTGCATATCTCTAGGCATTCCTTAACTGTACGGTTTGATCGCAAGTCCTAAGCACTGGCTCGTCGGTCTGAAGAGCGGAAGGACTCAGCACTTGCAAGTTGCAAAGTAAGTCCATGGAATGCTGAGAACTTTGACTCTATATAATTTACTAATGTATCTGTTTAGGCCTTGTATTTACCTATTTATATGTTTAATAAATATTTCCTACAAGTATGAGATGTGTTACAGTTCTGCATCGCATGCGTTACGTACTCGTATGTAACCAGTATATATAAAAACACACTATTAGAAAAAAACGCACGAACACACGCAAGATAAAAATTCCTTACACCATAAAACATACTTCCATAGTTGCAGCCATTCAAGATATGTGTGTGTACACTGTACATGTAATATAGTTTTCTATACACTGAATGTTCCTATATATAGAGTTCTGTAAGTTAGCTTCCTACGAATAAACAAACTTCTTTATAGTGTAGGCAAGGTTTAGGTATTTTGTAGGAGGTAGAGCCACGCTGAAGCTATTATTCGTTTAAGCATGACTGGGTCGGCTCGTCCGGGGTAGTACCACCCTCTCATAGAAAACCGACGTGAAGTAACAGTGCTTGTTTTGCGCGCGAGAAGAGGTACTTTTCTCGGAGCGCAACACAACACAACGCGACAAGTCCGCTCACGTCGGCGGCGTTGGCGTTCCTAGTGTCTATGGACGGTGTTGATCACTTATATTCAGGTGACCCGCCTGTTCATTAGCCTCCTATGATATAAAAAAAGGTGTACATAAGAACAATATAGTAGTGATAGATAAAATACAAATATTAGAAAATTTATATTAATCGTACTAATCAAAATTATATTCGGTGAAGCAATTTCAAAACACTGCAGAAACACTAACAATTTCCATGGTTAAAAAATATACAAATTTACATTATTTCATATTAGACAATAGACATTGGTAACTTCAGTTCGTTTTATCTTTTAAAATTATGTTAAGTTATACAGGAGCGGGAGAGTAGTAACGGGAATAAGATTTTCTCATAGGATAATATAATATTAACACACATTATTCATAAATTACACATGCGATGCGTTCAAGGAAATGCGAAGATTTATCTATCAATAAATATTACATTTATACCTCTGTAAGGCAGAATTCCTGTAGCAAGGTGTTTTGCAGGTGGTAGAGCCACGCTGAAGCTATTACTGGTTTCAGCAAGAATGTGTCGGCACACCCGGGGTAGTACCACCCGGCCCGAAAACGAAAAAAACGTTTAAACGTAAGGTTGCATTGTTGCGTTTCGTTCGGTCAGTCAGAGCGCGTGTTTATACTTCTCATGCAATTTTATTCCTTTAGCCTTTATCTTTTACCTTCCATTTTAAGAATTTAGCTTGTGTTTAACTAAAACTTGACGCTGTTGGCCAGAAGGGCCTTTACAGCTTCACCGAGCTTAGTGGCAAGCATGGAAGGCATTCAGTCGAGATAGCAACTAGAGCAAGAATGCTGAAGTGGCCAGTTCTCAGCTTTGTATACAAATTCAGCCAATCGAATCTATGCAAAATGCAAGATTGTAGAGAAATTTCAGGTATTTCAAAATCCCCATTACAGTACTCAAACAATAAACCGGGACGAAATCAACTGTAAACGCCGATAAGATCTATATACTAAATGTTACTTAAAAAATTGATATTATATTTAGTTTTATTAAGCGGAGGTAATCTACAATATATGAATATAGATTTTAAATGTATTGAGGTAAAACTAATTTAATTCGCTTATATTTGAAATTAACGTGTTCTACGCTGCGATATCAATGAGAACATGTTTTTGGCTTACAATTAACATCCACATAATTAATAAAAGGTAACCCTGGGTTCTTGTGAATGAAATTTTGATAATATCAAAGGATAATTAAATTTTAATTAAATCCAAAAGGTCTTTGAACCAAAAAGGTCAGAGTAATTTTAGGGATATTTTTAATTCAGTTGGGATAAGACTTCAAAAACGCAAAAGGGTTATTGCAAAACTTATATTTAACAAGCAGAAATATTAATAAATAGATAAAAATAGCACTTCACTCTTTTTTACTCACACACTCTCGTAATTAAGCTTGATTTAATAACACATGTTAAAACCCCTTACGGGTCGTTTAGGTCACACAGCGTCCCAAAGAAATAGACAAAGACTCACCTACACTCGAGAATGTTATGTTGACTTGCTTTCATTCGTGGCTTTGCTTGCATCAAGCTAGATTTTATGGATCCCTCAGCAACCAATATATAGCCTTATATCTTAACAGTTACTTGTTTCATACTTTAAGTCAATTTAAGCGACAGGTTCTACTGAATCTTAACTAATACTATATTCGGAAATGTTTTATTTTTTATTTTAACTGGTTCAGCAAAATTACTGCACTGTACCTGATTGAAAGTACAGTACAGTCTATAAATAACGGCGACTGTCGTCAGTGTTAAATAGCAATAGTAGTCATCGCTATCATGCCGACCTGCAAAAGAGCTTCTTCACGCCTCGTTTGAAGGACCCCGTGTCGTAAGAGAAAGGGAATACACTGGCTGGGAGACGATTCCACATCTTCACAGTACGTAAGTTTGTTTGTTCGTTACGCTTTCACGTCTTTTACTAAACCAATCATTATGAAATTTTGTATCAAATGTACATAACAGGATATAGGGTGTATCATTCATCCAGAAAAAAAGTAATATTCTCGATGGACAGGTCAAATTTACATTAATCCGTGGACAAGAGTTACTTGAAAATAAATAAATTCTAAATATAAAAACGCCTCCTTACGACCTTTTTAGTTTAGCAGCAAACAAGCATGCCGTCTACACGATGGCAGACTAAGATTATATATAACTGACCTTAACAGGACTACGGTACCGATGCTAGTTTCAAAATGTTTCTACTCCAGAGAATCGAGTTGTGAAGAGAACTCATGTGGTAGTGTATGTTGCCAACCACACCCTTTTCTGTACAAATAAAGTAGGTATGGCGCTGGTGTTGTCCAGTTTCTTAAATGCTACTATTTAATGAATAATATTAGAATATATTTAGCTAAATAATAGCGATATAACATTAAGAAAAATAAAGAAAACCGCTAATTAAATAATGTAAAAGTAAATAACCAAGCGCTCCCATTCTGTCCACACGTACTTATTATAATTTTCGTAAAGTACTCATCAGAACGCGGGCACACGTCGCCGCTGACAGGCCATTTACAATTCATAAGGAGGACTCCTGATGCTTTGATAATTAATTATTAATAATATACACAATCATATCGCCGGGTGTACACCAAGGATGTCGCTGTATGTAGTAATTAAGTAAAGAGAAATAAATAAGCTACGTCTGCGGTGTTTTAAAATATACTAGACTAAAACCCCACGGTGTACCGACAGACCGTTGTTGTGGGGGCGGCAAAGCATCGAACAAGCTATTCGTACTATTAACTCGTACTAATAACTGACCACTATTAACCCCGTTCTCAAATATGATCGGTTGGATGTATCAACTGTTCATAAGCATCTTGATTGGCTATCTGCTTTGGCTGAATTCCTTAAAAGGCGACCGATATGTATTCTGTAGGTGGTAGAGCCACGCTGAAACTATTACTGGTTTCAGCATGAATGGGTCGTTTAGCCCGGAGTACTACCACCCGACCCACAGAAAACCGACGTGAAGTAACAGTGCTTGCACTGTTGCGTTTCGTTCGGTCAGTGAGAACGCCGGATATCCACTTCTCCGCCCCCTCTCCCTCTCCCCCGCTCCCATAAACATAGACAGGCAACGCACTTACGACTACCCTGGTGTTGCTAGCGTCTATGGACGGCGGTGATCACTTACCATAAGTTCGACCAAAAGACCCGCCTGTTTGTTTCCCCCTATAATATAAAAAATGTATTCGTCTGGTCTTGACTTTTCTTCTTTCTTTTATTTTCGGCAACCAATCTTCTAAGTTATTACTGCCATTGTCGAGTAGGTAATTTACAAGTGTCTTGTGATCATTTTAATATTTTAACAAGATGGCGGCAAGTATAAGTGACTCCCTTGTTAGAACTTCCCGTGGCGTTTTTGTCAGAATTCATGTCCCGTGGTATTATTTGCCATCCACTTCATTTGTTCACAATAATCGAACTATATAACGTAAAACACCACTATTAAACAATATTGCGTAAAAAAACACAAAATTATGAATAAAATATAACATCCACTACACCGTAGACCAATGTCCCGACAAAAACTCCATCTTTCCTAGTCCTTATTTATTTATATATATTAATTCATAAACACATAAAATTACTCCCGTGTAAATATTACAAGCATTATTACTAATCGAGTGATAGAAGCCGAACTTAAAGCATAGCTAGAACACGCGTAAATCGCGTGCCGTTTCATCAATTCATTCATTGCAAAAGCTTCATTCAATGACGAATGTGGTGTTTTGTAATTTTCCGGTGAGAAGCCTCGTCCGCATCGCGTCTCGTCGCGTCGGACGGTTCACGATACAAACAGCTGACACATATCGCGGTCATGTTACTGTGAACGAAACCTTATGTTGAGAGTGGTTCTAAAAGCTTAGTGTGTGTTTTAATTACTTATAACATGTATTAAATATACAGTTTCAACTTTAGTAACGAGTGGTAAGGTCTAATTTATATATCTATGATTTAATTAAAATAATCGACATGATTAAATAAACATATATAAATGTAATTATTTCTTTAAGAATGTTACAATATGTGTGTAAATAATAAGTAATTTATGAATTATTAGTATGAATATTTTTGATTATTCTTTGTTTATGGGTATCTTGTAGTCATTTTCCATTCTATAAAATTTTACTCTACGCTATAAATGCAAATTGCGTTATTGTATTCATGTTTACGAAATAATCTAGAACTATTTATTGTAGTGGACGTTACTTTGTACTTGACGTTTGGAATTGATTGGTCGATACTATGTCTCACTGCAACAAAAAAAGTTTGATTTTTTGGCGCGAGGTTGTACCTGAAAAAGTTTTGAAGGAAAAATCTGACGTCGTTTTTTGTTACAGTGACACGCGGCCATTAAATTCCACACGGAAGTGCAAAGTAACATCCATTATAATTTTTAATAAAGGGTTTCCACAAAGTAACGCCTTCTGCGATCAAATAACTCTAAGGATTTGTTATTAAAACCTTACAAACTGGAAAAAGGAATGAAAGGAATTATCATAGCTACATACATCAACATGTATAAATTGCAAGTACTGAAGAGTGAATAATAAATAATAAATGTTCAATCTCGCCTTTTACGGAGTATGTATGTGTTTGTATTGTGGCAATATTAACATCTTGTTGTTTAGAAAAATGTGACATTACCATATAGTATTTGTGACGAAAGCATTTTCCACAGTTGGTTAGCGCGTAGGTACGATTTTCATAGCCAGGCCGGTCGCGGCAGTCTGAACGGTACACGCATGGGGGGAGCTCGTTCGCTTACCGTATTATACAGTACACGATTTGTCAATCGTAAACAAACAGTACGTATGTATTCAATATTTTATCAGTTTTAAAATTATCGTAACGGCAGATTTATCATTGTGCAGTGTTTGAGTGAAAATTCTCTACAAGTTTGGATTTTTCAGTGAAATATTTGCTGATTATTGGCCAAAACTAACAGGTTAGTAATTGAAATTTAAGCATATCTCTTTATATGTTCGTTGAGATAATCTGACGCTTTTCTATTACGTTTTCCCGGTTATTTTGCACGGTTCAATTTCCAAGTTAATTCTTTAATACTGAAGTTTTTAATTATTGTTTGCGTTGTTAAATCACAAAGCGAATCGTTTTTGTTTTTACATATACAGGATATGTTGAAATTAATGAGAATTTGTATTAAAGAAATATTTTCTCAGATTAATTTTGAAGACTGGTAAGTTGCGTAGTGTTCTATTTTTAATAGAGGAAATATTCCATTTTATTTTAAAAATGTCAAAAACATAGTTTTCTCTTTCGTATAATTCTTAGATGAGTATGGAATTTATGTTTATGCACTGGCCGTGCACTAAAGATATAGATTTTTTTTTGTAACTTGTGAATAACAATCTCATTAAGATTAATCAAAAAATATATATTTAGTTTAAATATAAATTATCTAAAAATCTTATCTAGAAAGCATACATATTAATAAGAAGCAGCGAACAATAAATATAATTAGTAACATAAAATATAATTTGATGTTATGAAAACGTAATATGAAAGTAGACACACAAAGAAATAGACTCGATAAAATTCGTTACAATATACGCACTAAACTTTGTTAGTGTAATATTTAGAACATTTAAGAAATGTTTAATTTACGGAATTTATTTTTTCAATTACGTAGTCTGTAATTTTTATTAAACTTTCACTGACATCCTTATTACAAATTCGTACTACTTATGTAATACTATTATTCTATTCCCGTTAACTTTGTAGTACTGTGTATAGTTTTATGTATTACTTTGCATATTTACCGTTCTTATAAGTGTACATTAATTAAATTAACATTTAACATTTTGGTTTAATATTCAATGTTCAATAACACCGTAATTATCATTCATCACCAATCACTGACGGGGTATTATACAGACGATGAATGTATCAAATAGTAAATCCTGTGCGACTATATCACACCATTTACTTATATGGGTCATATTATCTTAACCATAATTTAGTGGAATAAAATAAATTGGGAAACAAAGGAAATTTGAAGAGACACATTAAATTCCATCTGATAGCTACCTGTTAAAACGTTGTATCACACCCTTTACATATATCTAACGTATTATCTTAATCACTACTTAGTGTAATTAGATTTAAAAAAAAAATGAATATAAGATCTATTTAAGAGATATGTTAAATTCCACCCAAGAAGTACCTGTTAAAGGGAAACTACCTATCTTAGCGAATGCATCACACCATATTTACTTATATTACCATAACAATAACTTAGTGTAATTGGAATTAAAGAAATTGAGAAGCACATAACGAAAAAAGACCACTAAATTTTAATATGCCTCATATTAAATTCTATCCAAAATGTATCTGTTAAGTTAAAAATTACTTATCACCTTGTTGATGATAATTAAAATAATGCTGATTGACCTGATGTCGCGTATCGAAAAAGTTGTCTTAATTTGACAATTATTTTTTAATTCTTAAACTTGTTTAAATTTGCAGCCTACCACTTATAAGTATCTACAGAATATGTAGACGAAGTATTTTAGACGAAGTAAGGTAGTTTTATAGCGAACCTGAAAAATACATTCAAATATTAATTATATAAACCGATATACAGACAACAACAGTGAAAATGATCTAAAATCTATTTTGACATACTTGAGACATTCACTAGCTGATAACTTTTTATTAACTTAACATTATTAAGTTAATATTCTATATCATATGGAGGAAAAACACAAACGCGAACATCACACCGCTTACCCGATTCCTCCGCGGTAGGAAAACATATATCGTTAAATGCAATAGCGCTTATAAAAACCCTAGTTTCTTAAGGCTCTAATAACTTTATATTAAATGGAGCAATCGTGAAAATCCTATATATAAGGTTCTATATCTAAAATGTAAAACAAAAAAGAACATTTGCAATCCTATAGTTCTCGAGTGATGTGCATACAACCGCATACCTTAATTATCATTTTATTGATGCAGATGACTCTGTAGTAAAATAAGAAAAAATACAAAGATTTCATTAGTTGATATAAGTATAATTAGATGTGTACAAGATTTATACATGAGTATGTACCAAATTAGAAACAGCTGAAAAGCTGAAAATATAGCTATAAAGCTGAAAATCAAGTTCAATTTCCAAAGTTAGCTCGAACGTTGACAAACTCCTATCGCTCTTGTCGTCAAGCCAATTTGACACGAAGATAAAATAGCGAGATTCTCGTTTTGCGAACCCTCCAGTGATTTCGAAACCGGCACCGTACGTGCCTGTAGATACCTGTACGTTTGTACGTACGGTTAGAGCGGAAATTGCCGGAACGAGTTCGCTACCGGAAAGGACCAGTCGTGTTCAGTGATGGCTCGTCGTTCGGTACACTGAAACAATTTAATATTCGAATTTTTTAGTGCTTACCCAAGTGTTTGACACTTTTTAATTTGAGAACTATCGATGTTATGAGGTGTTGATGTTACTCGTATCCTAACTGTACCTTTCATTCCCCTGTATGTGCTCTCCGGGTGGTGCTAAAGAGTAACAAATTTTGGGCTGATGCACTGTTCCATATAAATTGAACCTCGCAGCGACAAATAGAGTAATCGATCACTCCACGGTAATAAAATATGGAAATTATGTTTTGCTATACAATTCAATATAAATCTGGGAACAGTAACGGAAATATTGCATTCTTTCTTAACCAATTTATAATAACTTATCGCTGAGTATGATTTTAGTGAAACAAAATTTTAAATGTTGCAGCATAATAAAAATAATTAAGGGAAATAATCTCTCTCTATTAATTCTGATAAAATTAATTTATCGTTCATAAACAAACTACCTAGAGTTAATTTTTTCTACACCCGCCTGGCTAGCTACCACTCTGAAGATGAAAATCTGTCGCTAAGAACCTATGGGTGTGTTTTTTTTTATTTGAGCGCCTTTTAGGTTTTACGTGTTTCTTTATTTGTTCTAAAATACCAATTCTATGATTTTTCAAACGAGTCTTTAAAAAAAATTGCTTAAATGAACAGTTTCCCTTACTAATGTAATCTTAGAGTAAATGTGTAGGTTAGTCTGATTTAAAATCGTCTTTTTATCAACTTGACAGTTTTAGATTTTAATATTTCAGAATATTTTACATGAATATGTACTATTTAACGTCTTTCGATGAATAAAAACTAAACAGAATGTACATACATTTGCATAACCAGTTCAGTAAACTAAAAATATAAAAAAACGTTGAATAATTCCATTAGGATATAATTTATTTATAATGCAGTTAAACTATAGAGAACTAGACCGTTAAGTTAAATAACAGTACAAGTAATATTTATCTCAAATAATAAGCATAAATTTAGTGACAAAACTTTAAAACATTTCGCAAGAACAATCTAGAAAATTGTCGTTATGCACTCGATACTTAATCATTTCTGCTTAATAGCAATAGCACTTCACTCTTGTTATATACGAAATTATTTGGTTTATATATTAATTTTTAAGCCTACTATAACTAAATTCATAAGACGATTATCAATATGGTCATAAATTGACGGTGACCGACAGGGTAAAAGTGAAATATATCGTCAAACGATAACACCCACTCAACAATTAGCAATCGTTTAATTCCCTTATGCAAATAATGACGTATAAATGGCAGTTTGTTATGTTCGTGTTTGTTAAGTCATTATAACAAAAAACAAGGTTATCATCGATAAGATTATATTTAGTGATTTTATGTTTATACAGTTAACAATACCCAATTAAATTATTTAAAAAGTATTAAACATTACTCAAGTTATGGTTATATTTACAACTAGCTGACACAGCCACGCGTTGCTGTGGCTCAGTTATTATATCATTACATATTGATAATATACATCGCTTAACGAATTAAATAATTTTTTTAATAAAAAAAAACCACTTTTTGTGACGTAAATATAAAAGTTTGACATATGCGCTCAATGACTTTTTTTGTAGGCATTATCAAGTTCTATAACTTTTCTCTAGAACTAAATCATATATCTCTCATCGTTAAGGCAGCGTTCGTAAGAAACGTTTTCGTTCGACAGTTTTTTCTCCGACTTACATTGCAAATCCGACTACCACAAAACAGTCTTTTCATTAATATGGTTAATATATAGCCTATGACACTCACAGATAAAGTGGCTTACTATTGGTTTCGTGGACGTATCCTTTGCTACCCCGTCAGTCGCGCGACGTGTCCGGGGGTGGAGGGTATTAGAGGAGGTGGAGACCTTATCGGACCATCGATACATTAGGTTCGAGGTCTCCATCTCCCATAATGAGCCGACGGCCCGCCCCCGGAGGGGCGCAAAGTTCCTCCGCTGGACGATGGGCCATCTCGACCCGGAGTTAGCGGAAGAGGTGGCCATCGTCCAGGCCTGAGTCATGTCCCCCGCGGATGAAGATATCGACGCGTCCGCAGCCCGCCTCCGTGATGCTCTCACGGAAGTATGCGACGCGTTGATGCCGCGGAGCATGCACCGTCCAAGGAGGAGGACGGTGTACTGGTGGTCGCACGAAATTGCGGAGCTTTGTGTATGGCGACTATAGGACCTGCAGGAAAACACTGCAGGTCGCCATCAGCCGGGCCAAGGAGCGGGCATGGGAGGAGATGCTCCAGGAGCTGGAGAGGGATCCGTGGGGGCGCCCGTACAAGATGGCCCGGAAGAAATTCCGCGGCCAGGCGCCCCCGGCAATGGAGACTCTTCAGCCGGAGGTGGTGGAGAGGGTCGTGGGTGCACTGTTCCCCGGCCCTCCGGAGCTCGCCCCTCCTCCCATGCCTCCTCCCCTGCCTCTTGCCCAGGTTACAGAGGAGGCGGCGATCGACCCTACCCCGATTACGGACGAGGAGATGGGGAGGGCGATTGAGCACCTCCGCACCGGACGAAAAGCGCCCGGCCCTGACGGGGTCCCGAGCCGGGTGCTGGCCGTGGCGTTGGGCCATTTGGAGGGGTGGCTTCGGGAGCTGTTTGACCGCTGTCTTGGGTCGGGGGGCCCATCCTCCCATTGCACAAGTCCGGCGGACGGAGGAGACGGCCGGTGTGTACCCGGCTGTCTCCTAACAAGACGGGGCCTAGCGGCAACCCTTTTGCTGCTGGGCTAACCGCTGGGGCGGCACGATGAATTCTATAGAGATCTCGTGCCACCCCAACTATAGCGGAAGACGTACACCGTGGGGGGAGGGCTTACTATTGGTAAAATAATTTTACAAAATCGGTTTAGTAGATCCAGATATTCCTTCCTAAAACCTCAGAAACTCACAAACTTTACCTCTTTATAATATTATAATATATATAGTATAGATTTACAGCTCATTCAAGTATGTTATAACGGTAACATAACGTTACCATTTGAAAACGGCTGAACTTGCTCCACCATTATATAGATATACAATAAGAGGTGAGACTAAAAGAAAAATATATCGTTTGTTCAAGCTTTATTAAAGAAAATTGGACCATTCCGCTCAATAATTTTGGATAACGAGGTATTCAATATAATGAAATTCATTTTAAATGTTTCAGTGGGCCTACTGGTTACATAAATAAATATTGAAACAAAGCTTCAAGTAAACGGTAAGGTGTAGAATGTGATATGAAACGAGACAAAGAAATTATTAATGACCTTTATATAAACGATATCGAAAACCGATTCTCATTGGCAAACTTTTTTTGTAGGTATCTCCGTTGGGAATATAACTTCTTTTATCACAGTGAACGCGGGTCGTAAGATATCTCAATGATATATTTCAGATAAATTGTTGTTATTTTCTTTAAGTCTGTGTATCGAAATACAACTGTGGTAATTATATTGTTTTATTAGAAGGATAATTAACGCACTCCAGTATTGATTCTCTTATTAAATCTTCAGACTAAGAAACACCTTTAAAACCTATTTGGCTATAATATTTAGTGACAATCTTGTTAATGTCGAATGATTTTTTTTTCTCGATCTTACTACGCTATTGACCTGGTAAAGTCTTTACAGCTTCACGGGACTACAATGTCAAATGAACATTTACAATACTTACAGTGAATACTTTCCATTATAATATTTATAATTATCTTCTGAAGTTTCTCTAATACACTTATATACCTGGTCATGTAGTGTCTAAACAATTAAACTATACTACAGCTAGTTGCGCCCGTGACTTCGTCCGCGTTGAACCTAATGTATAAAACAATGACTAATAAAGTCATCTAAATGCATTAAAACGAATTACTATCTACATTTCTCTCGTACTTAAGTCGCGTCGTCATTAAAATTATAATAACTTAGACCAATTTTAATGAGACAAAGATTAAATATTACCTGGTGATATGCTTATGATTCTCTTGAAAAGATTTTATCATGAGCGCAGTATTTTAGCAGTGACGCGTGTTCATTAAAAACAGACGGACAGACATTTCTAAAATTGATTGGAATGTATTTTATGATTTATTCCTTTTTACAAAAATATAAAAAGTACAGACACGTTAGATTCACATTCTTATTGATGTGAAACATCTATAGGCGCGGGTAAACCGGATTGTTGGTGTGGCGAGACGTGGCGACGCAAAACACGAATTTTGCACTATTAACGAAATACTCAAAAACATTTCCAACCCTATCTATATAACCATAAGGTTCAAATTGTTTTGTCGGCCAATCCTTCTACTAGTTTTACGGGGCACGCGCCGACGACCTAGCTCCCTTTGATAAACGCCGCCAAACACATCGCGCCTGCGCCTACTTGAATTTTTGTTTTTAATAAAAATGAATATTCATGTAATAAAATAAATAAACAGTTATTATTGTATGGAACAAATTCGTAGGTAATGCTTTATCTTTTCATTATGCCATAGGTGATTCCTGTCGTAATCTGTTCTTTTAGACATATAACTTATACAAAACAATGTCGATGTTTCACATCTGCCTGGAGTCCCGTGACGGCTCAAGTTTTATATGTATAAAAGATTATAGATTTTAAAAGTATACATAGATAATTATTAACATTATAACATTAATACTTTTTCACCTATATTAAACTTTTATTTACAAGTCTCGCAGCCATGAAATTGTTATTTTCATGAAATTGGAAAAACAGACATTACAACCGAACCATGCATCTAAAGCAACGCATTATGTTTTACAGCAGTCATAAAGTTTATAGGTACCAAGTCATTCTGGTTGCGCAACTTACGTGGCAAATACACATACTGCATGCTTTATACATAATTAATCTTATATTTTATGATATTTTAATAGAAAGACTAAAGCTAGAGTCTTTAAATTTTTATGACCAGATACGTTGTTCATTTTTAAGCATTACCTACGTGAATCCTAAATCTTCTTTATAGCCCAAAGCACGGCATTTCTACATAGCTTCTTTTTGAAATAAAAAAACTGTAGTTATATAATTTATCATGTGGCATAATATTCGTCCCGATATTCCATAATATGTTTATGATATGGAGTAGAAAACATGCATACAATCCAGCGATCCTAACTGAAACCTAATGTGACTGTATTGATAATATAATTTGCTATAAATGAATATACACTTGGAAAGCCTCATTCATGTATTACCACATATTGCCAGTTGCCATTCACATTCTTCATACCGTAGCGAACTTTACAAAATAAGTACTGACGATAACGTTCCGTAGCCAAGCCTTGCATAGATTTTTTCTTATCTATTATATAATACAACAACTCTAGTATATAGAGTATCAGATCCTCTCATGACGTAGTGAAGTTTATATGATCGCGAGATCAAGTTAGACGAAGAAATAACTTGTAATCGGCTTTGTCAGTATAGACAAATAGTTTTTTATTTATTTTCGGATATTTCTTATTCTGAAATTGTATATTACTTTTGATCATACATCAATACTATAATTAAATAAATAACTTGAGAGTAGCATCGTATTGTATAATCTAGTGTTTTTGTATTTTCTACTACTTTTTTTAGATATTGTACTATTGTCTTTGACATATTATAGTAAATATACCTACAAATATTTTAACTTCTTGATCGTTGATTGTAAAAAGCGTTTCTCTAAAATAATTATAGTCACAACTGCAAATATATATGGAAACTAAACCATATGTCCAATTTATAAGGATGTTGTATATAAAATGTTATGTTCTAGTCAAATATATTCTAGTAGAAACAAGGTATATTTCGATGGCGGTCCTTAGTTATTTGTGATTAGTGCCTCTTCGATGAAAGTTAAGTAAAGTTTTTTTTTTAATTATGAATAGAAATAATTTTAAGAAAACATGCATACAATCCAGCGATCCTAACTGAAACCTAATGTGACTGTATTGATAAGTTGCTATAAATGAACATAGATTTGGAAAGCCTCGTTCATGTATTAGCACATATTGCCAGTTGCCATTCACATTCTTCATACCGTAGCGAACTTTACAAAATAAGTCTGACGATAAGGTTCCGTAGCCAAGCCTTGTATAGATTTTTTCTTATCTATAATACAACTCTAGTATATGGAGTATCAGATCCTCTCATGAGTTATTACGTAGTGAAGTTTATATGATCGCGAGATCAAGTTAGACGAAGAAATAACTTGTAATCGGCTTTGTCAGTATAAACAAATAGTTTTTTATTTATTTTCGGATATTTCTTATTCTGAAATTGTATATTACTTTTGATCATACATCAATACTATAATTAAATAAATAACTTGAGAGTAGCATCGTATTGTATAATCTAGTGTTTTTGTATTTTCTACTACTTTTTTTAGATATTGTACTATTGTCTTTGACATATTATAGTAAATATACCTACAAATATTTTAACTTCTTGATCGTTGATTGTAAAAAGCGTTTCTCTAAAATAATTATAGTCACAACTGCAAATATATATGGAAACTAAACCATATGTCCAATTTATAAGGATGTTGTATATAAAATGTTATGTTCTAGTCAAATATATTCTAGTAGAAACAAGGTATATTTCGATGGCGGTCCTTAGTTATTTGTGATTAGTGCCTCTTCGATGAAAGTTAAGTAAAGTTTTTTTTTTAATTATGAATAGAAATAATTTTAACCTTGGTCCCTAGCTTGCTTCTTCACTCTTCATTTCTTTACTCTTCAAAAACTTGTAATCCTTATTCACTACTCTTGTTATACCAATATTTACATTCTAAATGTAAAATAAGAAAGTTCTTGACTTATCAATTTGTAATAAATTACATAGTATAAAATAAAGTCCCCTACCGCGTCTGTCTGTCTGTCTGTCTGTCTGTTCGCGATAAACTCAAAAACTACCGAACGGCTTTTCATGCGGTTTTCACCGATGGACAGAATGGTTGACGAGGAACGTTTTAGTATATCATTTGTCAAGGACTTTTTCAAAACCAGAGCGAGACAACGTCTGCCGGGCCCACTAGTTTGTAATAAATAAATATAGGAATACTGTTGATATTGGAATTACTTTTTGATTAAAACTTGATTAGTAAGTTATGGTTTTATTACAAATATTTTTTTATTAAAATTAGCCAGATGCTTAGTAACAACTTTGAACCCATGTATTTCCATTCAGCTTCAGAATGTGTTTCCATTTAGCCATAACTGGTTCTATATTCATTTTTATGTACACTGTAGCGTTATTTATCTGAATACTGAAGCGTTGTTCGTGACGTAGATGATTGAGTCATTTATTTATTTTAAAATAATCTAGCTACTTTTACTGCATCTTATAATATGTGTATTAATAGTTTACAGTTAAAACATTTTGGAATTGGATTAGGTGTAGGTAGTAAAATTAAATTTGGTCTGAGAATGTGAAAAGCTTCTGTTCTAAATACATTGCAGATATATTAACGGTTTTATGTAGAAGTATTGCCATATATATTACAAATTTGTGTATAGACTCGACATTTTCATTGTACTATTTACATAATTCGAGACTTTACAAATATAAAGTACTGTATCAAGTTTTAAGTTATTAAGTAGTATTAAGTTTTAAATTGAAAATAATTATGATTATTACAATCTTCATAGAAATATACAATATTAACATATAACACAGTTTATAACGTTTATGGAGTGCTTTTACCTTTTTTAGTGATTTATTTAAAAAATTTGCTTAGCTTGATGCAAAAATTACTTTGAGTACAGATTATAAATATAACGTTAGAAGCTTCGTAGAACCTACGTTTAGGTATAATGAGAAGATAGAGATGGGCATATAAATAAAATAATAGATCTACCATTGTGAATGCATTACGCAAAAATTACTGAATAGAGTTCTATCAGAATAGAGTTTTGGGATGTAAGGGGTGTCGAATAACATCATAAGATTTGAGACACCCAAGCCAACCTCACCTGCACGTGGTGCACCCTGCTGAATAACGAACGAGGCAATCGCGAAAGCAGGGTGTAGGGCTTTACAGGCGGACTGGGTGGCAACCACCACATATATGGCGATAAAGCCCGTCATAGTGATTTGCTTCTGCGGGTCGCGTTTCGGGATCAGCCTATACATATCCAGCTTTTCGCAGGCCGGTATGACAGCGGCGACCGGTGATGAATAGTGTGTCACTAGGTGGTCGCCATTGTTTTTAGATTGTACTGTGCTTACCATCAGACATAGTGCAATCTTTTTGCCGTGCTACTATAAAAAAAAATACTTTAGTTTTAGTACTTAGACACTTGGTCCTTATCTCAAAAATAATGATCACAATAATTTTTAGTGTAAAGTTATTAGAATTCTTTAGAATTAGAATTCTCAGAAAACCGACGTGTAGTAACAGTGCTTGCATTGTTGCGTTTCGTTCGGTCAGTGAGAGCGCCGGAGTCCCACCTCCCCTTCCCTCTCTTCTCCTCTCCCCTCCCCGCTCCCCCTAACCCTTCCCCACAAACACATTCTGGCAACGCTCTTGCGACTCCTCTGGTGTTGCTAGTGTCTATGGACGGCGGTTACCACTTAACATCAGGTGACCCCCCGGACCGTTTGCCTCCTATAATATATATATATATATTTTTTAAAACCTACTAAAGAGACGTTGTAAGCAAAATATATATTTGCTTCCGATTTTTTAATGTTTTTTTTTGTACATAAAGTAGTACTATTGTTAAGATAAACAACGCTGATCAAATCGCGGGGATTAGTTAGTAGTAAATAATAATTCTCTATGCCACATGCTTTCATAATACAGTATAATATTTTTATCAATATGAACCGTAAAACCTTTCCAAACTAAAAATTACTTGTGATATATAGGAAATCAAGTACGATCATCTAAACAAATATTCTTTACATTAAATCTTCTAACAAATATTCTAATTATCGTATCAGTTCATAGACAAACAAACTCTACATCCAAACAGTCTATTAGCGGGGTTATATAATCAATGAAAAGTATGTTAAACTAAGGTTTGATTTCAAAACGTCTCAGTTAGACGTAATTGTATCCACGCATGCATGAAAGACGAATAATTTCCAAGTTAATATCCGTGATAGTTTTTAATATTTATACTGTTAGTTTTCTCATTCAACTATCATAAATAAGATTATTAGCTGTGTTGTGTAGTGCAGTCACGAATGCAGTTCACGCTCTGTGCACGTCGTTTATTTGTGGGGCGGATTATTATCAAAAACACAATAAAAATCAACAGCAAAACTAACATGCAAGAATAAAATGAAATTAGCTATTTTACAGCAAAAACTATTTCAGTCTATTAAATACATAAGCCGAGTAATCAGATTTTTAAAAATAAATACTAGCTTTTGCTCGCGGCTTCGCTTGCGTTAATGTAGATTTAATCTGTCCCTTTTTCTGTATTAATTTTTTTTTCTTTATGTCATAGGTGGCAAACGAACAGGTGGGTCACCTGATGTTAAGTGATCACCACCGTCCATGGACACTAACAACACCAG